>OX596260.1:10341630-10700826 GCA_951394255.1 Polyploca ridens
AAAAAGCTTGGAGTGCTCAACAGAGCGAGGCAGTACTTCACATCGGGGCAAAGGCTGCAACTTTATAAGTCGCAAGTCCGGCCTCATATGGAGTACTGTTGTCATCTGTGGGCGGGGGCACCTGGATACCAGCTTGGGCCTTTAGACTCGGTTCAGCGACGTGCCGCTAGAATTGTCGACGATCCCGAGCTCACAAAAGGTTTAGAGCCCCTGAGTCTGAGGAGAGACTTTGCCTCTTTATGTGTGTTCTACCGCTTGTACAACGGGGAGTGTTCCAAGGAATTGTTCGACTTGATGCCCACGGCTACCTTCTACCATCGCAACTCTCGCCATCGACGGGGAATCCATCCTCACACATTGAAACCAGAATTGTTTCGAACTGTGCGGGCTCAAAGGAGTTTTCTTCCGCGGACGCTCAGATTGTGGAATGAGCTCCCCGCCGTGGTTTTCCCAAAGGAGTACAGCATGGGGTTCTTCAAGAAGGGTGTGAAGAGGTTTCTTCAGGGTCGGCAACGCGCGAGTGATACCCCTGGTGTTGCAAGCGTCCATAGGCTACGGTAACCGCTTACCATCAGGCGGGCCGTATGCTTGTTTGCCACCTTAGTGGTATAAAAAAAAAAAAAAAATGGTTTTGACTTTGACTTTAACTTTGACTTTGATTTCTAATTCGAACGGTTCTGGGCCGCTTGCAACCAGCGACGCCCAGCGACTCTGACCAGGTCTTCGCTCCACCTACTCATGATGAAGAAGCTCAAGATGGTAGCACACAAAGGCCTAGAAGGAGAAACATAAACTTAGGCTTTTACATCTATACTATTTGTATGATTTATATAAAACTAGCTATCTCCCGCTGTTTCACCCTTGTTCGCAGGATAAAAAGTAGCCCATGTCTAAATTTTGTCGCGATCGGTTGAGTAGTTAAGGCGTGCGTAATAAACAAACAAACTCATTTTCGCATTTATAATATTAGTTAGGATAACGGGCTTATATTCCATAAAACACAAGCGAAGCACTCGTAGTATAGGTACTTACCTTCATTAGCCGCTTTTAATATTACATTATTATTATTAAATGCCGTTGGTCGCGGTTAACATTTAATTGTTATAGTCGTTAATCTGGGAGCTGGAGGCTCCCAGAGGTTATGTGCCTTCGCATTAGTTTGTGTGATTTTTAATAAGAAGAAAAATCAGTTACTATGGATGGAGACCAGTTTTCCTCGGTGGTACAGCCACAGCTGTCATTCTCAACTGGCTGCTCAACAGGAGTAGTTGCCAACACGCTGAGCTTCTCAAAATTAAAAGGGAGCTGCAACTATGCCACATGGAGCTTCGCTATGAAAATGTTCCTTATTGACAGTGATCTATGGGAATGTGTCACCAAGCCTGCGGAAGAAGTCCCTGACGTTCAACGCAAAGATGCCAAAGCAAGATCCAAAATATGTTTGGGTCTAAGCGAGCATTTGTATCTAATAGTCATGACAGCTGATACGTCAATGGAAACCTGGAAGCGACTTCGTGAAGCTTACGCTGACAGCGGACTTACGCGACGCTTGAAACTCATGAAGAAATTGTTAAGTACCAAGCTTGAAATGTACTCAAGCATAGAAGCCTATGTCAATGACATACGTCATGTACAGCATCAGCTGATTGCCATCCAAGCTGGCTTAGACGATGAACTTGTTGGTGTAATTATGCTGGCAGGCCTCAACGATAGCTACGGCCCTAAGGTGATGGCAATAGAGCATTCTGGCACCCCGATATCCACAGACTCGGTTGCATCAATCCTGCTGAAGGAAGAACGCCGAGATGCCCCAACTACATCTAGTGCTTTGATTTCTAGTGTAAATAGTGTGCCTGTGTGTAAATATAATAAGGTGTCGTGTACATATTGTAAGAAGTTAGGTCATGTAGTGTCTCAATGTAGGAAACGTCTTAACCGTAACAAGAAGTGTCATTCATCAACCTCATCATCATCTCATAAACGCAATAATACATCTGAGGTCACACTTCCATCGAGTTTCAATCCTTTTCCTACAGGTTCTGCTACTTCCTCATCTTCTATCTCTACTGAATGGTATGTTGATTCTGGCGCTACAATACATATGAGTAACAAGAGTGATTGGTTCTTGGATCTCAAGCGGGATTCCACACCAAAAACAATTTCAGTGGCTAATGGTCAACAAATAAAGAGTGAAGGTACAGGTACAATTTCATTAAATGTTTCAAATAAAGTTAAGCAAATTACAGACGTCTTATATGTTCCTGACCTAGCTATTAATTTACTATCAGTTAGTAGCTTAGTTCAGAAAGGGCTAGTAGTGGTATTTTCTAAGAAAGGTGCCTCCATATTATTAAATAAAGGATTCAAGGTGACAGGCTCAGTCGTAGCGACAGCGTCAAGCCATAAAGGTTTATATAGACTAGATACTTTACAAAATAGTGCCTATTGCACTCTAGTAAAAGAGTCTGCCTTACTATGGCATAGACGTCTTGGCCACTTACATCCTAAAGCCCTTAATATTTTAAAAAATCGTGCACTAGGTATAGATTATACAAATTTGTCATTCAATGATTTGAATAAAACCTGCGTGCCGTGCCTACAAGGTAAATTATCACAGAGACCATTTAAAAATTCGAAAAGTAGGTCCAATGCCAAATTGGAATTAATCCATTCGGATCTCTGCGGACCAATGAGTACGCATTCATGGGGTGGAGCACTTTACCTACTTACATTTACAGATGACTTCACGCGTAAGACCTTCGGCTACATGCTAAGATCGAAAAGCGAAGTCTTTAATAAATTTGTCGAATTTAAAAGCCTCGTGGAGAATCAAACCGGTCTCAAAATTAAAAACTTTACGCTCCGACAATGGAAAAGAGTATGTAAATTATCGTTTGACTCAATTTTTAAAGGAAAATGGTATTGTTCATCAAACCACAGTTCCGTATACACCGCAACAGAACGGAGTATCAGAGCGAGTCAACAGAACTGTTGTCGAAAAAGCTAGATCTATGCTCCAAGATTCTGGCTTACCACGAGCATATTGGGGTGAAGCCATTTATACAGCTATTTACCTCAAGAACCTCTCGCCAACTCGTGCTTTAAATAATAGAATCCCTGAAGAAATGTGGACTGGGAAGAAGGTGAATTTACGTCATCTGAGAGTTTTCGGCTGCGAAGCGCACGTTCTTATTCCAAAAGAGAAACGGAAGAAACTCGACTGCAAGACTCAAACCTGTATCTTTGTTGGCTATTCAGCTGATACCAAAGGTTATCGTCTTATTCATCCCCAGAATCCAAGAAGTATTATCGTTGTGAGAGATGTCGTCTTCGTTGAAGACAAGCCACCATCTACCACACCTGGTGAAGAAACAACACGGATTTTAGATGAACCTCATCCTGATAATCCTGAAGTCCTTATTCCAATTCTCCAAGATTCCTCACCTGCACCTCACCTACAACCTGTACAAGTAGACACATCAAGCGAAAGGTTATTCTCTCCAGAACCTGTTATCGTAGAAGATACTGTTTCCCAGATGGAACCAAAGGTCTTCGCAGATGCTCAAGATGTTCCTGTTCCTTCAGTAGCTGATACATCAGAAGATATCATTACTAGAAGATATCCTCTTCGAGTACGACGTCCTCCTGACAGATTCTCTGAGAATGCAAACCTTATCAGCACTGACTGTGAACCAGAAACTTACAAACAAGCACTGGAAAGTAGTCAAAGCCAAGATTGGCTGAATGCTATGCAATCTGAACATGATTCATTGCAAAAGCATGGGACATGGATACTTGTAAATAGACCTGTAGATAGGAAAATTATTAAATGTAAATGGGTGTACAAAGTCAAGAGAAATACCAATGGAGAAATTGTTAAGTATAAGGCAAGACTTGTAGCTAAGGGATACACACAAGTCTATGGAATTGATTACGGTGAAACGTTTTCTCCAGTAGCAAGACTATCATCAATTCGCCTGTTATTAGCTTTTGCTGTAAAATTTAAATTAGAAATCGACCATCTGGATGTCGAAACAGCATTTCTTAATGGCGATCTGGAGGAAGAAATCTACATGGAGCAGCCCAAAGGGTTCTCCAATGATAAATCGAAAGTTTGTCTACTTAGGAAGTCTCTTTATGGACTCAAACAAGCTCCACGACAATGGAACAAAAAGGTCTGTGAAGCGATGAACAAACTGTCATTTAAACGTTCAGAAAAAGAACATTGCATATACTACAAACATAAACATGAAAAGTTACTTATTGTTACTGTATTTGTTGATGATTTTTTCATCTTCTGCAATGACAAGATGATGAAAGAAGAGTTCAAAAATGAACTGAAAAAGTTTTTTGTAATCAAAGATTTAGGCCCCCTTAAAGATTGCTTAGGTATGAGAGTCACAAGAAAAGATGGCAGTCTATCACTCGATCAGACTAAATATATCGAGCAAGTAATAGAGAAGTTTGGAATGTCAGACGCCATTTCTGTCACAACTCCTATGGAAACTGGTACAAAACTTATCTTGCCAGATACTTCCGAAGAACAGCTCGACTTACCTTATCAGCAGCTCATAGGATCTTTAATGTACATTTCGATTGGTACTAGACCAGACATTTCTCATACAATATCTGTTCTCAGCCAATTCAACGTACATTACGGGGAGGTACACTGGAAAGCTGCCAAGCGCGTACTCCGTTACCTTAAGGCCACAAAGGACAAGAAACTCACATGCAGCAACACTGGTGATTTGATAGGATACGCTGATGCTGATTACGGAAGTAATCTAGTCGACCGACGCTCCTATACGGGGTATGTGTTTCAGATGAGCGGCTCATCAGTGTCGTGGGAATCACGTAAACAGAGAACAGTAGCCCAATCGACAACCGAAGCCGAGTATATGGCCCTCAGCGAAGCCTGTAAAGAAGCTATGTACATTCGCTCACTCATCAGCGACATCTTTTCATTCTCATCACCCATTACCATAATGTGTGACAATCAAAGTGCTATCACTCTGACTAAGAATAACACCCATCATGCTCGTACTAAGCACATTGACATTCGACATCATTTCGTTCGCGACTCCATCTCCACTAATCAAGTCGATGTTAAGTTCATACCATCAGCTCATCAAACGGCAGACATTCTTACGAAATCGTTGCCTAAGTTGAGACATTACAAGTGCATTACTTCTTTAGGGTTAGTCTAGTGAATTGCTTTGATACATTTGTTTTATGTACAGTGTGTATTTGTGTTTATGTATATAGGGTGCTTTGATTACGGGGAGGTGTTAAAACCTATGTTTTTTATATACTGTTTACTACTCAAAGCACTGGCCTGTTTTTGATAAAATTTATATTTAAATTATTGTTCTTTTTCTACTACTGTTTCTTTTTATACATTGTCACTTTTGAACTTCAGTGAAATAACGCACGTCGTGTCTATTCTCTTCTTCTTCTAATTCCTTATTAAAATCACCTCCAGCTACTCTGCCTGGGAGCCTCCAGCTCCCAGAGTTAAGCTAGTTGGAGGCCTCTTAGGTGGTTTGGAAATGCCAACAATTGGTTTGTGTGGTGGAGTTTTTCCGATTCCTTTTCCGGTTCCGGAGGCCTATGCTCAGCAGTGGAAAAATATTCAAGATTTATTATAAAATAAATTATTATAAAATAATTATATTTACAGATAGTACCTATATGTTTTTAGGGTATATTGGGAGGTGAGTACTACGTGCCAGAGCAAGAGTTGTTGTCCATGAAAGATGGAGTGATGCTTCAAAGTGCACAAATTGGTGACATTGATTCCTTACAATGGGTTGAAGTTCCGGAGCCTGCTGAATCTGGAGTTACTGTTAACGTATGTACCTACTTATACAACGTGTCCCAAAATTCAACGATAAACGGGCACCTGCTCATGACTACTCGAGAAAAAAAAGAAATAGGAATTGATTGATTTTTATGTAAAAACTACAGGCATTCTGGGATTTTAAGGGTTATGGTTGATAACCAGTACTACTTAGGTTTCAGATAAAAGAAAAAAGTAGGTAGTTAAAAATATATTGACTTATATATTACAAGCATAGGCGGTTAACACTCTGCCACGCACCACGCAGCGTAGCGCGTGAATGCGTCTCTTAACGTTGCTTGTAAGTATCTCCATTTGTATAGAAAAGACGTTTGTACCGTGAGTCCGTGATCCAACACAGAGAAAACGCATCCACGCGCGTTCATACAGATCACGCACCTACATGCGTCTCGCCTCGCACCTACTTGCGTAGGTGCGCGGCGAGACGCAAGGTATAGCACACCGAGTCTCGTAGTGCCGTACGTGATTTTGTATGGAATGAGTCAGAGCCGCCGTGAATCCACAAATGCAACTAAGCGCGTGAGTGCGTAAAAAAACCCGCACGATGATGCAGATCTGCACTCCCGCAAGTACGCGCGTAGGTGCATGGCAGTGTGATAATCGCCGTTTAATTTTCGAAGTATTTCAATTTTTATGTAATAATACAAAAACATTTATTTATCATGTATTTTGGACAAGTTGTGTACACAATTTAGATTGTTACTGACGAAATTGGAACTCCAATGGAATATCGACTTTCAGGTACACTATGCTGGCATTAATCATGGCGATGTTCAAAGAGCTTTAGGAGTTATTCCATTCAAATACACTAGTAAATACGGAATGGATTTCAGTGGTGTGACAGACAGGTACAGACTCAAAACAATATTTATAATTTAATTATATAATTTCGGTTTTCAAGTTCAGACCTTCTTGCAATTAAAAAAAATGCAATAAATTCGGTTAATCAATTATGAAAATATAAAATAACTAGCTCTTGATTTAGCCTTTTAGTTTACCCCCTTATTCATACTAAAGTTATCAAACGTTGATTAGCTAAAATTCTGAAGTCTTTATCTGACACGTGACATTTGGTGATCGAAATAGTGAAACGGAGGACACTATTACACTGATTTAGTTAAAAAAAGCGATTATAAATAAGGGGGTTAGTGTTTTACCTTTAGATTCAAAGAATATTGACTATATCATTTGTCCCTAAAATCCTTCGATTAAATCCGAAGCTAAAATCAAATCATCAACGTAAACTCTAATTAACATCATTCGGTCACATTTTCGTGCAACAAATACATATGGATCCTGCTGCGTGGCCTTGAAACCAACACTCATTAGCTTTCTTACCAACTCCTTATGCCATTGCAATCCAGACAGACGCAAACCATACCCACTCTTTTTCAACAAACACACACTCTTGTTACAGTCATCCAACACTTTACTCCAATGTGTGGCTGTCTCGATAATTTTCTTATCTGTAATGATATTTCTTTGTGTTCCAATTTTTTAGTTTGCGAGTACCTACTACCTAGAACATCGCGTAGCTGATTAGGTACATCCATAAATACGTCCTCATCTAGTGAGCCACATTATCCATCTGATGGATCTCTAGTCCTAATAGGCTACTTTCCTCAAAAAACTAATTAGTCCTTCATACATTATCAAAAAATATTAGACACGTATTTTTTCATTTGTCTGTAGCGAACCACTACATAACGAAGTTCACACGCCGATAGATAGATGGCGTGTCGACACATTATCCTGCATCGTGCATACATCGCGCATACAAGCCCACTACATCCTGCATCGCGCTTGCAAAGATTTCTCGGCGATCTGCATATATACAACTGTCCGACAAGTACAGTTGGACCGCGGTCCCCAGGCACGATGTCCCAGCCTGGCGGAAGATCTTCCCTTTTCAATGGAGGTGTCATCCACCTTGCACCTCCATATTGGTGACCCCGACGTGATGGAATGGGAATAATTTCCAACCCTTCCAATCACTGAACATGCAGTAGCATCCTTCTGAGCAGCTTCCAAGCTCATCACTCCCCACCGGCAAGCAGTCACACAGCAAGCCAGCTTCGCCTTAACCAGTTCCAACGCAGCCGATTCACCGTGCTTCCTGGTCCTGCAAGGCTCATCACAGCGACAGCACTCATCGCCCGCACAGTTCACCGCAGCACACGTCCGGATCTCTTCGGCTGGCTCACCCTCTCCGGCGTGGCAGTCTCTGCACCACGTGGACTCCCATGGCTCAACCCGTCGCAGCAACCCCGCTCAGTCTCGACTCACCGCAGACTTCTGAGCAGCACTGGCACTTGCAAGCTTAACGCAATGACGCAACTATAGATCGACCTCTGGTCTAGGAAGGGAGTGATGTAGCGAACCACTACATAACGAAGTTCACACGCCGATAGATAGATGGCGTGCCGACACATTATCCTGCATCGTGCATACATCGCGCATACAAGCCCACTACATCCTGCATCGCGCTTGCAAAGATTTCTCGGCGATCTGCATATATACAACTGTCCGACAAGTACAGTTGGACCGCGGTCCCCAGGCACGATGTCCCAGCCTGGCGGAAGATCTTCCCTTTTCAATGGAGGTGTCATCCACCTTGCACCTCCATATGTCAATTAAATAAAAAAAATACGAAAATATCGTGTGTTGAAGTTCCGCGTGACGTCACGGTGTGGTACACTTTTTAGTAACAAGTGACGTCACGAGCCCCCACTCCCGAACTTAGTCGCTCTTTATCTTCGTCAATTGTTAATGATTTGGTAAAGCAAAAAATACGTGTCCAATTTTTTTTTTGATAATCTAACTGACGGACTAATTAGAATTATTATATTTTTACCCAGGCAACATCCCTATTCATCACATTCAGTCCGATAATGCAGCTATGAGTCTTATTTATGACGATTTCACTACTAGAGTGTCTTAAAAATACTCCCTCGTTGAGAACATCCTTTCGCGACCAGTCGTACTTTCTTCCCAATAGTTTTGGTACTAAATACGAATCGACTTCCAATCATTTTCCGGTACGTTGGTCGCGATAATTAAACCTTCGTGTATTCTTAACTTGGTCAATCAGAGGACATAACTGTGTCCTTATCCAGAGCGCATTGTCGGTGATGGGAAATTGGTAGAATAGATTTCGAGCAAAATGAACGTCATTGCGCTTGTCTGTGTTAATTGTTCGATGGTTTCTATGTCTGTCTGTCAATTTGTCTAGGAAAAAGCGACCATTAAAACCCTGGATTACCATCAGTGTTATAAAATGTTTCCAAAAATGTGACCGTCTTTGTGGCAAGGAACAACCCCGATGATCTAGAACTCAAATCCAAATATATTGCCTACAGAAATGTATGCAATAGAACAGCTAAAATGCTCCGAAATGCATACTATAAGCAGGAGCTGCACAAGCACATGGGCAAAAGTAAGGAGACATGGAACACAATTAAGGAAATATGATATCTCACTACCCAAAAGAAACCAGTTTTGGATCTTCTAAAATTGACAACATCACACAAAAGACTCCCTTAATGTCATTAACAAATTCTTTACAACTGTAGGAGGCGAACTTGCCAACGACATTATGGCAAAACTGGGAAAAACTGAAAAAGAACTGGGTAAAACCGCGTCAACTGTGGTTGGTTCTCAGTCGATGATATTGGACCCTACAGACAGCAAAGAAATAGCAGAGATTATCCTTAAGATAAAAGTCAATAGTGCACCTGGAAATGATTCAGTCTCTCCCATTATTCTAAAAAAGTGCTACGATACTATATGTATCCCAATAGCACATTTATGTAATTTCAGTGTTTCCAGAGGAGTATTCTCGACGACCTTTAAAGATGCCATAGTTATACCCATACACAAGTGGGGTGATAAGGCTACAGTATCAAACTATAGGCCTATTTCTCTCCTGAGTACAATCAGCAAGATTCTGGAAAAAGTAGTCAACGCTAGACTAACCAAGTACTTAGAGAGCAAAAACCTTATCGAAAGTAACCAGTACGGTTTCCGAACTGGAAGATCTACCGAAGATGCTATCATTACCCTCTATAATCTGGTTACTGATTACTTGGATAAAGGTAATAGATATCTTGGGGTTTTTTCTCGACCTAAAAAAAGCTTTCGACACAGTCTCAATACCGTTACTCTTGCATAAATTGGAAAACCTAGGTGTGCGTGGCCTACCACTGGAGTGGTTCCGGAACTTCTTGACAGGTCGACAGCAAACCGTGAGAGTGGCAGGCCAAACTAGTTCTAGTGTTAATGTCAATTTTGGCATCCCACAAGGGAGCACACTGGGGCCAACATTATTTCTGGTCTACGCCAATAATCTCTGTGAGTTGAACATCGAAAATGGGCACATTCTTGCCTTTGCAGACGATACAGCTCTCGTGTTTCAT
Organism: Polyploca ridens; assembly: GCA_951394255.1. Taxonomy (NCBI): domain Eukaryota; kingdom Metazoa; phylum Arthropoda; class Insecta; order Lepidoptera; family Drepanidae; genus Polyploca; species Polyploca ridens. The sequence goes on from OX596260.1 coordinate 10,351,906, forward strand.
GGCTCTTCCTGGGAACAGTTACGCGAAACCATTGAAAAAGGACTCTGCTTGGTTACACAATGGCTTGAAGAAAACTTACTGACCATAAATGTATCCAAAACCAAATACATTTGCTTTGGTATCACCAGCGTATCTAAGCCACCTAGTACCTTTTCAGTGCCGATTCACACGTACCCCTGTAACAAAAATAATGTTAACCGAGTTGACTGTACGTGCGCTCAGCTTGCTCAGATACCTACGACGAAATACCTAGGAATAGAAATTGATGAGCGGCTGAACTGGCATCCACAAATAGCAGCACTGACAAAATGAATAAGAAGATTATTACCTGTCTTTAGGAATCTCCGGGATATCGCAGACATTAAGCTTCTTACAAATATCTACACTGCGTTATGCCAGTCATTACTGACCTATTCCATACCTGTATGGGGGGGTGCAGCTGTAACCCACTTGATGGAACTAGAGAGATCCCAACGTGCAGTTATCAAGGTGATGCATAAAAAGCCGAAAAGATTTCCAACAGAGATGCTGTATAAGGAATCAAACGTACTTACCGTACGACAACTATTTATTTCTAATACCATTCTGCGATTTCATAGATTCCTCGTAACAGCAGAGCTCCCTAGAGAAAAAAGGAGAAACCGTATACCAATTCCACTAGTAAAAAAGGTTTGCTCAACGGCAATATAGCTTCCTTGGTTAATTTCTGTATAGTAATATAAATAATATAGATAATATTACCAACCTAAGTAGACATCTTCTATAAATATTCCTGAGAAAAAAAATGTCTTGTTTAAATCACCAATCTACAGAAAACCTTCTACATCCACTACAGTGACTATTCACGTACAATCTCTGAAACATTCCTCTAGCACACATACATCCTTTCACTCACGCTACACACACAATACACACACATACACAACACTAACATACATAACACATACACCTACATTCTCAGTACGGACTTATCATTGATAAATAAATAATATTAGGTATATACGAGTAGAATCACTAGTCTCCTAAGATACAGAATATACTTCTAGATTAGGAGCTAGGGCCATAAATGTATTTTGTACCCTTATTATGTGTAATAAAAATTATTATTCTATTCTGTTTACGTAGCGGCACGCGCGTGATGGGTATAGTGAGTGGCGGCGCGTGCAGCCGGCGCGTGCGCGCGCGTCCGCAGCTGGTGTGGCCGGTGCCGGCGCACTGGACGCTCGAGGACGCCGCCACCGTGCCGCTCGCATATGCGCTCGCCTTCTACTGTCTCGTTAGTATCACTGCACATGATTATATTGTACTAGCTGTCCCCCGCGGTTTCACCCGTACACAGGATAAAGTAGCGTATAACACTTGGAAATAATGTAGCTTCCATTAGTTGCATTTTTCGAATCCAACTGGTAGTTCCTGTGACTAGCGCGTTTAAACAAACAAACACTAAAAAACATTTTGACTAACAACATTTTTATACTTGCATTGAAAAGTGCTATTTGTGTATCCAGAATAATATTTAAACTCATTTTGTTTATAAATTAAGCCGCCCCTCTTAATTGCAAACATTATTGACGATACATAATATCTCCACAGAATATCAAACTAAAATATAGCGTATTGGCGAAAAAAAGCATTCTCGTTCACGGAGGTGCGGGCGCACTAGGCCAAGCTATCATTTCTATCGCACTCGCATCTGGACATCAAGTATTTGCAACAGTCAGTGATGTTCACAAGAAGCATTTCCTGCGCAAATTATACCCTGAAATAAAAGGTAGGAATTCATCGAGTTGCCTTTGTAACTGAACAAAGTATTAGTAATCTTGATTTAAATATCTAGGATGACCACCTGTTGTTTCATTTCTCCGCGACAAGCTGCAGTATGTGTCTGTTGATTCCTAAAATTATCTTCACTAAAAATATTAAACAGGTACCCTGGTGTGCTATTTAGTTTTTTTGTACTACTTATGAAGCAAACATGCATACGGCTCGCCTGATGGTAAGTGGTTACCGTAGCCTATGGACGCTTGCAACACTCGCGCGTTGCCGACCCTGCAGAAATCTCTTCACAACCTTTTTGGAGTACAGTATGGGCGCTGTACTCCATTGGGAAGTACGGCGGGGAGCTCATTCCACAATCTAAGCGTCTGCGGAAGGAAGCTCCTTTGAGACCGCACAGTTCAAAACCATTCTGGTTTCAATGTGTGAGGACAGACCCCCCATCGAAGGCGCGAGATGCGATGGTGGAAGGTAGCCGTGAGCATCATCTTAAATAATTCTACAGAGCACAGAGATCCGTGGTACAAGCGGTAGACACACATAAGGAGGCAAAGTCTCTCCTCAGACTGAGGGGCTCTAAACCGTTTGTGAGCTCGGGATCGTCGAAACTTCTAGCGGCACGTCGCTGAACGAATTCTAAAGGCCTAAGCTGGTATCTAGGTGCCCCGCCCACAGTTGACAACAGTACTCCATATGAGGCTGAACTTGCGACTTATAAAGTTGCAGCCTTTGCCCCGATGTGAAGAAGTACTGCTTCGATTTGTTGAGCACTGTGATCTTTTTGGATGCCAGCTTAACCTAGTCTTCTATGTGACTATGGAACAAAATATCGCTAGAAATGTCGACGCCAAGGATCCCTATGCTTTTACTGATGTTGAAGGACATGTGACACAGCAAATGGGGTTGTCTCAGCGGTAAACGCGCAGGCTTGAGTCTTAGTGAGGTTGATGGACTAGGTTTAGTCGACCCCAATCGAAGACACTACATAAGTAGTTAGTGTACTCTCGATTTCAGACAACAGCCGTTCGCGGTTTTCCTCCACTTCGGAACTACCGATATTAGCACGTCCCTTGTACTGTCAATAGACAGTAAATCATTGATATGCAGCAGGAACAGTGTTGGGGACAGCAGAGACCCTTGAGGGACGCCGGCATTTATGTCCATATAATTGGAGCAGCTACCGTCAACGAAGGCTCTTATGCATCTGCTGGACAGAAACTTCGCTGAAGACCCCGGTACCAGGCACGATCAAACGCCTTCGCCACATCTAGGCTCACTGCCAACGCCTCACCTTGAATCTCAATGGATAGTGACCAACGGTGGGTGAGATACACTAGAAGGTCACCAGCCAAGCGGCTGTGGCGGAAGCCATATTATCGGTCGCTCAACAAATCGTGATCCTCTAGGTATCTCAAGAGTTGCGTGTTGATCACTTGCTCCATGACTTTGGAGAGAAGGGAGGTGATGGCGATAGGGCTTTAATTTGACGAGTCCGATCTATAGCTCTTTTTGGGCACTGTATGCACGTCGGCAGTCTTCCACCAAGACGGGACTTTCATTTTGGTGAAGGAAAGCGCGAAAATTAGATTAGTTCGGGCCCACGCTTATTTCGTCTAGTTTCTTTGCAGGGCCGATTAAACTACGGTCGTTTCATCACCCCTGCAGCCACTAACGTGTTTGGGATATAACATTCCAATCCCGCCAGTATGGTCTCAGCGACGGCAACTGCACAGGTGTCAGGATTATCTGATGCGAAGCAGACCTGCCTCAACGGGTATTCACGCAAACCATCCCAGTCTGCTGATTTATAATGCCACACGCGACGACGCCATTGGCCGGAGCAAATCAAGCCGCGCATAAGGCACCTGCGTCCTGACGAGACAGTGGTCCAATTAGCCGAGTAGCGCATCCACTGTCACTGCATAGCCGTCTAGCCTCAATATCTGGTATTATCGTAGGAGAAAGAACCCGTTGCGAGAAGCCATAGGCCAGAGTAAAGTCGTGAGCAGTCTTCCCCGCGAAGTTGGTGGACCGAGAACCAAGCCACTCAACGTGGTGACCGTCTAAGTTAAACTAGTTAATATCTATTAAAATATTATAAGATTGATATTTTCTTTTGATTTCCATCGATGACATTAATGTGTTTCAATTTCAGAGGAGTATATTGGCAATTCACGGGATCAAAGTTTTAGAGATATGGTCTTGACTGCTACAAACTCAAAAGGATGTGATGTCGTTATAAGTTGTGTAAAAGGGAATTTAAAGAATGTATGTAACATCTTTAATACTTACTGATTCAGCTAGTCTTGATATTTTTCTTTACATAATATTATTGAGCAAGAGCCCACGACGATAAAAGAACGAAGGTCAGATCGTCGTGGGCTCTTGGGCTATTATGTATGTGCATGTGCATGAGTCAGACTTTTCATAAGTGCTTGATAAGGTCTATTTGAATAATGATTTTGAATTTGAATATATTTGGTGTGTATTGATTTTTTATGTTATTCCAGGCATCTCTTGAATGCTGTGCAGATTACGGCATTACGATAGACTTAGTGCAACTCCCTAATAAAGAGGACTACTCATTTGGAATGCATAATCTAACATGCAGCAGAGGTTACATCCCTGTCGATTTAGCTTCTATTTTGGCCAATGGAAATGTTGATGATATTAAAGTACGTAAAACATATTATCAATCACCAAAATTACTCTTTAAAGAAACTTAATTACAACTAAAACTAATTAAAAACAAAAAAAAATGCAAAAAATTATAATAAAAAATCCTCCCAAAAATTTACATGAATGGCCATAATGGCCCTGATTCTGTTGTTCACAACTAAACTAATTTTAATCTCACTATGTCTCTTTCTAACAAAGAACATAAGAAAAGGATGTAAGAAATTTAGTCCTGTCAAATTAGTCCAATGCTTGTTTTCAATATCAAAATCAAAATCAAAATCAAAAAGTCATTTATTCAGTTTAGGCCCTAGTAAGGCACTTATGAACGTTATGTACATACAGTTGAATTTACCAATATAAATTTAGTCACCATCTATAGCGGTTACGCCTAAATACATGCAAAATAAGACGGCAAAGATTAATTTGACAACTTAAAATATGTTCTATCCTTTTTCAATAATGTTTGTAAGAAAGAGATGAGATGTGACTAAAATTAGTTTAGTGCGATTTACAACAGAATCGGCACCAATATGAAATTAATTGTCAGCCGGCGAGTCGTCAAATACATCAATGGAGATTTTTATATTTGTAGTGTAGCTTATTTGTTTATTTAATATCACGAAGTTTAAGCCTGGGTAGGTTGCTGTTGGCGGGTAAAATTAAAATTAATTAGGTGGTGGTTAGATGGCTGCATAGTACTAAAAAAATATTAAAAGAAACAAAAAACTCGACTGCGTAAAACAAAAATTAACTGAAAAGAGAAAAACAAGCTCTTTAATCTATAGAATTTTGACTATAACTTGAATGCTATAAGGTATTGCAGTCGGGGATTCGTGTCTTTTCTGCAGTGCCCAATGTATTTATTTATTATCGTGCCTTTTATTGATACTTAATTTTCAAAAAGATCTTCAATTATAAAAGCAAACTCAACTTCATAGGCTTTTACATGGCTTTTACATACGTTACAATTGAGTAACCTCTTCTCAAGGTAAAATTAAAGCTTTTATATAAACAGTTTTTAGCTATAATTGTAATAGGTAATTTTCAAATTTATTTTTATTTTTAATATTTATACGTCGTTTTGAGCGGTATATTTTGCTGATACTTTATATCATGTAACACCTTATCATATATTACGCAAAATTATGACAAATAAATATATTTCATTTCATTTCAATATGAAAGTATTTTATTGTGTCTTCGTATTTCCAAAAAATATGTTGTAAGGAAATATTTCAAATAATACATTTATTATTTACAACAAATATATACAAAATACAATCTATATATAAAAAAAATCCTGGAGTCTGCCGCTGCTACGGCAAGCTTCCCGGCAGGCAACGTTTGCTCTTTGAATAGCCAAGGTAGAAACAACACGTCAAGAGGCTGGATGGTAGGTATGTCTCTGATCCTATGATAGGTCGCTGGTGTAGGATGTCAATGTGTTGCTATTGATACACTTGCCCCAAGTTGCATTGTCTTACTTACCGGCAACTTGTAAAGCTGCAGGAGTACCAGCGATCTGTTAGGCAAATTCAAAATTTTAAAAAAACGCGTCGGTCAATCTAAGATTAGCACGCACTTTATCATCTAAACTGATCGAAGCCTAAAGGTGAGAGAACGGGCGCGCCGGCGGACATGAAGCTTTTTTCGCCAACGTATTAGCTTGGCCAGACAGAGAGAAATGCTGCCAGCTCCATATTTCCATATTCATTTTCCATATTATTTTGTCCCGAAATTTTATTTTATACTTTTTTGTCAAAATTATTTCATTTTTTTTAAATGTAAATAAGGAGATGTCTCTCAAGTGCATTTGCCGGAATACACCACAAAGCTTGAACCTTAGGACGGTGAATTTTATTGGTATGGCATAAGCGTTTGTTGTAGCAATTCGTGTTTATGGTAAACGTCTATACGGCCATTCGAGATAACATTGTGAATGAGAATCAAAAAATACGTCGCGTGAGTGTCGCAATAATATGCAATAAAATATTAGGTATATATTTTGTGTGCAGCTGTTGCAAGGGCTGGTGAGCGAGGGCGTGTCGCGCGGGTGGGTGCGCCCGTTGTCGCGCGTCACGTTCGCGCCGCACGACGCGCCGCGCGCCTTCCGCCTGCTCGCCGCCAGCCGGCACCGCGGCCGCGTGCTTCTCGACCTCACCGCACACAACCACAGTAGGCCTAGCTTTGCTCCGACTGTGATGCTACCAAAGTAAGCAAAAGTTAATCCTATAGGCTTCCACAGACCTGAAAAAAAGATTTAAAAGCATTACCTGTTAATTAATGTATGGAGGTGCAAGGTGGATGACACCTCCATTTAAAAGGGACGATCTTTCGCCAGGCTGGGTCATCGTGTCTGGGGACCGCGGTTCAACTGTACATGTCGGACAGTTGTATATATGCAGATTCTCGAGAAAACTTCTTAAGCGCGATGCAGGATGTAGGATAATGTGGCGCCACGCCATCAATCTTTCAGTGTGTGAACTATCTCAGTGTTACTAATAGATGGCTGATAGATGTCGCTACAAATGTTTTTACTTCCAGAGAATAAGTATACAAAACATCTAAAAGTTGTATTTAATTCGTTATTTGTTTTTAGCCCTGCTTTCCTTACTAATGCTGCCACTCATATTGGGGGAGCAAAGGGAAATATAACACACTTGTGCATCAATGACATTATTATACCTACTACTGTTGCAGACTCATCTGTAATCCAGATTGTTCTCATCTGATTATATGCAATGATGGTATCCTGGGTTTACAATTGGCGGATAGACTTATAAATCAAGGCACCAAAAAACTAGTCCTACACTGTTTACAACAGTTACCACATCACTTTTTGAAAGTCAGGTATGTTTTTAGCTCAATTCTATATTTTATAATTATGATAAAGTATATTGTCAAGATTAGCTTTTAATGTAATTCATCAAGTCATCAATCAGTTTCTTTTTTTTCTATTTTTTTTTAGGCATTTGCCCTACAAGGGTATGTCAGCCTCATCGTACCCTAAACTAACCTATTACACAGCAAAATCAATATATCTCACTCTTATAATTTACACCTGCTGAGAAGGTTGAGCTACTGCTGCACCAACCATATCAAATAAATATTTTGCACTTTCTGTTTGAGGCTCTGATAATATTTTAATAAATCTGCCAACATCATATTTACTTATGTTAAACTTGCTTATCAGTAGCTCCCTCTCTCTTTGGTTCTTTTCACATTCCATTAACAAGTGTTGGACATCATCAATCTTTCCACAAACTTCGCAATTTGGTGAGTCAACCTTTTTCATGAGATATCCAAACTTTCTTGATGGAAAGTGTCCGGAACGTAACCTATGGGCCATAACAACATATGATCTCGATAGTCTAATTTCAGCAAACCATGGGAACCGAGGAGGCTGACACTGGATAGTCTTGTACCAAATGCCCTTTTCCTTACTTCTTTAATCAAAATATTCTTTAAAATTAATATAACAAATGTTTTTGAATTTATTTAGTACTTATGTGTAAAATGGAGCGATATAGATATCTACTCCTCCTGTAGTGGCTAATTTGGCCAATCTGTCTGCCTCATCGTTTCCTCTTAAACCTATATGTACTGGAACCCACTGCAATCTCAAAATACAATTTAATTCATGTATTTGCTTTAGTATATCATAAGCTATATCAATCAGAATTAACATCAGCTTTTAAAAAAAAAAAACAAATGCTTAAAATTATATTATCATATTTAAACAGGATTATTGGTAAACACTAACAACCTGTCAGGACTATTATTACTAATTCATAAGTAACAACTTCTCTTTTTTGAGTTTTGATCAATTCATCAGATTACATACAAAAATAAAAATATTTAAATTCAACGCTCCAAATGTTACGAACTCGACGCGCAGTATAAGACTGAGTGATAGTGCAAAACGTTTAGCTATTTTGTTATTTTTTAGAGCATGGAAGAGCATTGGAGTTGAAGTAACGCTATCTTCAGGAGAACTAAAAAGGTGCAAAAATGTCACCAAACTGATTGAAGACACTCTACGTTTAGGTTCTATTGAGGGTATTTATTTGATAGCAACTGCTGTTAATAATACTAAAAATGGGCCGGAAATGACAGCTGTGTTGGCTGATTTGGATATGGCTTCGAGGCAGCTATGTCCATCTATAAGGTTGTATAGTTTTCTAAGGTTGATAAGATTCTAAGTCCCTTTCACCTCTGTATTATTAAACTATCTAATAATAACAATCATGACTTTACCTTATAGATACTTTGCAGTAATAAGCACCGATGACGCTGTCGGATTGCAAATATGTTCGATCAGAGCGCTGGACCGATTAACAGTAACCAAACTAACACTACCGGTCCAAACAGTAAGTTGTTTATAAAGTTAGGTTAGGTTATACCCTTGCACGATTTATCCTTCGCCTTTTTATATTTCATCTTAAATTATATTAAAGGCTTTCCACCTCGCGGTTCTTCCCAAGATCCCCTTTTTCACACCCTTTGGGGTGGAATTTCCAATAATCCTTTTCTAGTTGATGCCTACGCTATAAAAGAAACTGTTTGCAAAAAAACATGTTTCTAACCGTAGAAAGTTTAGTCAGTCAATCAGGACAAGTCTTTTTCTATAATCTTAATAATAATATAATCTCAATATTATGTTTGATAAGAGAAGTATAGGGATCCAATGAATACATTATTCTAACGGATTGATGTTCCTTGTTAAATTTTAATGTATTAAGCACATAATGCCTCAAAGGAACTGGAAAAGGTACTTCAATAAAATACTACCAGGTTGTTCAATATGTTTTTATTATTTGAAATACATTTTATAATTCAATATAATCTCCTTGATCTTCAATACACTTATGCCAGTGATCTTCTAATTTATGAATTCCACCCCTGATGTGAGAATCCGGAAGACTGTCGAAATACGGTTCCACGGCTGCTATTACCTCTTCGTTCGATGAAAATCGTTTTCTACGCATAAATTTTTTTACATGTGAAAACAGCTCGAAGTCAAAGGCAGCCAAATCTAGCAAAAAGGTTGGATGTTGCAACAGTTCGTATTTTAATTCAAAACGCTCCAAATGTTGTTGAGAAAGTTGCATACGAGTGTGTTTTTGTTCAGTTGTTAGCGAATGCGGTACCCATTTTGCACACATCTTTCAATAACCCAAAACTTCAGCCAAAATAATTCTCACACTGCCTAATGAGATACATAGGGCTTCTTCTAAACCTCTTTTAGTTAATCGACGATCTTTCATAATCATATCCTGTATTTTTGCTATGTTTTCTGGTGTTGATGCATTTTTGATCGTCACGTGGTTCGTCTTCAGGGCTTGAATGACCACTTTTAAATGCAGCTACCAATCTTTCTACTGTTCGAAGTGAGTCCTTATGTACTCTTAACAATCGTTCATGAATTTGTATTGGAGCTACATCTTCCAAAAAATAAAAGAATATTACTGCTCAATATTAAAGTTTTTCCATTGTGCAAAAATACTGTGACACGTCGACTTTGAACGGCTGCAATATACTAATGAGATGACAGATCTATATGAAACTCCACACGTGTTCTTAGAAAAGTAGTACAGTAGTACCCAACTGATATGGCGAGTCGTGAATCTTCGTTCGCACAGAAAAGAAAGTATGGCCCCGAAGATTAACGAAAGAATGCTTACAATCAACCTTAGATCACGACTATAAGGTTCATAATATACTGCAGCTGTTAGTTCCGTCTCACTCGCAAGTCACGCCCCTCCGCACGACTCGCGCTAACATGGCGGCAGCTGCCGACCAATAGCGTTTCCCGCGCTGAAAATGTATCTTCTGCGCAGGTACATCGGTAAGCCATATTAGTTGGGTACTATTGTACTACTTTTATAAAAACAAAACGACGAACCTAATAGTGTTATCTCGTATTAAACGACAAAACTTATTGAACAGACTGAATTCAATGACAGACTGTTATATCCGTATAGTAATTTCTTTATATTACTCCTGAGCTTTAGAGTAAAAAAAACACACTGATAATAATATTACCGGGTGGATATTTCAGATGTGTCAGTGAGGGCAGCTACCTGGGTTGACGCCACGCGGATATGGTTATATCCCTTAATTTTTGAGTTATTGTTATCGGAATTACAGATTTCAAAAAAAATATTCTTAGCTTAAAATCGATATTTCTCCGACAAAAGGATCATAAGGCGCTATGGGGCTAAGTTAGGTTAGGTTAGGTTTATGATGTTAGCACTGCGAGGGTGCTGGGGGAGGTATCATATTTCCACCGGGACGGGCTATCACAGCGCCGCGCGTGGAAGGGCGTGCAGGTACGCGTTCAACACGAGAGCCCGTTTTATTTTAAACTAGCTGTCCCCCGCGGTTTTACCTGCGTTCCTGGGATAAACAGTAGCATATGTCCTTTTCCATACCATAGGCTATCTGCATGCCAAATTTCATGATGATCGGTTGAATAGTTAGAGCGTGAAAGAGTAATAAACAAAAAATTAAAAAATAAAAACCCCGACTGCATAAAACATAAATTAACAGAAAAGAGATAGATAGATAGATAGATTTAAGAGCTTGTTTTTCTCTTTTCATTTAATTTATGTTTTATGCAGTCGGGTTTTTTTATTTCTTTTAATAATTAAATTTATTTCAGACTTTTTAGTTTTATACAGAAAGAGTAGTATGTCTTAGTAAGTAAATGAGCGGTACGGTAAAGGAACGCTAACAACCATCGCAAATCTGTGATTTACGTATGGTAACGGCTCAGTACAGTACCTACTGTCCTTGCATTAAACGTGTTTTTTTGCAGTTTACGTCAAAATGGTAGCATAAAAGTATTACAATATATACATATATGGAATGGTCTATTTACAAGCTTTCATTTGATACCCATATTGTTATAATAACGAAACTTTTATTTTTAATACCCCCCCTATTTTTTTATTCTTAGGCGCTATATAAAAATAATATACCCTATGACAATTTCTGGGGGTCACCGGTCTTTGTTTCTCCGTGTTATGGGTTTTGGTGGATACTGACATGGAGAAAACTATCTACGCTGCAGCGTACAGGTCCCACACAGATGATCAGGAGACAACCAGACTCTTTAACTACCTCAGTGAGACAGGCGATGTGGTCCAAGACCGGTATCCGTTGGCTCAACTTGTGTTTCTAGGGGACTTCAATGCTCACCACGAAGAGTGGTTAAGCCCATACCGACCAACCATGGTGGGCATGAGGTGCGCAAATTTGCACTATCGCTAAATCTTGCCCAGCTCATTGATCAACCGACGCGCATACCAGATATTGCGAATCACACTGCATACTGCCTGGACCTTCTGCTGACTACTGAACCGGACATTTACTCAGTCGTTGTATCCTCCCCATTAGGGAGCTCCGACCACTGTCTGGTGAAATCTGTATCCCACTTTTCTCCGCCTGATATAAGCCCTAAGGGAACTAGGCGGTTGTGGCGATACAAGTCAGCAGATTGGGATGAGATGCGGCACTTTTATGCTTCATATCCTTGGCGTGCTACGTGCTTTCTGTCGGACGACCCCACTACCTGCGCCGATGCCATAGCTGATGTGTTGCGCCAGGGTATGGAATACTTTATTCCATACACCGACGTATCCATTAGCGGCTCTGCCCGTTCATGGTACAACACTGGATGCCGTACCAGTGAAGCTCTCAAACAGAAAGCGTACACTGAATGGGCTAACGCGCGTAGTATCAAAGCCTCCGACGTCGGCATCAAAAAAAAAAAGCCTACAATAAAGCCGCCAAGCAATGCAAAAAAGTGCTCAAAAGGGCTCGTTTCAACCATATTGGCCGAATTGGCTCCAAACTTGCCACTTACCCTACAGGTAGTAAGGCTTTTTGGTCCCTGGCCAAATCGGTTGAAGCGAATTTTTGCCGCTCGTCACTACCTCCACTGACCAAGCCCGACGGATCACTGGCCCATAGTGCAAAGGACAAAGCTGATCTATTCGCAAACCTTTTCGCTAGCAACTCTTTCCTAGACACCACCAGCCAACCTCCACCTTGTATTCCTCACTGCAGCTCCGAAATGTCGGATGTCCGCATTCACCAAAATGAGGTTCTCAAAGTGCTGCGTGGACTAGACGTGAGTAAGGCCAGTGGCCCCGATGAGATCCCGGCGGTAGTATTGAAGACCTGTGCCCCTGAGTTGTCTCCTATTCTCACACGCCTATTCAGACTCTCTTTGAAAACAAGACGTGTCCCTAAGTCCTGGAAACTTGCAAACGTCCAACCTATACCCAAAAAGGGTAGCCGTACAGACCCGTCGAACTATAGACCTATCGCAATCACCTCCATACTCTGCAAGATTATGGAGCGTGTATTTTACGCCAAACTTCTTGGCTACCTGCAAAACAATGATCTCCTAAGTGATCGCCAGTTCGGCTTTCGTCCTGATCGATCTATAGGAGATCTCCTAGTGCTAGCCACCCACCTCTGGGGCGAGGCCATTGAGAAACACGGTGAAGCGCTAGCAGTTTCACTGGACATCTCGAAGGCTTTCGACAGGGTCTGGCATGATAGTCTGCTCAGCAAGCTTCCCTCATATGGACTGCCCTCTAGTTTATGCGCCTGGATCTCCGATTTCCTGAGTGGACGGTCTATTCGAGTGGTAATCGATGGCTGCTCGTCAGAACTAAAGGCGATCAACGCTGGTGTTCCTCAGGGATCTGTTCTCTCTGTTACGCTCTTTTTGCTTCATATTAACGACTTGCTGAAACCCGGAATCTATGGGTACGCAGATGACAGCACCGTCACAGAGAGTTATATATCCGATCCGCGGGCTAGTAGGGCCACAACAGAGTCTCTCAGAGAGGGTATGGTTACAAGGTTGAACTCGGCTCTGCAAATTGTTGCCGAGTGGGGTACTGCCAATAGGGTCGAGTTCAATGCCTCTAAAACACAGGCCTGTCTTTTTTCTGCCAAGAGGAGCTCCTTCAACCTGACTCCCGCATTTCGTGATGTATCTGTACCGATATCCAAAAACCTAGATCTTTTGGGTCTCAATTTATCCTCTGACCTTAATTTCGGACGGTCCATCGAGGCAAAGGCTAAGACTGTTGCCAAAAAACTTGGTATCCTGAACAAGGTGAGACGGTACTTCACAAAGGAACAGCTTCTAAATTTATACAAAGCTCAAGTTCGACCTTGCATGGAGTACTGTTCTCATCTGTGGGATGGCTCAGCCAAATATCAACTAGCAACTTTGGACTCGTTAGATAGACGCGCTCGAAGAATAATTGGCGATTGCGACCTAACGAGCAAGAAACTGCAAAACCTAGATCATCGGCGCCAGGTTGCAAGTTTGACGGTTTTAACGGTGAGAATGCGATAAAGAACTCCATAATCTTGTCCCTCCATCCCCTTTCTTCTATCGGACCACTAGGCGTCGGGGGGGTCTCCACCGCTTCGTCGTCGACATCCCGTCTTGCCGTACCAAGCGTTTCGCTTCCTCTTGCCTTATACGCACGGCCAAGTTGTGGAATGCTCTCCCAGACAACGTGTTTCCAGACAATTATAACATGGGTCTATTCAAGGCCAGAGTGAACAGGCATCTTATGGGTACGCGCGGTCCACCTTAGACTACATCTTCGCTTACCATCAGGCGGGATTGCGGTCAAGCGCAAGCCTATTAAATATAAAAAAAGGCACTCCCCCAGTCAAGACGAATCTAACGACACCTCATATGCTTAAATCCATCAAGCCGTTTAGGCTGCAGAGCGGCACAAAGAAATAGACATACATACATACATACATACATACACTCGAAAAACATAACCCTCCATCCGGGTCAGTCGGGTAAAAACTCACTTTCGCATTTATGCCGATATAATACCTAGCCGATGCCAATAACTCAAGAAAAAAGTCTCCTAAGAACATAATTATTCACGTGGATTCAACCCTTCGGTAGTTCGACCTTTTGATTCGTCTACAATTTCCATCTTGTATGTGTTGCCTATTAGGTAGGATATGACGATACATCAAGGTACCTAGCTTGGAGTAGATTCGCAGTAGAGGCGACGGAGCGCGCGTTACGCAGCGCACACACAATATTGCGCGCTCAGCCTCGAGGCGTGCCCACATTGACGCTGTTGCAACAAGTAGCTGCGATTGCAGGTGAGATCATTTACAATAACTTTATTAAATTATATTTTTTTCAAAATATCTACATCAACACAATGAAAAAAAAAATATAATTCAATTTACGGCCATTGAACGAAAAAATATCTCACAACGCGTTGTGGACTTTATAGCAGTGGGATGCAATTTGATTCAGTAAAATCAATATGGTTTATATTTATGTCGATGTTATTTTACCCAAATTATTGGTGATTCTTTTTGTCCTTAGACATTATTAAATGATTGGCTGAATTATAAATATAAAGGTTCTCGCATTTTCTCTTACAGATATCAAAATACCTGAAGGTCTTACTGATAATACAACTCTAGAAGATTTAGGTATAGGTAATGATAAATTACAAATAATAGAAGTTTTTCTGCGAGATAATCATAACATTTGCTTGTCGGAAGAACAAATAACAATGCTAAGCATAGAAAAGTAAGTTACTACAAGTATAAGAGAGACTAACTTAAGAAATATTCATTACTAGCTGTCCCCCGCGGTTTCACCTGCGTTCCCGAGAAAGAAATTAGCCTATGTTCTTCTCTATACCATAGGCTATCTGCATGCCAAATTTCATTATGATCCGTTGAGTAATTGAGGCGTGAAGGGGTAATAAACAAACAAACAAATAAACAAACAAACACACTCACTTTCGCATTTATAATATTATATAGTAAGGATAAGGATAGTAAGGATTAGTTAGGAAGTTAGCATATTGAAACTTCTTAAAAATCCTATTTAATTTTCAGAATAAAACAGTTACAGGAAACAGTATCTGAATCGGACTTTAACGATATCAACGGTTTGAAAACGCTCTTCTCATACGTAGACCCAGATGAACTTCTCGCTACAACTGAGATGGTATTTTTACCAACTCTTACTAGCAGCACTGCTATGGTATGTTATCATAAATTTACTTTTTAACCGATTAAATAAACGGAGGAGGTACACAATTCGTCTGTAGCCGTAGGACAATTTTAACCGTTTTGTCTGCTTTTTTTTATTTATACCACTAAGGTGGCAAACAAGCATACGGCCCACCTAATGGTAAGCAGTTACCGTAGCCTATGGACGCTTGCAACACCAGGGGTATCACACGCGCGTTGCCGACCCTGAAGAAATCTCTTCACACCCTTTTTGAAGAACCCGATGCTGTACTCCATTGGGAAAACCACGGCGGGGAGCTAATTCCACAGTCTGAGCGTTTGCGGAAGAAAACTCCTTTGAGCCCGGACAGTTCGAAATAGGTCTGGTTTCAAGTTTGTTTGAGCAACTGCAATCGACGACTAACAAAGTACGATTTTAGGAGACTTCAACGCTTACTACATTGACTGGCTCAGTTTTGGATCCACTGACTGCGTGGGAAGGTGTGTTCGTGACTTTTTCCTGGCCTATGGCTTCTCACAACTGGTTCTCTCTCCTATGAGAAAACCAGACATTGAGAGCCATACTAGTTCCTTACCGGACCTTCTGCTGATTACGCGACCGGACAGCTATGTACTCGGCTCATCAGATCACAGTCGCGTGAGTCATGCACTCGGCCTAAAACTAATCTTTTAATCCCAATCCCACCACAACCACTCACAAGTTGACTATTGTGACTATAATTTGTTTGAATTAGTTGTAGAAGATGCTCTTAAGAAAGCTCAAACATGTAATAAAAGTATAATAGTATGTGGCGACTTTAATGTTAATTTGTTAGTAGATTCACCTACAACACTCAGATTTATTAATTTGTTCAAATCATTTAATCTTAATAACTTATTCTATGAACCAACTAGAGTCACAGAAACTTCTGCAACTTGCCTGGACAATGTATTCTGCTGCTGTGATGTACTCGAAAAATCTATTGTCACTGAGTTGACTTCGGATCATTATGGTCAGAAAGTAGTACTTTTTAATGAAACAAATGTTAAACCGCATAAGATAACTTCTAGGCCCATAACATTTAATCGTATGGTCCGTTTTAAAGAAAGTGTTAGCAACAATATTGCCTCTGTTGACATGGCACAGGACGAACCGGATGGTCTTTATAGTGATCTCTTTAAATTTATAAAGACAGAATTTGATAAGGCATTTAAACCTAGGACCTTTAGTGTAAATAATAAAATTAAGTTTAACGACTGGGCAACATCGGGTATTTACAGAAGTAGAGCTAAGTTGTATGAGCTGTATGGCATGAAAAGATTCAATCAAAATATCGATTTTCTTGAGTATGTTAAAAAGTATTCCAAAATTTTTAAGAAAGCCTGCGCTTCTGCTAAGTCCATATATTTAAAAAATAAAATTAGTCAGTCAAACAATAAAGTCAAAACTACTTGGAACATTATCAACTCTGAAAGGGGAAAATACCAGAACAGTAATAAGCGTATTGAGTTAAATATTAATAATAACATTATATCTGACGATAGTCAAATCGCACATGCTTTTAATTTATTTTTTACTAATATACCGGTAGATACAACTAGCTCTTTGAATTCGTCACCGATAGATGCTGAATTGTTATTAAAATCCAATGTGTCTGAGTGCTGTGAATTATTTAAGTTTAGGCACATTACACCTTACGACATAGTCAAAACATTTAAAACCCTGAAACTTAAACGCACCGGGGACTTATGGGATATATCCGTGACTGTTTTGCAGGGTATCATTGATGACATTGCTCCCCATCTAGCTTTAGTATTTAATAAATGCGTAGATTTTGGCCAATTTCCAGATTTAATGAAATATAGCAAAGTTATACCTTTGTTCAAGGCGGGAGATCCCAGTGATCCTACTAATTATAGGCCAGTTTCCATTTTGCCAGCTTTGAGTAAAGTATTTGAAAAGATTATTTTAACGCAATTACTCGCTCACTTTAATTTGAATAAACTATTACATAGTGAGCAGTATGGGTTTACAAAGGGTCGTTCAACTGTTGATGCCGGGGTAGCACTTTTAAGAAATATTTTTAACGCTTGGGAGAACTCACAGAATGTTATTGGAGTCTTCTGTGATCTATCTAAAGCCTTTGATTGTGTTGATCACCAGACACTCATACGTAAACTAAATTATTATGGGGTTAGGGGTGCAGCACTTGATTTGATGAAGTCGTATCTCGGGGAAAGAATTCAAAGTGTTGATGTCAATCGTATTAAATCATCTGGTTCTCCTGTGCATATGGGGGTGCCGCAGGGCTCTATTTTAGGTCCTTTTCTATTTTTAATTTATATTAATGATCTTCCTTTTTATGTCAAAAATACCTGTGGAATTGTACTGTTTGCTGACGATACCTCACTGATTTTTAGTGTTGATAGACTGAAATCTAATTTTGACGATGTAAACGGTGCATTATCTCGGGTATTAAATTGGTTTACTGTAAATAATCTAGTTTTAAATGCAAAGAAAACTAAATGTATTAAATTTGCGCTACCAAATGTTAAAAAAGTAGGCTGTAATTTAATGATAAATAATGAACCTTTAGGTCTTGTTGAATCATCAGTGTTCTTAGGGATTACTTTAGACTCGAAACTTCAATGGGGCAGCCAAATATCATGTCTTTCGGGAAAGCTCAGTTCAGCTGCTTATGCAGTTAGAAAAATTAGACAGCTAACAGACGTAGACACAGCTCGATTAGTTTATTTTAGTTATTTTCATAATGTTATGTCCTATGGCATTTTACTTTGGGGTAAAGCTGCTGATATAGAAACCATTTTTATTTTGCAAAAAAAAAGCAGTGCGAGCTATTTATAATATGAGTTCTCGAGCTTCCCTCAGAGATAAGTTTAAAAATATAGGTATCCTTACAGTAGCATCGCAGTATATTTATGCAAACATATTATTTGTACATCAGAATATTAATCTTTTTGTAAAAAAAAGTGACGTGCACTCTTTTAATACTAGAAATAAGCATAAACTTTTGACCTCTTCTTATAGACTCCAAAAAGTGCAAGGTTCATTTTTAGGACTGAGTGTACAATTTTATAATAAGATCCGTAATGAAATTTTAAATTTACCGTCACTAAAGTTTAAGAAACGTATAAAGGCCGCTTTAGTACAGAAGGCTTACTACAATATTAAAGAATATTTAAATGATAAAAATGCGTGGTTGTAGCGCTCGCTCTCGCAGGAAACATCTGATGTAATAAATTTAAGTTTGTTTTTGAAAAGAGTAATTGCTGAGTTTATTGCCGGCTCTTTTCAGCAAAATCAACCTTCCGAACCGTGTATTAGTGCATTAGAGTATTAGAGTTTGACTATTCATAAGTGCCTGTGAAGGCCTATTTGAATGAATAAATTATTTCATTTCATTTCATTTCATTTCATTCATTTCATTTCAAGCTCATAACGCTTTCGCTGTTAAAAAGTTACCGGTCTACAACACTCCAAGAAATTCCTAGGCTCTAATTTCAAAGCCCGGGAATGCATTTGGAATATGAGCAGGGGGCAAATCCGCTACCTGCTTGGGGCCTTCACTGGGCACTTTGGAACCAACGACATGCTCATGAAGATGGGTCTAACCGCGACACCCATGTGCAGGTTGTGTGGAATATACGGAACGCATGGAGCACCTTCTGTGCACATGCGATGCACTGGCTGGTAAGCGAATGAGTCTCCTAGGGATCGGATATCCAAAACCAGAAGACTATAGGCTTTTAGGATATCATGTATAGCTAATCCTTATTTAGGACTCTTATGTAGCCACAGGCATATAGGCCAATCCTATTATTTAGGTTATTGTGTGGGCAGCGTCAACAAAACTCCAACTTGCGAATATAATTTTATTACGCTAAACTAGGAGTGCACAACAATAATAATAAGACACGAGTGTTTATCAAAAGGCAACGGTTGAGAATGGGATGAGAGTGGCGACTGTGTGTAGCGACTGAGCGCGACGACTGCTTATGACGACTGCGCGTTGCGCGTGACGACTGCTCGCGGCGCATACGGCGAACGCTTTATATTCGGGATAACGCTAAGAGTCCCTACAGGCTCATATCTCCTAGCCTCGTTATAAAACTCATGAAAAGAGTTTTCAACGAGACTGGGGAGGAGTAAGGTATCTAGGGGACCACAATAGATCCCAATGGGTCGAAGTGTCCGAGCTATTTCTCGGCCCCTCCTTAAGATAAGATAAGATATACAAAACTAAAACCGTACATATTGATCTTGTCAACGGCATGTATTGTGCGAGAAAAAGCGGTTTTGAGCGTTCGGTGCATCCTCGGTGCCTTTGTGATATTTTTGTGCTCTCTGCATAGTGTGCTCTCTGTCGGGGGTGTTATGCACCCCACGCTACCAGTTACGTAACTTTTTAGGCTCGCCCAAATAAAGGTTAATTAAGAAATTATTGTTCCAGAGACTTGAACAATTTGACGTCAATCAAACTTACCTATGTATAGTGCCTGGAATGGAAGGTCATTACGAAAAGTTCCGATTCATGTGTGAGCGTCTCAAGTTGCCCGCACTTGTATTGCAGCCGGGCTTCGACAGACTTCATGAGACAGTGCAGGAGACTGCTGAGAGATTTGCAAAGGTAGACTTTATATTCATTAACCCTTTTATAATTATAATTTTTATGTCAAGCCGAAAGACATTCCACTTAATGGTTAGTTATTACCACTCCTATGCAAGACCAACTTATTACATGAAAATCTGATTGTGATCTAATTTTACAGGTACTCATGATAAAGGCTGGATTAAAAAATAACTTCTACATCCTTGGCTACGAAAGCGGAGTTTTAGTGGCTTTAGAAATAGTGGCTATACTTGAGAAACACGGTAACGATCCATGTGAACTATTTATTTATATATTAGCTGTCCCCGCGGTTTCACCCGCGTTTCCGGGAATATAAAGTAGCCTATGTTCTTCTCCATACTATAGGCTATGTTTAGTAGTTGAGACGAAGGCGTAACAAACAAACAAACTCACTTTCACATTTGTAATATTAGTTAGGATTCTCGGATTGTCTTTGATCTAAGTTCTCAAGTAAAATAAAAAACGCGAATGTTTGTGTATTATAGAATTAGGTATTATCTATACTTACCTATAAGCGCCTACCTAGTAATATCTTGGTTATAACTACTTTTGTGTAAAACCATAAGTTTTCTTCCAGGTCTAACAGGCACCGTATTCTTTATCGGTTGTGGTCCTGGTGAGTTCCACGCTGTACTCGAGGAACAACTTAGTCATTATGGAACTGAGGAGCAGCTGCAAGAGGCAGTTCTGCGACATATGTTCACATTGATGGCGAAGGGCAACACTTCAGGTTTGGAACGGGCTTTACGCGGTGCAACCACTTGGGAGCAGAAAGGCGAAGTATGCGTTAGAACATTGCTCGGCCACGTTGCACACTCAGCTCAATACGCAAGAGCGCTCATAGAAGGAGCATACACAAGAATTATGAAAGTGCGGAGTTATAACGCGCAACCGCTACAGCTAAGATCGCGGCTAGTATTACTACAGGCTGCAGGTTGTCAAACATCAACAACCACGTTGCAGCGTTACTCGAAGCAGCAAGTTGTCGTGCATCAACTGCGGGCGCCTCTAGCTTATGCGACAATGGACTTGCGCTGCGCTGCAATTATTAACCAATACCTACAGCCGGAGATGCTGGCGGAATTTGAAAAACAAAATCATTGTGAAACCTACCTTCTTAATTGTGATAATATGATGTCGACTGAGACTAATGTTGATTAATTTATATTTTCATGATGATTAAAAATAAAATTATTTTGTTTCATAGCAATGTTTCTATGTCAAGTATTGTATTAATATAAGTAAGCAGAATTCGATAATGGGGTTTGAATAAATAAACATTGTAGCATAGAATAATTATATAGTATTTATAAAAACGTATTAAGCATCAATCACTCGTTTTCCACTGATATTCATGTGTATCATGTTGAGGTTAATACGCACAGATTGGATATTTATTTATATTTCAAATTACTGTTCTTTATTATATTTTGTTTTAATTTGTGTTTTTGAAAAATAAATTCATTTTCATTATTTCTTTCTTTCTAGTGAATAGTACGACGCTGGGGATGCGAAATGTTTATTAAAATAATAAAAAATAAAATAAAAAGCCTTTTATTTCCCGATATTTACAATTTTTCTAGTTATTATTAATTATTTTACACTGTGTAGCAGGAACCCCTCTCAGGTCTCTCTTTCAGATTGCCGTTTCTCTCGGTCTTGTGCTATATGATGCCATTGTGGGCCAGCAATTTGTTTTTATGTGTCATCCCAGCGTGTGTAAGGTCTTCCTTTGTAGCGTTTTCCCTGTGGGCCTTTCCATGTTGTAATCGTTTTTGTCCATCTGTGGTCTTTTAAACGCGCCACATGTCTGGCCCATTTCCATTTCAACCTTTGAGCGTGGCTAAGAGCATCTATTGTTTTTATCTTTGATCTTATCGTTGTGTGTCTTATCTTTTGTAATTTATTTAACTTCAGCATGCTGCATTCCATTCCCCTCTGGCATGTAATTAGCTTATTTTGTTTGTAAATTTCCATGGCATGCATAAGCATGGTATAATGCCCGATTTCAATAATTTACGGACCGGTATCGGTTAAGATTTATTAAAATTAAGACTTATATCTTTACTAATAATGAAGCAAAGACCTCAAAGCTTTGCATAGCAGACCCTCCCATATGGAAGTAGCTATCACAGGTAAAATTAGCTTACGAAATGATCTATATGCCCAGTTTGGTAATAAAAAAACCTACCATTGGTAAGCAAAACGATTCGTTTTTGTTTATTGAAACCGGGCATAAGACATGTGTCAGTAACTTTCTTTTTTAACCATACGGGTAGATACGGGCATATTGCTTTTAAATATTTCTTTATAGCTCCAGTACTTATTCCACGTACTTTTTATTCTTCTCTCTATTTCTATGTCATTGTTATTTCTATTGAATCCAATTTGTTTTCCCAAATAAATATATTTATCCACGTATTCTAATGGTTCACTATCTATCGTAATGGTTGACTTTGCGTAGTTGGTTATAGCTTTTGTTTTTGTTATACAGGAAAAAATGTTTCCCAGTACGGAAATTTTTTTTGGTGTTTCAGTATCATTAATAGAACACATTTCCATTATTTGTTCAACACTTTTTATTTTATGTTTCTTTTAACTTGAAATCCGTAAAATATGGACATATTAGACGTAATCTAATCAATGGTCGCGAGCAGGACGGCCGGCGCACGCGGCGTGTGTCGGCGGGGGTGAAACCCCCTCCCAGCCAGCAAGGTGGCGCCGCGCCCGGGTAGGTAGGTGCCCGACCGCGACTCTCGCTCGACCCACCGACAGTCTGCTCATGCCCACGCGCCGCGCTACACCTTACGCAGTTTCGGTCTCCCGCGCCGCGCAAGGACCGCACCGCGCGTCCGTTGCCGCGTTGTACCTACTGGAATGTCGTGAGAACGACTCAAATGTCGTTTTCACAAATCGTCCGTTCCCACACTTTTGCCTAGTAAGTAATTTAGTAAGTAAGTTATTGTTGTATCCTTTTTTTTCATTCAATAAATGACAATAGAACTTATAACACGTCTTTCCTTTAAGAGCTCCGATGGAAGCTCATTTCATGGCGACCCTGCCAGTAACTTAAATATAACAATATGGGAAAAAATTACTCCAAAGAAGAAGTCGTGATTGCGCAAAATTCTAATGGGGAAGCCGACGCCAGTACTATCCAAAAAAACGGCGCGACCTCCGTTGCTGAAATTCTTCTAATCATCATATTAGTCCTCATATGTGCTGCCGCAATATTTGTTTTTATGAAGACTTGCAAGAAAGCTGCCATCCGAACACTTAGAAGAGAAATAAACGCTAGCACCATAAGCGTTATCTCACGACCAGACACAACTGTCTAAGAAGGAGCGGTGTCCAGGGTATAGCCCGGACCATGAAGGAGCGGTGTCCAGGGACTAAGCCCGGCCCACGGTGTCCAGGGTATAGCCCGGCCCATGAAGGAGCGGTGTCCAGGGACTAAGCCCGGCCCACGGTGTCCAGGGTATAGCCCGGCCCATGTAGCAGAGCCAAGCAGTAGCCAAGCTGAGCCACACCACAGCCAAGCAGTCAACTCCCAGTGCTCGGTTGTTCCTTAATAGTGTGTGTAGTTTAAGTGATACCTACACGTAAGTCATTATTAATTATTATTAATATGAATTTTCTTTTTATGTATGTTGTGTAATGCCTATTTCGGAGCTGACGGATATATATAATTCATTGAAGGACATTAAAGATTACTTGACTAAAATCGGTCCAAGTCATCGGCAGACTTCCGATACAGCCCAAAATAAACTAGCAGAAGCGCAAATTATATATAGTTGTTTAGAGTATACTTCCTCGGTTATTCAAAAAAGAATAGCAAAATCTGAGATAAGCGCGGAATGTCTACAGCCTATTAATAAGTTAATACACGATATACACTCATTATATAATAAAATTTTGAGTTTAGTTATAAACAAAGATAGTTCAGATATAGCGAAAGATAAAAATATATCTAATAAAATGGCTTCTGAAAATTTTGAATTAAAATCTGCCCTTGCTTTGCTGCCAATAATGACAGGTAAAGAAGAGATTACTTTGCAGATTATAGATAGCATTCAATTATACAGTAATATGCTTAATGATAATGGTAAAAAACAGCTAATTGAATTTGTAATCAAAACAAGGCTCTCAGCCAGTGCTAAGCTACGCCTTAAAACTAGCTACGATTGTGTAAGTGGTTTAATAAAAGATATGAGAACACATCTAATACAAAAAAAATCGCCGGTAGCATTACAATCGCAATTATTTGCTACTAAACAAGGTCGTCGGACAGTCGAAAATTTTGGTTCCGAGTTAGAGAAACTTTTCGTCGACTTAACAATAGCACAGGCAGACGGCGACGATGAAAAATATCTAGTATTGCACCCGATTAACGAAAAAATCGCAATCAAGCGATTCGCGGACGGTTTATCGAATCCTCGTCTTAGTACTATAATCGCTTCGCGTCAATTAATTTCTTTACCCGAAGCTATCAGAACAGCTATAGATGAACAATCACTACGTGTTGATGATGAACAACAAGTGATGAGAGTCAAACATCATCAAAACATGAATAAAAATAAATATTTTTCAAGGTACAATTATAATACTCGTCCAGGTACATATAAGACGCCAAATTATTTTAATTCGCAGAATAGTAAGTACAAACAAGATAAGACGTACTACAATAATAGATCGCGTGCACACAATGGTAGCCACGTGCGCGGCTCTAAATCGTACCGTGGCCGAGGTATGAATCGTCCTTATTCATATCCGAGTGTGGCGCATACGTCACAAATGCCACATAACTACAATAATATAGTGGAGAGTACCGAAAATATACCTAATACCAGTGAGTTTTTTCGTTCATAAAGATAATTTTATTTTGAATTATAACACTAGCAGTTTAGTGTCAATGAACATAGATATAGGTAACGAAACTATAGATTTATTAGTAGATAGTGGTGCAAGTCTTTGCATAATGAAATATGAATCCTTACGTAAATACACTAGGTATATGAATGAACTTTATTATGATAAGGTAACTATTAAAGGAGTTAGCGGAAAATTGACTTCTGAAGGATTTGTCTATATAAACTTAGAATATGATAGTATTATTTTTAGACAAAAGTTTTATGTTTTTAAAAATCTGTCATGTTCAGCAGACGGTATATTAGGTGAGAATTTTTTTAAGCGTTATAATGCTGTCATAGATTATAAGAATAATGTGTTACAATTAACGCATAATGATAGAACTACTGTCATAAATATAGATAGGAATAAAAGCTACATACATACGATACCTTCTCGTTGCGAAACGATTAAGTTTATACCTTGTACCACGCACGAAGATAGTGTAATTTTAGCTGATGAAATTAAAGACGGTGTATTTATTGCTGGAATGATTTCTAAACCTCATAAAGGTCGCATTCCAATAAAGATTTTAAACACTCTCGATAAAGAGATTACAGTCGATTTGTCGTCTTTAGTTATTTATTCACTAAATAGCTTTGAAGTATGTCATTTTAATAAGGAAAGCAAATCAGTTGAGCGGGTAAAAACTTTGTTTGATTTGCTGGACCTTAATTATTTGAATAAAGACGAAAAAGTTAACATTGAGAATATTTGTGCAAAATATGCGGATGTCTTCCATTTACCGGGAGATAAGCTTTCGGTAACGAATTTAATGGAACATAATATTGTCTTGAAAAATGATGCAACTCCCGTATACGTTAAGCCGTATAGGATTCCACATACTTTAAAACGGGAAGTAGAGAAACAAGTTCAGGAAATGTTAAGTAATGACGTGATAGAGGAGACTGTTTCGGAATGGTCGAGTCCTGTTTTACTTGTGCCAAAGAAAGCTGATAAATCCAACGAAAAAAAATGGAGACTTGTTATTGACTACAGACAATTGAATAACAAAATTCAAGATGACAAGTTTCCCTTGCCCAATATTACAGAGATTTTAGACTCTCTTTCAGGTAGTATATATTTTTCTAAATTAGATTTATCTCAATCATATTACCAATTATCATTGAATGAAAATTCACGTAAATATACGTCATTCAGTTTGAATAAGATGTATCAACTTTCTCTGGGTAATGACTCACGTAAATGTACTGCATTCTCCGCAGGTAAGCAATATCAAATGAAGCGCTGCCCTATGGGATTGAAAACGAGTGCCAGTGTTTTTTCAAGGCTAATGACTATCGCTATGGCAGGCTTGAATTACGATAAATGTTTTCAATATTTAGATGACTGTATCGTAATAGGAAAATCCATGATTCAACATAATTCCAATCTTATGTGCGTATTGAATCGATTAAGGGAAACCAACCTTAAGTTAAATCCAATGAAGTGTGAGTTTTTAAGAAAAGAAATAGTATATCTAGGCCACAAAATAACTTCTGAAGGTATTTTTCCAGATCCCGATAAAATTATAATAATGAATAAATTCCCACGGCCGACAAATGCTGACGAAGTTAAGCGCATCGTCGCATTTGCCAACTATTATCGTAGATTTATATCAAATTTCGCGGCAATTGTACATCCATTAAATAAATTATGTAAAAAGGGTATTACATTTGAGTGGTCAAATGATTGTGAAATAGCATTTCAGAATTTAAAATTAGCTCTTACAAATCCGCCAGGATTAGATTACCCTGATTTTTCAGATTCAAATATTTTTCAATTACAAACGGATGCATCAAAAGTTGGTTTAGGTGCAATATTATCGAATAGTAACGGAAAAGTAGTTGCATACGCAAGTAGGAGTTTGAAGCCAGCCGAAACTAGATACCCCGTTATAGAGTTAGAACTTTTAGCTATTGTCTGGGCAGTACGTCACTTCAGACCTTATTTATATGGGAGAAAATTTAAAATATTCACAGACCATAGGCCTCTTGTGTATTTGTTTAGTTTAAATGACCCATCCAGTCGATTAACCAAATTTCGTTTATATTTAGAAGAATATGACTTTGACGTCGAGTATGTGCCAGGTCGTAATAATGCAGCTGCAGATGCATTAAGCCGAATCTCGGTAACATCCTCTGACTTAAAACTCATGCAAGATAAAGTAGTTTCAGTCGTAACAAGAGCTCAGAAAAAGAAATTGCAACAAGTGCATACCAACCACGGACAGACACTAGGAAGTACCTCCTCAGTACATAGACCTGATCAGCCTATTGCTGTGGATGTGCTCAAAAAACCGAATGAGATTATTGAATTAATTATTTGCGATAAGTATAACCAATTAGACTTATCAAGTAATGATAATGTAACTTCCGATAGTAAACATTGCACTTTTGTGGCTACGCAATCGGCAATATTCCTAGATACCCGATCGTTATCTACTCCAAAAGTGTTAGCGAGGGATTTAGAGAGTTTATGTAAAAAATTAAATATCGAAGAGATTTTAATTATTAAATCGAATAGTAACGCGTTACACATTAAAAATATGTTACATACAATGAAGGAATTGTTTATTAACATTCCAAGGTTTCTAATTACTCGAGATGTTGTTAGAATTACTAATAGAGACCAAATAAAAGTTATACTAAATGACTTTCACCTTTTACCCACTAGTGGACATGCTGGAGTAACTCGCATGACTAATAATATTAAAAAATATTATTTTTGGGCAGGAATGAGTAATGATATCATTGATTACGTACGTAAGTGTAAAAACTGTCAAATACAGAAATACACTAATCTTAATATATAAAATGATAAACTGATTGTTGATATATCAGCCCACAGCCCAAACCGCTGGACCTAGAGATTTGAAATTTTGCACAAAGATACCTTATACAGTGGAGGCATCCACTAAGGAAGGATTTTTGAAAATTCCACCCCTAAGAGGGTAAAATAGGGGATGACAGTTTGTATGCAAGTCCGTCAG
Organism: Polyploca ridens; assembly: GCA_951394255.1. NCBI lineage: Eukaryota > Metazoa > Arthropoda > Insecta > Lepidoptera > Drepanidae > Polyploca > Polyploca ridens. The sequence continues at coordinate 10,379,953 of OX596260.1, forward strand.
GTTTGAAGTTAGGATCTTAAAATTTTGTGTTTAGGCTGACAATTAAAAATTAATGTATAGTTATCTCAGCGCTTGTGATGATTCCACCACCGAAGGGAGGAAACGGGGGATGAAGTTGTGCATGCAAGTCCTTCAATTTCAAAGTAAACTTCACTAAATGTTTTATTATATGGTGTAGGCATCCACTAAGGAAGGATTTTTGGAAATTCCAACCCTAAGGGGGTAAAATAAGGGATGAAAGTTTGTATGCAAGTTCGTCAGTTTTGAAGTTAGGATCTTCAAATTTTGTGTTTAGGCTGACGATTGAAAATTAATATATAGTTATCTCAGCGTTTGTGATAATTCCACCACCGAAGGGAGGAAAAGGGGGATGAAGTTGTGTATGCAAGTCCTTCAATTTCAAAGTAAACTTCACTAAATGTACTATTATACAGTGTAGGCATCCAGAAAGGAAGGATTTTTAGAAATTCCACCCCTAAGGGCGTAAAATAAGGGATGAAAGTTTGTATGCAAGTTCGTCAGTTTTGAAGTTAGGATCTTCAAATTTTGTGTTTAGGCTGACGATTGAAAATTAATGTATAGTTATCTCAGCGTTTGTGATAATTCCACCATCGAAGGGAGGAAAAGGGGGATGAAGTTGTGTATGCAAGTCCTTCAATTTCAAAGTAAACTTCACTAAATGTATTATTATACGGTGTAGGCATCCACTAAGGAAGGATTTTTGGAAATTCCACCCCTAAATAAGGGATGAAAGTTTGTATGCAAGCATGTCAGTTTACCACAGGGTAAAATAAGGGATGAAAGTTTGTATGCAAGCATGTCAGTTTTGAAGTTAGGATCTTCAAATTTTGTGTTTAGGCTGACGATTGATAATTATCATAATTATAATTATATTATTAATTATAATTAATGTATAGATATCGCAGCGTTTGTAATAATTCCACCACCGAAGGGAGGAAAAGGGGGATGAAGTTGTGTATGCAAGTCATTCAATTTCAAAGTAAACTTCACTAAATGTATTTACTATATAGTGTAGGCATCCACTAAGGAAGGATTTTTGAAAATTCCACCCCTAACAGTGTAAAATAAAGGATGAAAGTTTGTATGCAATATATTAACGCATAGCCCAAACCGCTGGATCTAGAGATTTGAAATGTTGCACAAAGATACCTTATATAGTGGAGGCATCCACTAAGGAAGGATTTTTGGAAATTCCACCCCTAAGAGGGTGAAATAGGGGATGACAGTTTGTAGGGGAAAGGGTGGCAAGATGGGGTACTTAAGCTTTAAAGGTCAATAATATAAAAAATTACATAGAAAAACAATCATATTTATTTTTTAATTAACAACTAATTATTATTATTCTAATATTTGGCGTCATTAGGAACTTTTGGTAACACATTTAAGAGAAAAAAAATAAAATAAAAAACAGGTCATTTTCCCCGTCTTACCCCATGGTGCTGGTAAGATAGGGTACCCCCCTGAGGTAAGATGGGGTGATGAGAATGATCACAGAGAAAGATGATTATTTGACCTGGCAGAACTCGCAGACATGGGTGGCTTCGTCATCATCATCATCATCTATTCCTGCGCAGCTATTATGAGCCCATCTTCCACATAATGAGCATGATATCCACCCTTCAATGGAAACGGAATATACATCCTCACAATACATACATGGTGTGTCCTCCTCTTCTTCACTTTCATCTTCAGATGATGAGACTCTTCGTCGTTTTGCTGTTTTCACTGATCGGCCATTCTTCTTTGATTGTTCATTTTGAACTTTTATAGCAGTTTTCTTTTTTTCGTTTGATACGATGCTGATTCTAATAAGCTCACAAAAAAACAAACTCATTTTTACGGAAAACAAACAAGAACAAAATTATTCTCATTGGGGGCAAGATGGGGTACCCCGTTACCCCATCTCGCCTGCATAGCCATTTTATTAAAAATAAAAACAAAAAAGAAAAAACAGCCAACAATCTTAAGGAAAAATAATGCCTACCTTATTATAGGTTAGTTTAAGCGCCAATCACAGCAACAACTCACAAGCTAACGTTATTTAATAAACTACAGTCACGTATCAAACCAGAAGAAAATATGATAACAATTTGCAGTAAAACACTTTTTTTGATTTTTTTTCGACACTGCTCACTTGTAAACTTCTAAACACCGGGCGATTGACAAATGTCATGGCGGCGCGTCGAACGATGAATGAACGAGCGTGATTGGTCAATTTGAACTGTGAATTTCGCTGGGTACCCCGTCTTACCCGCTACCCCATCTTGCCACCCTTTCCCCTATGCAAGTCCGTCAGGTTTGAAGTTAGGATCTTATAATTTTGTGTTTAGGCTGATAATTGAAAATTAATGTATAGTTATCTCAGCGCTTGTGATAATTCCACCACCGAAGGGAAGAAAAGGGGGATGAAGTTGTGCATGCAAGTCCTTCAATTTCAAAGTAAACTTCACTAAAGGCATACGGTGTAGGCATCCACTAAGCAAGGATTTTTGGAAATTCCACCCCTAACAGGGTAAAATAAGGGATGAAAGTTTATATGCAAGTCCGAAGGTTTTGAAGTTAGGATCTTAAAATTTTGTGTTTGGGCTGACGATTGAAAATTAATATATTTTATCGTTATCTCAGCGTTTGTGATAATTCCACCACCGAAGGGAGGAAAAGGGGGATAAAGTTGTGCATGCAAGTCCTTCAATTTCAACGTAAACTTCACTAAATGTATTTTATATAGTACTAGCTTTATAGCCCGCGACTTCGTCCGCGTAGATTATTTATTTTTTCTAGATATGAATCATTGTAACAATATAGAGCTTTGTTCATGGCTATTGTCCGCCACTACGTGTGATATACGTGTTCTCCTCTGGCAGAACCAGTAAATATTTTGGCCTCAATAACATTGCAGCGGCGAGCTGTTACTTGTAGTCTAGTTCCACAGCAAAATTTTGGAGGCCTTATCTCTCTTTCCCTCATGTCTGAGGATCGTGGTCAACATCGGGTTTGCTTCTAGAGCGAATGATCTGCCTCCACTGGTTTCTGTCTTCTGGTTTCTGTTAAATTTGGAGGACGATGAGTCTTTTACTTGATCGGACCATCTTGTTGGTGAACGACCACGTAGTCGTTTTCCTTCCGTGTTCCCAACTATGATCAGATTTCCAAACTTTCATCGCCTTTGCGCACCATGTGGCCGAAATACGAAAAAATACGTTGGTGGCATATGGTGGACAATCGTGTTTTAATTTGGATCTGCGATAGGATTGATGCATTATTGCATTTAGCGGTCTAAGGTATTTCCACCATCCGTCTCCAGCACCACATTTCGAATGCATCAATCCTTTTTCTTTCTCGGGCCAGTATAGTCCACGCTTCCACTCCATACATGAAAATGAGGAATACCAATGCTCGTATTAACCGGATCTTGGTTTTGACACCGATTCCTCTCTTTTTCCTGATGTTTTTGAGACGAGTCATTTCAATACGCCAATACCATAAGCCGAAATAATAAATTTTGAAATTTTCACTCCGAAAATAAAGAACTTCATATACTAAATTTAATCCCCCTTTTCACTCCTTAAGGGTTCAAATTCCAACAACACCGATATTCGTTGCGTTAGTTTATAACCATAAGCTTAAATAATAAATTTAGTGTACTTCCATACACAAATTCATCCCCCTTTTTACCCTTTCGGGATCGGAATTATCAAAAACGTTGAGGTACATATAAATTAATTTTCAATCATCAACCTAAACACAAAATTTGAAGGTCCTAACTTCGAAACTGATGGACTTTCATATAAACTTGCATCCCCTATTTTACCCCCTTAAGGATGGAATATCCAAAAATCCTTAGTGGTAATTCAGTACACTTTGTAATAATATATTAAGTGACGTTTACTTTGAAACTGAATGACTTACATACATCCCATACCTTTTCACCCTATCGGGGGTGGAATTGTCAAAAAAGCTGAAACATGTATAAATTAATTTTCAATCGTTAGCCTAAATACTAAATTTGAACATCCTAACTTCAAAACTGACGAACTTTCATACAAACATTCATCTCCTATTTTACCCCCATAGGAGTGGAATTTCTAAAAATCCTTCCGTAATGAATACCTACACTGTATAATATTAAATTTAGTGAAGTTTACTTTGAAATTGAAGGACTTGCATACACAACTTCATCCCCATTTTCTTCCCTTCGGTGGTGGAATAATCACAAACGCTGAGATAAATATATATTAATTTTCAATCGTCAGCCTAAGCACAAAATTTAAAGATCCTAATTTCAAAACTGACGGACTTGCATACAAACTTTCATCCCTTATTTTACCCTGTTAGGGGTGGAGTTTCCAAAAATCCTTCCTTAGTGGATGCCTACACTGTATAATAATACATTTAGTGAAGTTTACTTTGAAATTGAAGGACTTGCATACACAACTTCATTCCCCTTTTCCTCCCTTCGGTGGTGGAATTATTACAAACGCTGAGATAACTATATATTAATTTTCAATCGTCAGCCTAAACACAGAATTTGAAGATCCTAACTTCAAAACTGACGGACTTACATAAAAACTGTCATCCCCTATTTTACCCTCTTAGGGGTGGAATTTCCAAAAATCCTTCCTTAGTGGATGCCTCCACTATATAAGGTATCTTTGTGCAAAATTTCAAACCTCTAGATCCAGCGGTATGGGCTGTGCGTTGATATATCAACAATCAGTTTATCATTTTATATATTAAGATTATTATTAAGATTACCCTCTTAGGGGTGGAATTACCAAAAATCCTTCCTTAGTCGATGCCTACACCATATAATAATACATTTAGTGAAGTTTACTTTGAAATTGAAGGACTTGCATACACAACTTCATCCCCCTTTTCCTCCCTTCGATGGTGGAATTATCACAAACGTTGAGACAACTATACATTAATTTTCAATCGTCAGCCTAAACACAAAATTTGAATATACTAACTTCAAAACTGACGAACTTGCATACAAACTTTCATCCCTTATTTTACCCTGTTAGGGGTGGAATTTACAAAAATCCTTCCTTAGTGGATGCCTACGCCGTATAAAAATACATTTAGTGAAGTTAACTTTGAAATTGAAGGACTTGCATACACAACTTCATCCCCCTTTTCCGTCCTTCGGTGGTGAAATTATCACAAACGCTGAGATAACTTTATATTAATTTTCAATCGTCAGCCTAAACACAAAATTTGAAGATCCTAACTTCAAAACTGACGAACTTGCATACAAACTTTCATCCCTTATTTTACCACCTTAGGGGTGGAATTTCCAAAAATCCTTCCTTAGTGGATGCCTACACCGTATAATAATACATTTAGTGAGTTTACTTTGAAATTGAAGGACTTGCATACCCAACTTCATCCCCCTTTTCCTCCCTTCGGTGGTGGAATTATCACAAACGATGAGATAACTACACATTAATTTTCAATCGTTAGCCTAAACACAAAATTTGAAGATCCTAACTTTAAAACTGACGGACTTGCATACAAACTGTCATCCCCTATTTTACCCTCTTAGGGGTGGAATTTCCAAAAATCCTTCCTTAGTGGATGCCTCCATTGTATAAGGTATCTTTGTGCAAAATTTCAAGTCTCTAGATCCAGCGGTTTGGGCTGTGGGCTGATATATCAACAATCAGTTTATCATTTTATATATTAAATTAAGATATTATACGGTGCAGGCATCCACTAAGGAAGGATTTTTGGAAATTCCACCCTTAAGGGGGCAAAATAAAGTTTGTATGCAATTCCGTCAGTTTTGAAGTCAGGATCTTCAAACTTTGTGTTTAGGCTGACGATTGAAAATAAATTTATAGGTGTCTTAGCGTTTTTGATAATTCCACACCCGAAGCGGTGAAAGGGGGCTAAAGTTATGTATCGAAGTTCTTCATTTTCAAAGTAAACATCACTAAATTTACTATGAACGTATGGGACGAAATAACGATGACGCACAAAAGAGGAGTCGAAGCCTTGAATAGGAGTATGCAGGACATAAGCAATACTAAAAATATAATGGGTGGTGCAACGGTGTTGCTGGCCGGTGATTTTCACCAGACTTTACCGATAGTTACGCGCGCAGATGAGATCAAAGCATGCATCAAGAGATCTGTCTTATGGCCTTCAATTGACGTGCTGAAGCTTACTAGAAACATGAGAGTACATCTCAGAGGTGAAGTTTCTGCCGGTAGATTTTCAGATCTTCTCCTAAAAATCGGGAACGGAAACTTTCCACAAATAGATGGGCTGATACAAATACCAGATGAGTTATGTACTGACTACTGTGGTATCAACAGTTGAGAAACTTATGGACAAAATTTATCCTAATGTTAAAAATATTAACATAAACCGATGGAGTGGTTATGCGAGAGAGCCATTTTGACTCCCAAAAACGACCAAGCCGCTACCATCAACGAAATGTTGATAAATTAATTCGAAGGTGATGAAATAGTTTATAATTCTGTTGACACCATGGTCCATATGGAGTAAACTATCCTGTTGAATTTTTAAACTCTCTAAATCCGCCGGGTCTTTCGTGTCATAGGCTTATGTTGCGTGTACAGGGGCACCCTGTCATGTTGCTTAGACATATACGGCCTCCAAAATTGTGCAATGGAACTAGACTCCAAGTAACAGCTCTCCGCCGCAATGTTATTGAGCTCAAAATACTAACTGGATCTGCCTGGATCAATGGTATACGCGGCACGAATACTGTCTCTGTATTCGTACCGCGTATACCATTGATCCCAAATGACCTTCCGTTTGAATTTAAAAGATTGCAGTTCAAGGTTTGTTTCGCGATGACTATTAAAAAATCACAGCGACAAACTCTGAAATATGATGGAGTTGATTTGCGGTAGGACTGTTTCTCCCACGGCCAGTTTTATGTGGCATGCTTACCTACGTGTGAGCTCTCAATCTACCTGAACTTTTGTTAAATATCACACTTAGTTGCGGGCAATAGACATGAATAAAGCTCTATATTATTATTATTACAATGATTTATATCTAGAAAAAAGAAATACTCTACGCGGACGAAGTCGCGGGCACAAGCTAGTAGGAAAATAAAAGAACCCATGGTTATTACGACCGATCACGAAATTACAATGTCCAATTACACTAACCGCGAGTTTTACGAGATGGTGCGGGTTTACTTACTCAGTGGTGAAAGCTTACAAGCAGCTCAACAGATGTATGTGAGTGAGAGCATACGTCGTTTGCAAGCCCATGGAATCCGTAGCCCCATGGTTCCTAATGAAAGGACAATTTTAGCAGCCACTCAAAGGCTGCTTGATTACGGACAGTTCAGGGTCCCAAATCATGCACAAGGGTTTGGTAGACCTCGACTGGCGGTCGAAGTCGAAGAATCAATTTTTGATTTCTTTGAGCGAGACCCAAGAGCCAGTACCTACGATGCGGCACGTCGCTTCGGTGTGAGCCAGTACGCAGTATGGAAGCTTTTAAATACAGCGGAACTGCATCCATACCACTTTCAGCCTGTACAGCAGCTCCATGACCCAGACCCCGTACCTCGTCGAGCCTTATGCGAATGGCTTTTAAATCACCGTGAAGCAAACATTTTATGGACGGATGAGGCATTGTTCACACGTGTGGGACTGTACAATGTACATAATGAACATTGGTGGTCTTTTAACAATCCTCATATGGTACGAGAGACGCATCACCAAGTGCGTTTTAGTGCCAATGTGTGGGCGGGGATAATTAAAAATAAAATAATAGGTCCCGTTTTTATCGATGGCTCCTTGACCGGGCCAAGGTACATTGAAATGTTACAAACAACAATAGAAAATCTTATTGACGATGTGCCGGTGTGTTACCTAAACAACTTTTACTATCAGCACGATGGCGCTCCACCTCATTACGCCATACAAGTACGGAGCTACCTCAATGAAAAGTATGGGGAGAATTGGATCGGTCGTGGTGGCCCCGTACCGTGGCCGGCTAGGTCCCCGGATCTAACTCCATGTGATTTTTTTCTTTGGGGAGAAGTCAAACGTCGGGTGTATGTAGAGGAGGCCCAAAATCTAGACGATTTAAAGATGAAAATAACTAACGCGTTTAATGAAGTGAAAAGTGACACTCATGTTCTTAATAAATTAAATGACAATTTGTTTAAACGTGCACGTTTATGCCTGGAAAGAGGAGGACTACATTTTGAACAATTACTAAAATATCAGTGATTAGTGACATGTGAATGAGGGGTGAGCAATTATTTTTATTGACAATTTTAGCGATAGGATTATTTTTGATTGAACATTATTGTAAATACTTTGTTGATTCCAATTTTTTAAATACGCCTTAATGCAGAAGTACCTACTATGCATAAAGAATTACATAGTACAAGTAAGTGATGTCATTTTTTATTTTATTTTATTTTATTTTTTTAATTGCCTTAATTCAATTGATAATGCTTTATTTTCTGCATTTTGATGGTCCTAAGCCCATGAAAGTATGAAGGAATAATTGGAATTACTGTTCAAATAATTACAAGAAACGGGCTAAACAAAAGTCGCTTTAGTAGAGTCACCATGAAAACAGTTTCAAAGGTTCAAATTTCAAGTTCAAGTTTCAAATCTTTCGTTAACGATATCTTTATTTTTTGTACTAAGGTATATCAAAATAAAAAATAGGTCTTTATTAAAATTCATTTAAGTTTATGTTTTCAAAGTTTCCGTACTGGATAAAAATTTTTCCTGTATTCATCCCACCAAAACATTTTTATGTAAAATAGATAGATAGATAGATAACTCTTTATTGTACACCAGAAAATCAATTAACAAAACAGAAGGAAAAGAACAATATTAATAACTGTACAATGGGCGGTCTTATCGCTAAAGAGCGATCTCTTCCAGACAACCTTAGGATGGAGAGGAATTTATATATATTATAAGACGGTGGTGTCATTTTATGATAAGACATAAATAATAAATCAGTAAATAAATTATGAATATGTACGTACATACATGACAAAAACATAACTAAAATACATATTATATAAAATATATGTCGGAGAGTTAGATCGTTGGTCGGACTCAGTTGGATTACGATATTATCGTGGTACAAGGGTTGGGTAAAATAGTAGCAACACTGATTTGACTTTAACGTAAATAACAGAGTTTATAAGGGGATGCGTATTGCTTTTGGCATGGTTAGTTTATCACAAGCGCTCGAGCTGTACACATCTCAGTGCAATCATTGTTACAGCCGGTTCTGTAGTCTGTAATTATTTAAGACTGTACATGTGTGAAGTTAAGTAAAGTGAAGTGAAGTGATTATTTAATTGTAATATTATGTCGTAACAATAACGTAATAAACACATTGGGCCCGTGAGGAGTTTGTTGCGTCGCTTCTTCTCCTCATACGGGACTTTTACGAAGCGATGGTATAACGTTGTTTTATTGCCTGCACTGCGCCCACCGAATCCCGATACTACTGAACCCTAATCGTGGTGTTTGTATCGCTTGGCTGTCGCTGACTCCGACATCAGTCGTGGGATAAAGATGGGCAATAAAACTTTACTTGGATTGTTACCACATACTTTGAGCACTGCTATGTGCTTGAGAACCCCGAACACGTGTCAAATAGAGGCTTTTGCCAAGCGAGGGATGACGTCAAGAATGAAGACTTTGAATCAAGTTTGGTGGCATCGTTTCTATAGCCAAGTTACCGAGTAACTATATGGATCATGAGATGCGCGTGCTTATACGCGACATGATAATAGCGGTGGTGATTCCATGCTGCGCGGTTTTCTGCGGTGCTTCGAGTGTGGGAAAAACAGGTCATGTGATCGTTCTTTTACTTTTTACATCATTTTTGCCTAAGCTGCGATCAAATGCTTTTGGTGTTACATGTTACAGATGTGGTGATGCTGGCTTCTTTGCAAGTAACTGCTCTCGTGCCTGCAACTTCACTGTAGCCAAAAGCGGTCGTGGCAACGGCAGCGCGGTTGGCAACAACACCGGTGCAGTGAGCAACGGTAGCAACCAGCGTCGGGTGGACCTGTGCTGCATCCGCAACCAGGCGGAGCAGATGACTACTTTCTGTGAGTCGATTTCATGTTGTTTGCTAATAGATTACGATGGTACCTGAGGTACAAGTACCCACTGTTGTTGACAATTTAGTTGGTTAGCGTTCTAATTGGATTTAAGCGTGTTTTCGACTTGAGTCTTCAATTATTATTTTGCGTTTGATCACGGGGATAATCACGGGTATAATTATTATAAGGGAACTGGTAGTGTTTAGCAGTCATAGAGATTATGGCCTATAGGGATAGTCACATAAAATCGGCACCAAATGATTTGAGTTATACTTGCTTAATAAGATGAGCCACACCTAGGCTGCGTGGTTTATTATCGTAGTTTGTATTGAAGCGTTAACTAAGTAGATGTGTTGTTAGTGTAACGTGACGGTATGCTTTTATAATTATCCTTGTTTACGTTGGTTCGCAAATGAGACTAGGCGTTGATGCGGTGCTAATCAATATTGTTTTAACTAGATAATAGAAACCTATCAAAGGCAATGTCCTATTTTTCTAGAGTGAACTAAAGTTCTCTTTAGCGCTGTAACAATAAATTAGTCGTCTAGGCAGACAGTAGAAATACTATCAGAACGCTTTTAGGAGTATTTTTCTCGCATACACCGTGATTTTCAAGGTGCTTACGCGTTTCGTTTATCAACAATTGTGGCCGGATGGCCTCACTTGAACGGAACATAGTTTTGATGTGTGGCGTCTTCTCTATAATAATGGCTCAATGTCAACAAGGTTTTTAAAGTTGCGTTTTGGTTTCATGATGATTTCGGATTTGGAAAATGTAGGTAGAAATAAATTGATGGTTAAAAGTGTAGTCAAGCAACTAACTAGGAGTCCCTTGATAGTGATGTACTGTGCTGATACAATATGCGGTTGGCAATGTCCTTTGTTTATGTCCCTGATATTTATTCACATGGTCAATATTTCTAGGTCGTTTAAATCACACAATGTTTTAATCTCCTACGTCATATAATCTCACGATAGGTTTAGACTAATGCCAATTAGGTAGTACCAGATAAACTAGATGAAACAGAAGACCATTTTGGAGTGAAATTATATCAGTCGTAGTAAAGTTGACTTTACCATTAACTATTAGGTAGACTTAACCTGATAGAAATTGGTATCTCTTGAATAAACTTAAATAGTCCGTGAAGTGAATCAATTAGTTCACTTCAATAGTGTTCGTTATTTGAATTGTCTCTTTCACTGTAAGTTATGACTTTAGGCGTTAGTATTGCTGGTTAATCCCTTGACTTGCGGTTGAAAAATAACAATTGATTTCTATTGTTTTCCTCTCCCGCACGGATCATCAAACAGTCAAAGGATTGAGTGTTTTGCTGTCACTGGTCAAATTGAAAGATAGTGTAGTACAGATGAGGTAGATTCAACTACATGTAGCTGTTTAATGTTCATAAGTAGGCAACAGGGTCTAAACTGAATACATTACTTTTTTATTTTGATTTTAATGTTGGTTAAGAGCTGCGGTAACTGACTTAGCATAGTGGTAGACTACCTACGTTCAGTTCTGGACAGTTTTTATTATTTCTTAAAAAGGAAAAAGTGTAGTGCACTAGTAGAGTCAACTGAGAAGGTTCACATTCACAAACTTATTGCCTCTTGCCAATACGATATTTTGATTAGTTTTGAATTAATTTACTTTGATAATGCGATTGTTATTCAGCTGTAAGAGATTATTGAACACCACTACGTTAGGGAAATACTCGTGAAGTGTCAAAAGATGGTCATGACTCAATGAACCTCATTAGTCGTAAAGTTAATTTCAAGAACTGACTTTTGTATTTGGTCTGTAACGGTGGTAATTGGTAGTTTATATCGCATTAGTCAGACGCGGAGTCGAAAGAGTTACCAATCAATAGTTTCCTCCTGATTTAGATATTTTGAGTAGCGACAATAAGAATTACACTGATACCGCTTAGTAAATGTTTCGGATTGCTATAGTTTTTTTTGCGTAGTACCTATACCCTTCGCGAGGGGTAGCACCGTGGCTGAGATAGTTAGCTTTTGGTTGTTGAGTCAGAGTTGACGGACTGGCCCTTGTTTAATGCGGTCCTAGTATTGTTACTATCCCAATATAGATGCGAAGCTTTTGAATTCGAATAGTTAATTCATGGTTTTAACGTCTTCTATAATTTAGAATGGAGTCTAATGTAGACTTCAATGTAGAGCTTATGAAGAATCAATGTAAAGATAGACATAGTTAGATATCGTTCTCAAAGTTTGTAAAGCCCTAGTAGTTTTATTTGGAGCCTAATGCATAGTAGGAAGCTTTAAGTGAAGTAAAATGTAGTATCAAAAGCCCTGGCTTCATCTTGAGAGTGAAATTTGTCTTACCAGAGGTGATAAGGATTGTGGTAAAACTTGAGTTCATATTGTCGGCTGTCTATAAATAGCGAAATTCTTAGTCATTCAGGCATTCTACTAGTGAAAAGTAGAGTAACTAGAACCCTAAATTTATTAACGTTGGCTGATCGTGAAGTTGAGTTAATTTAGAAGAACAGGCTGATAGATAGTGCTAAATGCTAACGCAAACTTGATAAAGCAAGATTTGAAAGAAAAGAAGGCTATAGCGACTTAATTTTCTGTGAATGTCCACTGCTGAACATATGCCTCCCCCATTGACTTCCACTTTGAATGGCGTCACACACGTCCCACTCGGCGCTTTCTAGTACGTGGTCGTCACTTGAGAACCTTTCTTCCACAGCGGTTATCGGCTCTTCGAGCGATGTGGCCTGCCCATTGCCACTTCAGCTTACTAACTCTACGAGCTATGTCTGTCGTTTTCGTTCCCTTACGAATGTCCTCATTGCGGACCCTGTCACGTAGAGAAATTCCGAGCATAGCTCGTTTAAGCTCGTTCGGAAAATCATTAGTGGAATCAAACAAAATCTAGAACCTTATAGGGTTATTGAGTTGTGTGAGTAGCTGCCGAGGTGGATCCATGTTTATTGGATGAAAAAGATAGTGGGATCTCTGTTTATGAAATACTCTTGTGTATCTGTGTGTATGTAATCAGCAGCGAATAGCTGGGTGAGCTATCTACAAGCTATCTCAACGTTGTAATGACTGTTATGGTTCTATGTTAGGTTAGGTTGTCTGAACGGTGAGGTGGCCATTTACACGGTATTGTCTAAATGAGGCGAGGTGGCCATTTAGACGGTGTTACTCGGAAGGCTAGGTGGCCATCTGGAAGGAGAGGTGGAGAGAGGAGGATTTCCGCAGAGTCGGCACACGCGAGTGATACCCCTGGTGTTGCAAGCGTCCAAAGGCTGCGGTAACCGGCTACCATCCGGGAGGCCGTATGCTTTTTGCCCGAATTAGTGGTAATCTAGAAGAGATTTCTGCAGAGTCGGCACGCGCGTGCGATACCCCTGGTGTTGCACGCGTCCAAAGGCTGCGGTAACCGGCTACCATCCGGGAGGCCGTATGCTTTTTGCCAGAATTAGTAGTAATCTAGAAGGCGTGAAGGCCTGTCTAAATGAGACGAGGTGGTCCTTTAGACAGTTGTCCAGAAGGCGTGGTGGCTATCTGGAAGGCGTGGTGGCCAGTTAGATGGACGGCGTGGAGGCCATTGGAGGCCATTTAGACTATTAACGGCGCTATTTCTATAACACTTGCGGCGGTGGCTGTTTCTATAACACTTGTACAGCGTGGAGACCATAGATTTGGAATTTCCGTGGAGACAAAGTAGTCCGTGAATATTCTATAAGCAATGGCTTTAGGTTATATTCTTGCCTAGAAGCTAAGACTATAAAGTTAAAACTATCTCCCTTAGGTAAGTACGTAGGTAGTAAATGTGCTTGGTGGAGTTGTATGGCTGTTGATCTTAGTAATCGTTAAATTTGGAATTTCTAAACTGTGCTTACTGCTTACCTGTGTTGACTTTAGAGATTGGAACTGTATTATTCGTAGTTATTATAATGATTAAACTGAAGCGATTGATAGCAAGAATAGCTTGAAAGTTTAGGCAGGAATGGCCGAGTGAAATTATGAGTTACTGTGCTGGACTTCTTTAGTTTCAGGTACATCTGGTAGAGCTTTTCACACGAGGACGTGTGATTCGCAGGATGGCCGTGTCGGAGAGTTAGATCGTTGGTCGGACTCAGTTGGATTACGATATTATCGTGGTACAAGGGTTGGGTAAAGTAGTAGCAACACTGATTTGACTTTAACGTAAATAACAGACTTATTGAGGGTATGCGTAATATTAAGAACATTGATTTGACTATAACGTGAATAACAGAGTTTATAAGGGGATGCGTATTGCTTTTGGCATAGTTAGTTTATCACAAGCGCTCGAGCTGTACACATCTCAGTGCAATCATTGTTACAGCCGGTTCTGTAGTCTGTAATTATTTAAGACTGTACATGTGTGAAGTTAAGTAAAGTGAAGTGAAGTGATTATTTAATTGTAATATTATGTCGTAACAATAACGTAATAAACACATTGGGCCCGTGAGGAGTTTGTTGCGTCGCTTCTTCTCCTCATACGGGACTTTTACGAAGCGATGGTATAACGTTGTTTTATTGCCTGCACTGCGCCCACCGAATCCCGATACTACTGAACCCTAATCGTGGTGTTTGTATCGCTTGGCTGTCGCTGACTCCGACATATATATTATGTAATTAAAATATAATTTACGCATATATAAATACTGTACAAATAAATAAATACCAGTAAAAGTAAATTTAAACATACTTGACAATAAAAAAATAAAAATAAAAAATAAAAATATAGTAACAGCTGCAAGAAGTTTACCCAGAAAGATATAATTTTTTAACATGAGCTTTAAAAACAGTGAGTGATGGTGCCCTCTTTATTGATACTGGCAATGCATTCCAGAGGTGAACTGCTTGATGTTCGTGAACTTAGCAGTTCATTTTCCAGCAGATCAAAAAAAAAGTGAGTTCTATTCGCATGCAGGCTCAGAGTATATAAATACATGCAGGTGAGTTCTACAATTCCTGATACTTTTTAACGATAGTTCTGGCGATTTAACCTGAAAAAAGTCAAATGAAAATATGCTCTGTCAACTTCCGGTAGCAGATCATTTTTCTGCAAAACGAACTAAAAGTGAGTTATATGCCCATGGAGCCAAGTACAACAGTTCCTGATACTTTTTAGCGATAGTTCTGGCGATTTTACCTGAAAAAACGTCGAAGGAAAAAATTATCTGCCAACTCCAAATAGCAGTTATTTTTCAGGAAACTAAAATTGAGCTGAGTAATCTACGCATGCAAATCAGTTCTGTAGTGTTGATAGTTTATAGATTTTTTAATTACACTTCAGAAAGTATCAAAGAAATAAAGTGTACGGAACTCTCGCTTGAGAGGCAGCAGATCACGGTATAAAGGAAAATTAACAAAAAATATTCCTAGAAATTATTCATTAAGGCTTGGATATACGCCGTTGACCTTGCTCGAATGGGCGTTACAGGTGCGGGGGCACCTCACCCCCCGACAATAATTACGCGCAGCGCGTCTCGTACGAGTGTATGTTGCAGGCGAATTACAAAATTCACTCGTTTACAAACGGCCGGTATTTAGTAAAGATGTCGGTATTATTTTTTTATTTGCACTTGGTTGGATCGCAGTTTTTTATCAAATTACATTCGGAGCTACACATAATCATTTCAAAATGTCTAAATATTGCTAATTATCACAATCGTATTATCTAATCTAATAATAATGTAATACCTCAGAGTATATAAATACTAATACTATAAACGAGCAATTCTTGTATATATGTAAATACTTATATATACCTATATAAATCTGAATCTCGTAAACAGCTCCAACGATTTTCATAAAGTTTTATATGCAGGGGGTTCCGGGGGCTATAAATTGATCTAGCTAGGATTCATATTCAGAAAACGTCGTTTTATCAGTGTAGGCAGGCTGCTGTAATATAATTAGAATACGAAGGTAAATTTCGCCAATATTAATTAGCTTATAATAGCTCAGGTGGGAACGGGCGGTCCCGAAACCGGAAGACCACGGTTCGAGTCTAGATGACTATAATTTTTTCCCCTTTTTATTCAATTTCCTTCGTTTGTGACACAAATTATAATGATTTACCAAAAAAAAAAACGAGCAAGGCTCGGTCACCCAAGTACTAATACCAGTAAACGAGAAATTCTTGTATAATTACATATACACATACTTGTATATGTATATAGGATGACTGGTAATTAGTAAACGATACTTAGACACATGATTGTACTCATGATAACAAACAACTTTCCCAAAGTTTTTATTTTCTTAATCGCTTGGCTCGCGGTTAAAAATATATCAATGACATCAATTGTTATAATAGGACGCGCGTCCCTCGCGAGAACCAAACCAACTAAATATGATGGGCACATGAGCCCATCATATTTAATTTTAGTCTAACAAAATAAGAATAAGTAGGGTAAACTCACCAGTAACTGGCCACTTAAGCACATTACCCAATTTATATCATTGTTATGACAAAATGTGTCAAGAAATTTAGATTCTTATATTTTCTTTGGTTAAAGCGTGTATCCGTTTATCGATATTGATATGTAAAAAATCAAATAAAACAGAATTATGTAGAGATATTTAGATCGAATGAAAAAGTAGTTGTTTTTATAGTAACAGGCCATAAAATTTTTGAAATTAGCCACCATAACACTAATTATTGGCCATGTGAAAATAATCATGAAAACAATTAAAATATAGAATAAAGTAACTAAGATTACAAATACAAAACACTTCATAAAGTTAATAAGCTAAATTCTAGCAATATTGTACTTAATTCATTAAAGAAAATCAAGATCTTAGCTCGCTAGAGATCAGTATACCACAGTTTGTTTGTAAACTCTATTCAAATTCAAATTAAAAAAGCAATTATTCAATTTAGGCCCTGATAAGGCACTTATGAAAATGGCTCCACACCGGTTCCAAATACAACTTGAACTGATAAGACTCCGGCAAGAAACTCTAAAGGAACGAGGAACTTAGAACCGTTTTCATGTAAACTGGTTGAAAACAAGTTTAAATAAATTACCTACATCATCATAATCATCATCAGATGTAGAGTCTCTAACAAGTATGGCACAAAAATGAATTTCATCGTGAAAAACATTTATCCTCAGGAATATGAATTCTGTGGGGTGATGGAATACAACTCTGTAGCAGACGGGTATAAATAAAAAAGGCGATACTTTATAATCACACTGAATATATTCAAACACAGATTCACAATATATATATTCAAAATACAATCAGACAGAGTTTCAGCTTACCATATGAGCAGCAGTGAAAAAGTAACAAAAATGAGCTCGCGCGGCTTTATATAGCTTTACCCCCACCGGAAGCGTCTGGTAGTTCGGGTGGTGGCATGGCTTAGCTAGGGTTGGCTGGCTTGAATGGCGCGCTGTGATTGGCTGAGTGTGACGTAACATTCGGCCTTCCTGAAACAACGATTGCTCCCGCAATGGGAGAGAGCTTGGTTAACTTTCTAGTAGGTCAATAAGATCTTCAGTTTCGAGTTGTTCATCAGAACTGCTGGCACTGTCAGATATAGGAACCACACTGTGATAAGACCTTAAAGAGTCCGCCGCAACGAGACTCGTAAAGGCTTTGTAGCCTCGGAGCCCCTTGATACTTCGGATCCGATATCTGTCATTGCCAACCACCTTGAATACAATATATGGACCCGAGTAAATATCATCAAGTTTAGTGTTCACTTTTGTCACACTACTGGTGGGTGCTTGCCGCCAAAGAACTAAATCCCCCTTATTATATACACGTTTCGTGTCGCGTTTTGCGTTTCTTATCAAAGTTATGTTTCATTCTATCCCTTGCTATCCTTGACCGAGCACTAGCTTTATTGCGCCTAACCTGCACTGGCTCACTAATATTTTCACTAGAAACAACATCGCAACGTGGCCTAGAACCTTTGGCAAACATTAAATCATAGGGCCTGTAGGTTGTACTTTCATTTGCAGTATTATTAATACCAGAGAATAATATCAGAGAATGTCAGGTAAACAGTTCGCCCAATTATTCGCAGCCTTGCTAGGGTCAGTGGCATGCAACGCGTTCAATACGCGGTCCGGTTGGTGCGCTCCACAACTCCGTCAGTCACAACTTTAACATGTTTGCCTACAATGTACACCCTAAATCTACGCAACGATTCGACCACGGCGAGTGTTTCAAGCTCGTAACTATGATACATGCTTTCTTCTTTACACGTTACCCTACTGAAGTACATAACGGGACGTAATGAATTATCGGGTTTTTTTTTGTAACAAAATACCTGCTATACCAATGATATTATAATAGAGATATGCTACCCTCATACTAAGCGGCGCACAGTGTTTTAAGGAGACCATTTTTCGGACATCGCGTTTTTATTCGAAAACCTGATAGATATAATCATTTAAATGCAAGATTTCAAATCCCCATTTAGCTAACATGTTTAGTTTTTGAGTAAATGGATTCTGAAAATCGTAAAATTTTCAACCCTCTATATAGAAAAAAAAACCTAACTCTTTAACTAAGCATGGTACGCAATAATGATGTTAGGTACATCGATGGCTCTTCTTATGCTGCACCTTTGAGAATATAAACGAATATCGTAGCTTTGTTAGATTCGCATATATACGCGTTTTTAAGTTTTTAGTTTTTCTTATTTTTCTCAAAAATTCCGCCGTATTGGGATAAGTTATTTAAACTAAAATTAAGCTCTTAGCTTCCCCTACACACTACATAAATTTCACATCCCAATTCCATGGAATCTAGAAGCTACACCATTTTTAAGTTAGATCCGGTTTTTACGTCGTTAGGGTTGTCACAGTAGCAGATAATAATTTATATCCGGATCTAATTTGATTTTGCCAAAAATTATATTTACTTGGTAGCATTTTCGTTGATATAAAATCAGTGGTTTGGATTATCTGATTTGGACTCTAATGAGACCAGCTATATTAGTATTACAAAAATTTGTTTAGGGTGAAGTAAATTAAAAGGCAAAATTAGACATTAAATATAATTTTAAAGGCAAAAGTAGACGTGACGAGCAAAAGTCACGTACTCAATTGTAATAACATAATCTGGAAGTACCTTCACGCGGTGAAGGTGGTAACAGGTTTTACTTGCTAAAACTCTCATTAATATCCATAATTCGACATGTTTATCTATAATTAAAATAGAGGCAAAGACACTCCGTTTAGTACCAACCAGTAGCGTGCATTCCATATAAGCAAAGTGATCCTTGACAGAAAATTCAAACAATTAGGATTCATACAGAGTCTCCCGACCCTTTAAACGCGGTTCTACATTCAAAATTGTGTACTTCTCATTAGTGCGCAGTATTTTAGAATTCGGATGCTCTGTAGCCCACATTACAAAGTACACATTGAACGATTAGAAATAATTCAAAAAAGATTTGTTAAAATACTTTGATTACCGAACTGGCAACTATGTCATTGACTGGGACTTCCACTATTAGACATATTTTACTTACACTGCAAAACCGACGTATCTTTATAGGGTGACTGGTGATTAGTAAACGATACTCAGACATATTGACGGGCTAGTTGGCGCAGTTCACCTTACGAGTATGGGAATCGAACCCACGACCGCAGGTCCCACATAGCACATGCATTTGTGTGCATGAACATGTCTGTATGTTCTGAGTCTGGGTGTAATTATGTATAATAATTATACAGTATACATACTTATTATGCACAATTATTTATTTATTTATTTACATTTTTACAAAAAAAAGTAGTATAGGTATGTATTATATCAGTTAACTGGTTTCCATAGTACAAGCTCTGCTTAGTTTGGGATCAGATGACCGTGTGTGAGGAATGTCCCAGGAATGCCCAGGATATTATTATTTAATATTATAACAAATTTTTCTTCTGTTCTTAATATTAAAATATAAATAGACCTATAGTTTCATACGAGTACAATCATGTATCTAAATGTCGTTAATTACCAGTCGCCCTATATAGATGTTTTATTCTTATTCAAAATCCTAAATAATCATATTGACTCCTCTAATATTTATAACAAATTAAAATTACTGTACCCCGTCCCTCCTCACGTTTTAAATCAAAATCTTATATTAAACAATGTAAAAAAGGGATGCACAAAATTAATTTTTCAGGCATTCGTTGAATTACTATAACAAAAATCTAACGAATATTGATATTAACAATCTATTCTTGAGCATTTACAAAAAAGTTGTGAGCACCAAATTATTCCCCTGTTAATACCTAAATTTATTATATTCGTTCGTAACTGTTTGTAATTGTTATTATTAGTATTTAATAGTATTTATCAATGCGTCTATTGCTTATATTCTTTTCTTTACTTATTTGTGTAGCTACTTATGTGGAACTTTAGGTCTATCTGTGACTATTTTTAATGTATATATGTCACCGTAGTTTTGTGAAAACCGTTAGTTTATAATCTAACTAGCGAGATTATAAACTCCCCGATATATTTTGAACTGTACCATACTGTTTACAATATAACATATTCATTTTCGATAGTTATAGATCTAACGTTGTCAAACCGTCATATTGTGAACCGTCCCTGATTGGTCAGTCTTAGCGGTAGTTCGTTCTGTATTCATAGTTAGAAAACAAACATAGGTGTATAAACATAGTATAATTAAAAGAAATGCACATTTAATTGTTTGAAATCAAAATTAAATATGTGAATATTTTTTTTAAGAAACAATAAAAACAATCAACTACGTTACGTATCGCTAAAGATGGTGTCGCGGGACACATGACGTTGAATCAATCAGCGCGCAAGGTGCGTTCCGACGCATTCAAGTATGATGCCGGTTTACAAAATGACGGTTTGTCATGGATAGATTATAATCAATCGGAAATTAATATGTTATATTGTAAGCAGTGTGATACAGTTCACAATATATCGGGGAGTTTATAATCTCGCTAAGTAGATTATAAACTAACGGTTTTCACAAAAATACGGTGACATATATATAACTTGTAAGACTGTATGATCCCCAAATATAGAATTTAAAAAAACCGGTCTAGATGCGAGTCGGACACGCGCACCGAGGGTTCCGTATAAATCTGTAGGTATGAATGAATGAATGAATGAAATATTCTTTATTGTATACACTGACATAGTAAAAATAACAAAAGTATTACACATTAGGGAAGTTATACAATGTAGGCGACCTTATCGCTTAAGCGATCTCTTCCAGGCAACCTTTGGGTACAGGTTTTTCAAGGGAAGTACCCTGTAGGCTTTGATTCCCTTGCGCGTGTCGAAAATTTGCAGCATAAACGGCTGTGTCTTTTGATTGTGGTGGCTTATAAGTTTGATTTTTTCACAGCTCTAAGGGACAGTAGACCTGAGTATTTGATATGAATTTCAGCTTGATACCTCCTCGCGTTCACACATAAACAGAAAGACGGACAACAAAGTGATCCTATAAGGGTTCCGATTTTTCCTTTTGAGGTACGGAACCCTAAAAAAATAAAAATAAATAGGCTGTTAAGCAGTACTTACCTCATAAGATTCAAGTATACCAACTACATAATTCAATTAAATAAAAATATATCAATCATCATAGATACATGATTATTAAAAACCTAACTTTAAATATGAAACTTAACTATCCGCGCCAGTGGACAAGCACTTGCAAGTCTTTCTATCAAATTATTGCACACTCAAACGATCTCTGCATATTCATATACACATACTTCTTAATTATCATCAGTGGTGGTAGGCTGTGAGTGAAACGGTGTACTTACGTTCTTTTTTTATCATTGTGACTACGGAACCTTAAAAAATAGTACGAACGTTAAATTTCAAAGTTAAAGTATGATGCCATAGTCAATATCGATCAAAAATTGAGTCAATAAATTCCGGATAAAAAAGTTGACAACCCTAACAAAAATAGTTAATATGCAATTACTTCTAGATTCCATGGAATTGGGATGTGAAATTTATGTAGTGTGTAGGGGAAGTTAAGAGCATAATTTTAGTTTAAATAACTTATCCCAATACGGCGGAATTTTCGAGAAAAATAAGAAATTCTAAAAACTTAAAAACGCGTATATATGCGAATCTAATAAAGCTACGATATTCGTTTATATTCTCAAAGGTGCAGCATAAGAAGAGCCATCGATGTACCTAACATCATTATTGCGTTTCATGCTTAGTTAAAGAGTTATTCATTTTTTTCTAAATATCCGGATGAATATTTGACGATTTTCAAAAAACATTTACTCAAAAACTAGACATGCTAGCTAAATGGGGATTTGAAATCATACATTAAAATGATTATATCTATCAGTTTTTAGAATAAAAACGCGATGTCCGAAAAATTGTCCTCTTAAAACACTGTGCGGCGTTCAATTATTGTTGCATTAGGTGAATGCGAAAGATAATACGGAACGTATGGTACAGAAAGAGATAGCTATATGTAGCCGCTAAGCAAAATTACGACAGTTGTCTGAATTTGTCTGCAACAATTAGCGTGCGTTAATGCGATATCTACCTCTTTTTATTATAATATCATTGTGCTATACCCGATTTGCATGCATCCGTTTGAATCTCAGTGGGCAATGCAGGGTCGTATAAAGCCAGTATGGGTTTTGTACACAAACACTGTTTTAATTGTTCAAAACTATTAGATTGTTCACCACCCCAACTCCATGCAGAGTTTTTTTTCGTTAAATCTGTTAATGGGCGAGCAATAATTGCAAAATTTTTAATAAATTTACGGATGTAACTACATAACCCTATAAATTGTCGTATCTCGTGAACTTTACTGGGGGTAGGAAATCGCGACACTGCTGCCAACTTTGACTCACTCGCTCGGTTGAATGCCATTCGGTGAAATTTCATGTCTTAAGTATGTTATCCTATTTTGCAAAAATGAATACTTACTCATATTCAGTTTTAAATTTTCTGATTTTAATTTACGAAGTACCTTTTCTAAAATATCTAAGCCAGAAATAACATCGAAAGAAGGTAGCAATAAATCGTCATAACACTTCATATTCGTTCGAAAATTTGTTGAGAGTTTTAGTACTACCGCCCTTCGAACAGTTATTGGAATTTCTTATAGAATCTACAATCTTGTTTATAAGTCGCATAAAAACTGACGGTGCGTTAGCCAGACCAAAAGGAACACGTGTATATTCAAAGTGCCCCTGTGGTGTTATAAAAGCTGTTATGTATGTGTCTTCGTCATTGATGGTAACTTTGTGCTAAATCAAGACTTGTGAAGAAATTCTTTCCAGCTAACTTTGAAACCTGATCTTCGATGTTGGGCAACGGATATCTCTACCTTGACTGTAATAGCGTTAAGCCTGCTGTCACCGTTTTTTTTACTAGAATGACCGGAGAAGCAAAACATGACTCAGACTCTCGGACAATACCTGCGTCTAATAATTCGGAGACTTTGGACCTAACTATCTCTTGCTCACTATGTGACAAGCGGTAAGGTTGGCGGTATATGGGTTGTTTTTCATTTTTAATAAATCTGTACATCCTAAACCTTGTGTTTTATTTGCAAAACGGTCACTGTAATTTGCTAATAAAGAGATTAAAACTATCGTGATCGTTTTTATTCAATGGACCCGACTTGATATCATCTACGTTAACTCCCCCAATAGTGCTTACATTGGCTAGGCTAGTGTGCAACAGAGATGCTATAGGATGGCTATAATTGTTATTGGCTTTGGCTACGGATGACGATGGCAAAGAGTAATTTTGTAGGCTTACCTGAACGGCCGGTGACGGTGAAACGATGCAGCTGTCGGCTCTGGTCAGTACTTCGCCTTGTTTCCAGACGATGTTTTGTGTGCCATTGTTGAGAATCTTGATATACCCGGCGGTGCCTCATAGTAGAGTGGCAGGAATTGAGTAGCATATACCTTGCAACTCATAATATTGTGGCGTAGTGATGACATCGTTATCTTCAACATTATCCAGCACGTTGACTTTGATGATGGATAGTCCAGGCAACAGGCACTCTTTATCTGTTGTGACCACCTTGAAGCGAATGCGCTCTTCAATTACATCCATGTAAAGTCGACATCTTGTCTTGTAAAGTCGACATCTTGTCTTAAGTTGGCATTTCCTTCGCTGACCACCAAGGTCATACCGTCGCTGTTGATAATAGGCTGTCCAACTAAAAGATTGATGTTCCTCATATCCACGTCTGTTAAATGTGCCTTGCAGGGGATACTTATGCCATCGATTTCTAGTCCAAAAGCTACTTCCCCGTGGCTGGGTAATTGTTCTCCAGAGAATCCCTTGAGGATAGTGCTAGTCGGGCTAATTTCAAGATCTAGTAGTTTCGACACGTGAATAGAGAGTACATTAATTTGACTGCCGGTATCAATATAAGATTTTACGTGTATGCCATTGATAATAATCAATGTCACTGCTTTTTCGTAAATCTTGTTGTGGTTTTGTAGAAACTTAATTTCTTTGATTTTATTATTGGTCGATATCGAAGGTTTCTGAGCGATTACGCAGCGGGTAGCAATGTGGCCTTGCTTACCACATTTAAAGCATGTTCGTGAACCTGGATATGGGCAGTTACGTAGCACGTGGCCTGTCTTCTTACAGCGCGGACACGGTTCAATATCCGGGTTGATTACATATTTTCTATCGGTTACCTGTCGATAGTTGGCATCTTTATTTGACGTAGGTGTTCCAGTTGACATTGATGGTGATTGATAGTCATCCAGCGCACAGAGGAAGCCTTCACATAGTTCTTCGGGTCGCTCGCACTGGTATGCTCTTGCATTCGCTTGAAAGATATATTATGGATATCGAAAGCTCGGTGATAGAAAGGCTACATGGAAATGCAGTGCCTGTAAAAGTTTAGGATCAACAGCAAGCCCTGCAAACCCGCAGATGGGAAAGTCTGCAACGGCGAAGTCTCCCACACCTGCAAACATGGACAGTATAATGTCGGAACTAAAGCGAATGTCACTACAAATGGCAAATCTTCCGGTCTTGATGGAGAATATTAAAGCCATCCAAGAGGAACTGGCGGAACTAAAGACGATTAAGACCGAACTTTCAGACGTCAAATCCTCGGTCGAGTTTGTTCATAGCTCAGTGGAATCACTCTCTGTAAAAATCTCTGAACTGGATCGGGAGATTCAGTCCTTTCAAAAAACCAAGGAGGATATTTCGCATCTCCAACTACGTGTGGAGCAGCTTGAAGGCGCCATTAGGGACGGCGAGCAAAGATCTAGAATAAACAATATAGAGATAAAAGGAGTTCCCGTCACTAACTCGGCGAATTAATCAACTACAAAATATCTAAAGAACAAATTAACTACGTGGCAAGAGTTCCAATGCGAAATGACAAGGTCAACAAAACAATCATCGTTTCTGTCCACAATAGATATCTTAAAGACGATTTTGTTGCTGCAACCAGAAAATGCAAACCCATTTTTCCCACTGACTTGGGTCTCCAGGGTGATGGAAGGATTTATGCAAATTACCATTTAACCATTGAAAACAAGATTCTTCTCAACAAAACCAAGTCCTTGGCAAAGGAGCGGGGTTTTGCATATACATGGGTAAAGAGTTGCAAAATTCTCATACGCAAGAACACCACCTCACCGATAATCAATATAAAATCAGAATCGGATCTGAAGAAGTTTATGAACTGACATCGATTGTCATGCGATTACCTTATATATTATGTTGTTATTGCATCTGCTCGCTTGGTTTGAGAAACACAGGTACGTTCTATGACTCGTCACTCAGGTACGCATCGGTGCCGAGTGACCCTTTTGTTCGCTTATCGCTACGAGCTCGGGTCGACCGTTTAGCTTTTTATTTATTCTTAATTGCTATTTATCTTTTACTGTCATTTATAATAATTAGCTTGGCTTATTATATTAAATATTTGTACTCAATAGTAAATAACATGCTTCACTCGTACATGCTACTTTTTTTGTTATTTACTGAGTTTTTGTTATGAATCGGCTATTTTTCTACTATTTATTTTAACTGGAACTTTATGCATTTCACATTAACTTTCCAACATAGCTCATTAACCTTTGAAACATGAACAATAATTCAATGCATGAACTATTTCATTATATTACCCAGAAATGCTCCAACTATAATCGTATTTACATTTTATCGTAACTTATTCACGTCCTACCCTATTCCTGCGTCTGTTAGAAATATATACTGGGTTAATATTTACCGGCTATTGCTTTATTACATTTGCACTATTGCCTTTTATTTGCGTGACTATATTATTATTTGATATGCATATACACTATATTTTTATTTTTCAGATTACTCTTTTGCCTAATTATTTAATTATTTTAACATATAATATTATATTTTTTTGTAGTTACAATTTATTGAATTTATTCTGCGTTACAAAAGAAGGCTTACGATATTGCGTAATAACGGGGTTCATGTTTAGGCTAATATATCTATTTGTTTTTCTGTAATGATGCCACTCAAACTTTACTATCAAAACGTCAGGGGACTGCGGACAAAGACATCTACTTTTCTCAGAAATGTTTTTCTTAATAACTACGATGTAATATGCTTGACAGAAACTTGGTTGATTGAAGGCATTAGCAATAATGAAATCTTTGACGATCGTTACCTTGTTTGGAGACGGGACAGGAACTACATAAATACTAATCAGTCACTAGGAGGCGGTGTACTGATAGCCGTACGACGTGAACTGGTAATTGAGGAGTGCAGTGAATGGTGTTCATCCGCCGAAGATATCTGGGTCACTTTGTCGCTTCACCATAAAAAACCCAAAGTTCACTATAAAATTCATATTTGCGTTGTTTATATATGCAGTCAAAATATGGGTAACTCAATCGGAACACAACTATCAAACTTTTCAAATAAATTAACTGATATTGTCTTAAATCATCTCACTGACAAGTTTATCATTTTAGGTGATTTTAATTTGCCAAATATATGCTGGCACCCCGCAGAGAACGGGTACTCGTTTTATCCTACTAATGTACAAAGTTCACCTCAATTAGATTTATTTGATAATATTAATACATGCAATCTATTACAATATAATTCTTATACTAACATCAATAATAGAATTTTAGACTTGATATTTTCAAACAGTGATATTGCCGTTACAAGTTGTAGTGACCCTTTAGTTGTCGAGGACCCACACCACAAAGCGCTTTGTATTTCGGCAGATTTTGTACAATTTCACGCGCTGCAAGCTCGACCCCGTACGAAGTTTCTGTATCACTTAGCAGATTATGATGCTATATCGTCAGAGCTATTTCAAATTAACTGGAATCACGAATTTGATTCGAGGTCATTAGAGGACGCCGTCTTATTTTTATACGACACTCTATACAGTTTGAGATTAACTTATATTCCCAACAAATTATTTTCGACAAATCACAAGTATCCACCCTGGTTTAAGTCACCGTTAGTTAAGATACTAAAAGAAAAATACAAATACCATATTAAATATAAAAAATATAATAACATAGCGGACTATGAATCATTTAAAATCTTAAGAGACAGAGCAAAAATTTTAGAGTCAGAGATGTTTACTAAATACATTAAGAATGTTGAAACAAATATTATCAAATGTCCTAAAGCATTTTGGTCATATGTCAAGAGTAAGAATCAGTCAAATTCCTATCCTTCTGTTTTAAAGTATGGGCAGCAGTCCTCGGATCGTGGAGAGGAAATCTGCAATATGTTTGGGGACTATTTTCAGTCTACATTCCTCGAAAACACGCAAAATGATGACGTTGACGTTATTGCTGATTATTTGGACCCAATTACTGACATTCCCTCAGATTTGGCATCGATTGAAGTGCAGGAAACCGAAATCCTCAGGTTGTTCAAATCTCTTGACCTGAATAAATCTGCAGGCCCTGATGATATCCCGGCAGTTTTCGTCGTCAGCTGTGCTAAGAGTCTTAGTGTCCCTCTTTCCATCCTATACAGACGATCTTTGGCCGATGGTATAGTTCCCGCTATATGGAAATCAGCATTTATTACACCTATTCACAAGAAAGGTCCCAAGGATAAGGTTGAAAATTATAGACCAATTTCCAAACTATGTCTATTTGCAAAGGTCCTAGAGAAAATAGTACACACCCAACTTTACTCATCGCTAAAACACTCGCTCAGTCATCATCAGCACGGTTTCTTGAAAGGCAGGTCTACTTCATCCAACTTAATTCTCTGTAGTAACTATCTATCGCAATTTATGTCTGAACCCTCTCAAGTAGACGTAGTGTACACGGACTATAGCAAAGCGTTCGACAGAATTGACCATTTAATACTTCTACGCAAACTACAATCTATTGGCATTAGGGGCAACTTATTTAGATGGTTTTCTTCATATTATGTCAAAAACAGATGTCAAACCATTGTTCTCAATGGCTTCACTTCCTCTTCTATGACTATACCGTCTGGAGTTCCCCAGGGATCACTGCTCGGGCCTTTACTATTTATAATCTTTGTTAATGATATCTCCACCTGTTTTCACTATTCAAAGATTCTCTTATATGCCGACGATATGAAGATACTTTGCCCCATCAAAAACATAGAAGATACAATTTCCCTTCAATCTGATCTTGATAGGTTTCAGAATTACTGTTCTCTTAATAAACTCGACTTGAACGTCTCCAAATGCTATATCTGTTCTTTTACACGTAAACTTAAACCCATAACTTATAGCTACACTCTTAAAAATAACACAATTTCACGAGTTAATGCCATTAAGGACTTAGGTATAGTCTTTGACTCAAAGCTTATCTTTGATATGCATATAAACAGCATAGTTGCTAAGGCTTCTAAAGCACTTGGTTTTGTTTTGAGGTTATCATCTGAGTTCAATAATATCAAAACATTTAAAATATTATACTGTGCTTTTGTCCGTAGTCACCTTGAGTACGCATCGCAAGTATGGAACCCTAACTATAGTGTATACATAACTCGTATTGAACGCATCCAGAAACGCTTTCTTCGTTATCTTCAGTAC
Organism: Polyploca ridens; assembly: GCA_951394255.1. Classification (NCBI taxonomy): domain Eukaryota; kingdom Metazoa; phylum Arthropoda; class Insecta; order Lepidoptera; family Drepanidae; genus Polyploca; species Polyploca ridens. The sequence goes on from OX596260.1 coordinate 10,409,079, forward strand.
CGATCAAACACATATGTATCCGATTATTCGGCACGCTGTAAAAAGTTTCATTTCTTACCATTGCAGGATAGAAGGGAAATAGCCGACTTAGTTTATCTATATAAAATAGCAAACGGTGTGATTGATTGTCCTGAGCTCCTTAGCAGAATTGCATTATACGCCCCTTCGGCGTACCTGAGAAAGCCAAACTTACTGCACATTCCTTTTGTGAACTGCAAATACAGACAGAACTCATATCTCATACGAGCGAGCAGATCTTTTAATAAATTATCCCGCGAATTAGATCTAGATCTGTTTGGCACCGGTGCATCAAAGATGAAAAATGTTATTTGTAAAAAATTCTTTAATTAATTTTATTCTATTATTTCTTGTACGTGTGCTCTGTCTACTTTCTTTCCTTTTGTGAAGTATTTAAGTTATATGTGAGAACTTTTAAATGGCCTTCTTATTCTATATGTATATTAATGTTGGTTTTAGCTGTAAGTTTTCCTAAAATAATAAAATAAAATAAATAAAATAAATAAAATAAATAAAATAAATAAAATAAATAAAATAAATAAAATAAATAAAATAAATAAAATAAATAAAATAAATAAAATAAATAAAATAAATAAAATAAATAAAATAAATAAAATAAATAAAATAAATAAAATAAATAAAATAAATAAAATAAATAAAATAAATAAAATAAATAAAATAAATAAAATAAATAAAATAAATAAATAAATAGTTTAGTACATTATTTATTGCAGCTTAATTTTTCCGATAATTGGACGTAAAGCGTCACGCAGATGAAGCCCTAGCATAATGCTAATAATTAGCGTGTTATTTGCATACGCAAATATGACCGGATGTTAGCGCCCGAATTTGCTAATGGCATTATTAGTGTCGCTGTCGTAAGACGTTAGGCGATAGCTCAAATTAAATGAAAGTGTGGCCACCCATTTAGTGCATAATTTAGAGTATAGTTTATAGCACGTTAATTATTCCGATAATTAGAATATGTCAAACGTCACGTAGGTTAAGAATAGAATACTTTTAAAACTACATTACTTAACTATATGCAATTTTTACTGCCGGGACACGCAATTGTTGTGAGATTAGTAAATGTTTTTACTGCATATCTATTTATTTTATTTTATTTATTTATTTTTATTCTCAAAGGAAAACTTACAGCTAGGTATACATACAAATATATTAATAGATAGAAATGGAAGGCTAATTAAAAGTTTTCACAGATATTAAAAGAAGTAGTTAAAAATACAGTAGAGAAGCGGACTAGCACAGTTATGATGGGTAAGTACATATATATTATATATATTTATACAATTTGTAATAAGAAAAACAAAAGAATCAACAGAATATATGAAAGATTGAGAAATGGATTTATAATACCATACTTATTTGAATGAGAAGATACTTAGGTAGGTACTTAGCTACGAAAATAATTAACATTCATAATTTGTTTTAGCTTTAACGCTGGGGTATTAAAAAGGTCTATGTCAATATCCTTACATAACATATTGTAGGATCTACTAGCCCTAATCAAGTAGGAATTTTTCCTATAGTTGCAACGCGCAAACGGCTCGTGAAGAAGATTTATTTTTCTAAGAGACGCGCTGGGGGTGCGTAACCCCAATTGCCCGAGCAACTCCGGACAGTCGAACCATTTGCTATATTTAGAAGGTAAGCTATATCAGCTATGCGTCTTCTTTCGTGCAGTGGGAGGAAGTGAATCTATAGGCCTGTGTTTGACTATAATCTCACCATGGTAAGTTATGTGTGGCCGCAGGAGGTATTCGGTGCTAAATCGTAAATCAAAGCTGAGCAAAGTCACCAAATTACGTATTTATACAACTTTAGTCAGACCATGTCTTACCTACGCTGCACCCGCGTGGTACCGGCGTGAAGTTAGCGGCCAAAAGTTAGCAGCCAATATAATCCGACCAAATTAAGAAGAATCCAATAAAATGCTTTATTTACCTTATTTACCATGGAAAATTGTTTAAAATATAAGGAAATGATAAAAATATTTGAAAAAAGGCCTCACAGGCGTGAAAATATCCTAATTAGACATGAATTCAGAATTAACTAAATACCAAAGTATTTAATAATTTAATCGGTTTCAAGGGTTCAAAGCAAAGAAAATTTTACAAATTACAAAAGACCATATAAAACCTTTGTACTAAATTGAGTTTGAATGATCTCATGAAAGTTTCAGAGCCATAACTCGAACAAAAACAAACGTAATGCCAAAATTATACGTTTTCGTTTCTTAAGAATGAGTATAAGACATGAAAAAAGTCATGGTGTCACTCTAGAAATTAATTTATTTTAAAGATATATTAGTTTACTAAGTAAATAATAGCATTCTATGTACTTACCGAGGGGATACATAGGTTTGTTAGCCATCGGCGAAAATAATATCGACAAAAATATCTACATTGAATATGATGGTAGATTAAACTCTCAAGTCTTGTCGGTGTCACTTCAAATATGTATTTAAATGATAGGTACATAAGTCTTCTAAGTAAATAATATCATTCTATGCACTTGCCGAGGGGATATAATAGGTTTGTGAGTCAATATCGTAAAGTTTATCGATTAAAATCTTCCTTTGAATTAATGGTAGCTTAACCTCTCAAGACTTGCCGGTGTCACTCCAAATATGTATGTAAATTAAAGGTACATAAGTCTTCTAAGTAAATAATATCATTCTATGTACTTGCCGAGAGGATATGATAGGTTTGTGAGTCACCGTCGAAAATAATAAAGACAAAAATCTTTCCTTTGACATTTATGGTAGATTAACATCTCAAGTCTTGCCGGTGTCACTCCAAATATATATTTAAATTATAGGTACATAAGACTTCTAAGTAAATAATGTCATTCTATGTACTTGCCGAGGGGATATAATAGGTTTGTGAGTCAATATCGTAAAGTTTATCGATTAAAATCTTCCTTTGAATTAATGGTAGCTTAACCTCTCAAGACTTGTCGGTGTCACTCCAAATATGTATTTAAATTAAAGGTACATAAGTCTTCTAAGTAAATAATATCATTCTATGTACTTGCTGAGAGGATATGATAGGTTTGTGTATCAATAGCGTAAATTTTATCGATTAAAATCTTCCTTTGAATTAATGGTAGTTGAACCTCTGAAAACTTGCCGGTGTCACTCGAAATATGTATTTAAATTAAAGGTACATAAGTCTTCTAAGTAAATAATATCAATCTATGTACTTGCCGAGAGGATATGATAGGTTTGTGAGTCACCGTCGAAAATAATAAAGACAAAAATCTTTCATTTGACATTGATGGTAGATTAACATCTCAAGTCTTATCGGTGTCACTCCCAATATATATTTAAATTATAGGTACATAAGTCTTCTAAGTAAATAATATCATTCTATGTACTTGCCGAGGGGATATAATAGGTTTGTGAGTCAATATCGTAAAGTTTATCGATTAAAATCTTCCTTTGAATTAATGGTAGCTTAACCTCTCAAGACTTGCCGGTGTCACTCCAAATATGTATTTAAATTAAAGGTACATAAGTCTTCTAAGTAAATAGTATCATTCTATGTACTTGCCGAGAGGATATGATAGGTTTGTGAGTCAGCGGTGAATATAATAGAGACAAAAATCTTTCATTTGAATTTGATGGTAGATTAACATCTCAAGTCTTGCCGGTGTCACTCCAAATATGTATTTAAATTATAGATACATAAGTTTGCTAAGCAAATAATATCATTCTATGTACTTGCCGAGGGGATATGATAGGTTTGTGAGTCAGCAGCGTAAATTTTATCGATAAAAATCTTTCCTTTGAATCTGATGGTAGATTAACATCTCAAGTCTTGCCGGTGTCACTCCAAATATGTATTAAAATTATAGGTATATAAGTCTTCTAAGTAAATAATATCATTCTATGTACTTGCCGAGAGGATATGATAGGTTTGTGAGTCAGCGGCGAAAATAATAGAGACAAAAATCTTTCATTTGAATTTGATGGTAGATTAACATGTCAAGTTTTGCCGGTGTCAATCCAAATATGTATTAAAATTATAGGTACATAAGTCTTGTAAGTAAATAATATCATTCTATATACTTGCCGAGGGGATATGATGATAGAATGATATAATTTTCTTATCAAACTTATGTATCTATAATTTTAATACATGTTTGGAGTGACACCGGTACGACTTGAGATGTTAATCTACCATCAAATTCAAATAAAAGATTTTTGTCTCTATTATTTTCGCTGCTGACTCACAAACCTATCATATCCCCTCGGCAAGTACATAGTTTGATATTATTTACTTAGCAAACTTATGTACCTATAATTTAAATACATATTTGGAGTGACACCGGCAAGACTTGAGATGTTAATCTACCATCAAAATCAAATGAAAGATTTTTGCCTCTATTATTTTCGCCGCTGACTTACAAACCTATCACATCCTCTCGGCAAGTAAGATAAGATAAGATAAGATAAGATAATATTTATTTGTTGCAAAAATAATAGTGACAATAGTATTAAGCTAAAATTCAAATTGACATGGTTAAGTAAAAATCACTATATCAATATTAATAGTACAGCTGGTACTTAAAATAGGATAACCCTGTGCTATAAGTACCAGCAACCTTCAGTGACACAATTTAAAGAGTGATTTGTTGGATATACAGTTCCAGTTGAATTTAGAACAAAAGTACATAAAATCTAATCATAAAAATATAAGTGAAAAGAAAAGGAAAAGCTTGTTTATTTAAGTATGTGTGCGATTGAGAATTTTATTATGTTTGTATGAAAGTGTATTATGTGTAATGGTGTATGTGTGTGTGTGTATGTGTGTGTGTGTGTGTGTATGTGTGTGTGTGTGTGTATGTATGGGTGAGTGTGTTTGAATGTTGTTTGTTAGTAGCTCACAGAAGCGGCCGAAGAAGAGTCTCGGTTTCATCATATGTACATTTTAAAAGCCATTCAGTAACTATCTTTTTACAATTGTATTTATTTTTCGAGTCAATAGACAGAGAGCTGTTGATCTCGTTGTACAAGAAGGGTCCCAAGAAGCAATAAAATTTCCTACTAAAGGCAGTATTGCATGTTTGACGGAAAGCAATTCTATATTTACGTCTAGAACGTTGCCGGAAAGAAACAGAAGGACGTGAACATTGACTATGCGCATTATCGGAATGTTGTCTTAGAACGATTTGCAGTATAAAAAGTTGGCGTACCGAAAGAACTTCGCATTGCTTATACAATTCCTTTGTTGGGAAGCGGAAAGGCTTAAACGTGCTCACTTTTAATACTGCTCTCTGAGCTCTTTCCAGCTTTAACATCAGGTTCTTGGAAGCACCACCCCATGAGGAGATACAGTATCCTAGCAGGGATTGGCACAGTGCAAAGTACACGGTCCTGAGTACATTTGGTTCCGCCACATGTCTTAAGTGCTTAAATATATAGATAAGCTTACGTATTAAGCTTATTACTTAAGTACATAGAATGATGTTATTTACTTAGAAGACTTATGTACCTATAATTTAAATACATATTTAGAGTGACACCGGCAAGACTTGAGATGTTAATCTACCATCAAAATTATAGGAAAGATTTGTATCGATAAAATTTACGCTGCTGACTCACAAAACTATCATATCCCCTTGGCAAGTACATATAATGATATTATTTACTTAGCAAACTTATGTACCTATAATTTAAATATATATTTGGAGTGACACCGGCAACACTTGAGATGTTAATCTACCATCAAATTCAAATGAAAGATTTTTGTCTCTTTTATTTTCGCCGCTGACTCACAAACCTATCATATCCTCTCGGCAAGTACATAGAATGATATTATTTACTCAGCAAACTTATGTATCTATAATTTTAATACATATTTGGAGTGACACCGGCAAGACTTGACATGTTAATCTACCATCAAATTCAAATGAAAGATTTTTGTCTCTATTATTTTCGCCGCTGACTCACAAACCTATCATATCCTCTCGGCAAGTACATAGAATGATATTATTTACTTAGAAGACTTATATACCTACAATTTTAATACATATTTGGAGTGACACCGGCAAGACTTGAGATGTTAAACTACCATCAAATTCAAATGAAAGATTTTTGTCTCTATTATTTTCGCCGCTGACTCATAAACCTATCGTATCCTCTCGGCAAGTACATAGAATGATATTATTTACTTAGCTAACTTACGTATCTATTATTTTAATACATATTTGGAGTGACACCGGCAAGACTTGACATGTTAATCTACCATCAAATTCAAATGAAAGATTTTTGTCTCTATTATTTTCGCCGCTGACTCACAAACCTATCATATCCTCTCGGCAAGTACATAGAATGATATTATTTACTTAGAAGACTTATATACCTACAATTTTAATACATATTTGGAGTGACACCGGCAAGACTTGAGATGTTAAACTACCATCAAATTCAAATGAAAGATTTTTGTCTCTATTATTTTCGCCGCTGACTCATAAACCTATCGTATCCTCTCGGCAAGTACATAGAATGATATTATTTACTTAGCTAACTTACGTATCTATTATTTTAATACATATTTGGAGTGACACCGGCAAGACTTGACATGTTAATCTACCATCAAATTCAAATGAAAGATTTTTGTCTCTATTATTTTCGCCGCTGACTCACAAACCTATCATATCCTCTCGGCAAGTACATAGAATGATATTATTTACTTAGAAGACTTATATACCTACAATTTTAATACATATTTGGAGTGACACCGGCAAGACTTGAGATGTTAAACTACCATCAAATTCAAATGAAAGATTTTTGTCTCTATTATTTTCGCCGCTGACTCATAAACCTATCGTATCCTCTCGGCAAGAACATAGAATGATATTATTTACTTAGCTAACTTACGTATCTATTATTTTAATACATATTTGGAGTGACACCGGCAAGACTTGACATGTTAATCTACCATCAAATTCAAATGAAAGATTTTTGTCTCTATTATTTTCGCCGCTGACTCACAAACCTATCATATCCTCTCGGCAAGTACATAGAATGATATTATTTACTTAGAAGACTTATGTACCTTTAATTTAAATACATATTTGGAGTGACACCGACAAGTCTTGAGAGGTTAAGCTACCATTAATTCAAAGGAAGATTTTAATCGATAAACTTTACGATATTGACTCACAAACCTATTATATCCCCTCGGCAAGTACATAGAATGATATTATTTACTTAGCAAACTTATGTATCTATAATTTAAATACATATTTGGAGTGACACCGGCAAGACTTGAGATGTTAATCTATCATCAAATTCAAATGAAAGATTTTTGTCTCTATTTTATTCACCGCTGACTCACAAACCTATCATATCCTCTCGGCAAGTACATAGAATGATATTATTTACTTAGAAGACTTATGTACCTTTAATTTAAATACATATTTGGAGTGACACCGACAAGTCTTGAGAGGTTAAGCTACCATTAATTCAAAGGAAGATTTTAATCGATAAACTATTATTTTCGCCGCTGACTCACAAACCTATCGTATCCTCTCGGCAAGTACATAGAATGATATTATTTACTTAGCTAACTTACGTATCTATTATTTTAATACATATTTGGAGTGACACCGGCAAGACTTGACATGTTAATCTACCATCAAATTCAAATGAAAGATTTTTGTCTCTATTATTTTCGCCGCTGACTCACAAACCTATCATGTCCTCTCGGCAAGTACATAGAATGATATTATTTACTTAGAAGACTTATATACCTACAAATTTAATACATATTTGGAGTGACACCGGCAAGACTTGAGATGTTAAACTACCATCAAATTCAAATGAAAGATTTTTGTCTCTATTATTTTCGCCGCTGACTCACAAACCTATCATATCCTCTCGGCAAGTATGTAGAATGATATTATTTACTTAGAAGACTTATATACCTATAATTTTAATACATACTTGGAGTAACACCGGCAAGACTTGAGATGTTAATCTACCATCAAAGTCAAAGGAAAGATTTTTATCGATAAAATTTACGCTGCTGACTCACAAACCTATCATATCTCCTCGGCTAGTACATAGAATTATATTATTTACGGAGCAAACTTATGTATCTATAATTTAAATACATATTTGGAGTAACACCGGCAAAACTTGAGATGTTAATCTACCATCAAAGTCAAAGGAAAGATTTTTATCGATAAAATTTACGCTGCTGACTCACAAACCTATCATATCTCCTCGGCAAGTACATAGAATTATATTATTTACGGAGCAAACTTATGTATCTATAATTTAAATACATATTTGGAGTAACACCGGCAAAACTTGACATGTTAATCTACCATCAAATTCAAATGAAAGATTTTTGTCTCTATTATTTTCGCCGCTGACTCACAAACCTATCATATCCTCTCGGCAAGTACATAGAATGATATTATTTACTTAGAAGACTTATATATATACAATTTTAATACATATTTGGAGTGACACCGGCAAGACTTGAGATGTTAAACTACCATCAAATTCAAATGAAAGATTTTTGTCTCTATTATTTTCGCCGCTGACTCATAAACCTATCGTTTCCTCTCGGCAAGTACATAGAATGATATTATTTACTTAGCTAACTTACGTATCTATTATTTTAATACATATTTGGAGTGACACCGGCAAGACTTGACATGTTAATCTACCATCAAATTCAAATGAAAGATTTTTGTCTCTATTATTTTCGCCGCTGACTCACAAACCTATCATATCCTCTCGGCAAGTACATAGAATGATATTATTTACTTAGAAGACTTATATACCTACAATTTTAATACATATTTGGAGTGACACCGGCAAGACTTGAGATGTTAAACTACCATCAAATTCAAATGAAAGATTTTTGTCTCTATTATTTTCGCCGCTGACTCATAAACCTATCGTATCCTCTCGGCAAGAACATAGAATGATATTATTTACTTAGCTAACTTACGTATCTATTATTTTAATACATATTTGGAGTGACACCGGCAAGACTTGACATGTTAATCTACCATCAAATTCAAATGAAAGATTTTTGTCTCTATTATTTTCGCCGCTGACTCACAAACCTATCATATCCTCTCGGCAAGTACATAGAATGATATTATTTACTTAGAAGACTTATGTACCTTTAATTTAAATACATATTTGGAGTGACACCGACAAGTCTTGAGAGGTTAAGCTACCATTAATTCAAAGGAAGATTTTAATCGATAAACTTTACGATATTGACTCACAAACCTATTATATCCCCTCGGCAAGTACATAGAATGATATTATTTACTTAGCAAACTTATGTATCTATAATTTAAATACATATTTGGAGTGACACCGGCAAGACTTGAGATGTTAATCTATCATCAAATTCAAATGAAAGATTTTTGTCTCTATTTTATTCACCGCTGACTCACAAACCTATCATATCCTCTCGGCAAGTACATAGAATGATATTATTTACTTAGAAGACTTATGTACCTTTAATTTAAATACATATTTGGAGTGACACCGACAAGTCTTGAGAGGTTAAGCTACCATTAATTCAAAGGAAGATTTTAATCGATAAACTATTATTTTCGCCGCTGACTCACAAACCTATCGTATCCTCTCGGCAAGTACATAGAATGATATTATTTACTTAGCTAACTTACGTATCTATTATTTTAATACATATTTGGAGTGACACCGGCAAGACTTGACATGTTAATCTACCATCAAATTCAAATGAAAGATTTTTGTCTCTATTATTTTCGCCGCTGACTCACAAACCTATCATGTCCTCTCGGCAAGTACATAGAATGATATTATTTACTTAGAAGACTTATATACCTACAAATTTAATACATATTTGGAGTGACACCGGCAAGACTTGAGATGTTAAACTACCATCAAATTCAAATGAAAGATTTTTGTCTCTATTATTTTCGCCGCTGACTCACAAACCTATCATATCCTCTCGGCAAGTATGTAGAATGATATTATTTACTTAGAAGACTTATATACCTATAATTTTAATACATACTTGGAGTAACACCGGCAAGACTTGAGATGTTAATCTACCATCAAAGTCAAAGGAAAGATTTTTATCGATAAAATTTACGCTGCTGACTCACAAACCTATCATATCTCCTCGGCTAGTACATAGAATTATATTATTTACGGAGCAAACTTATGTATCTATAATTTAAATACATATTTGGAGTAACACCGGCAAAACTTGAGATGTTAATCTACCATCAAAGTCAAAGGAAAGATTTTTATCGATAAAATTTACGCTGCTGACTCACAAACCTATCATATCTCCTCGGCAAGTACATAGAATTATATTATTTACGGAGCAAACTTATGTATCTATAATTTAAATACATATTTGGAGTAACACCGGCAAAACTTGACATGTTAATCTACCATCAAATTCAAATGAAAGATTTTTGTCTCTATTATTTTCGCCGCTGACTCACAAACCTATCATATCCTCTCGGCAAGTACATAGAATGATATTATTTACTTAGAAGACTTATATATATACAATTTTAATACATATTTGGAGTGACACCGGCAAGACTTGAGATGTTAAACTACCATCAAATTCAAATGAAAGATTTTTGTCTCTATTATTTTCGCCGCTGACTCATAAACCTATCGTTTCCTCTCGGCAAGTACATAGAATGATATTATTTACTTAGCTAACTTACGTATCTATTATTTTAATACATATTTGGAGTGACACCGGCAAGACTTGACATGTTAATCTACCATCAAATTCAAATGAAAGATTTTTGTCTCTATTATTTTCGCCGCTGACTCACAAACCTATCATATCCTCTCGGCAAGTACATAGAATGATATTATTTACTTAGAAGACTTATATACCTACAATTTTAATACATATTTGGAGTGACACCGGCAAGACTTGAGATGTTAAACTACCATCAAATTCAAATGAAAGATTTTTGTCTCTATTATTTTCGCCGCTGACTCATAAACCTATCGTATCCTCTCGGCAAGTACATAGAATGATATTATTTACTTAGCTAACTTACGTATCTATTATTTTAATACATATTTGGAGTGACACCGGCAAGACTTGACATGTTAATCTACCATCAAATTCAAATGAAAGATTTTTGTCTCTATTATTTTCGCCGCTGACTCACAAACCTATCATATCCTCTCGGCAAGTACATAGAATGATATTATTTACTTAGAAGACTTATATACCTACAATTTTAATACATATTTGGAGTGACACCGGCAAGACTTGAGATGTTAAACTACCATCAAATTCAAATGAAAGATTTTTGTCTCTATTATTTTCGCCGCTGACTCACAAACCTATCATATCCTCTCGGCAAGTATGTAGAATGATATTATTTACTTAGAAGACTTATATACCTATAATTTTAATACATACTTGGAGTAACACCGGCAAGACTTGAGATGTTAATCTACCATCAAAGTCAAAGGAAAGATTTTTATCGATAAAATTTACGCTGCTGACTCACAAACCTATCATATCTCCTCGGCAAGTACATAGAATTATATTATTTACGGAGCAAACTTATGTATCTATAATTTAAATACATATTTGGAGTAACACCGGCAAAACTTGAGATGTTAATCTACCATCAAAATCAACGGAAAGATTTTTTCGATAAAATTTACGCTGCTGACTCACAAACCTATCATATCCCCTCGGCAAGTACATATAATGATATTATTTACTTAGCAAACTTATGTATCTATAATTTAAATACATATTTGGAGTGACACCGGCAAGACTTGAGATGTTAATCTATCATCAAATTCAAATGAAAGATTTTTGTCTCTATTTTATTCACCGCTGACTCACAAACCTATCATATCCTCTCGGCAAGTACATAGAATGATATTATTTACTTAGAAGACTTATGTACCTTTAATTTAAATACATATTTGGAGTGACACCGACAAGTCTTGAGAGGTTAAGCTACCATTAATTCAAAGGAAGATTTTAATCGATAAACTTTACGATATTGACTCACAAACCTATTATATCCCCTCGGCAAGTACATAGAATGATATTATTTACTTAGAAGACTTATGTACCTATAATTTAAATATATATTTGGAGTGACACCGGCAAGACTTGAGTTATTAATCTACCATCAATATCAAATGAAACGATTTTTGCCTCTATTATTTTCGCCGCTGACTTACAAACCTATCATATCCTCTCGACAAGTACATAGAATGATGTTATTTACTTAGAAAACTTATGTACCTATAATTTTAATACATATTTGGAGTGACACCGGTAAGACTTGAGATGTTAATCTACCATCAAAGTCACAGGAAAGATTTTTATCGATAAAATTTACGCTGCTGACTCACAAACCTATCATATCCCCTCGGCAAGTACATAGAATGATATTATTTACTTAGAAAACTTATGCATCTATAATTTAAATACATATTTGGAGTGACACCGGCAAGACTTGAGATGTTAATCTACCATCAAAGTCAAAGCAAAGATTTTTATCGATAAAATTTACGCTGCTGACTCACAAACCTATCATATCCTCTCGGCAAGTACATAGAATGATATTATTTACTTAGGAGACTTATGTACCTATAATTTAAATATATATTTGGAGTGACACCGGCAAGACTTGAGATGTTAATCTACCATCAAATTCAAATGAAAGATTTTTGTCGCTATTATATTCACCGCTGACTCACAAACCTATCATATCCTCTCGGCAAGCACATAGAATGATATTATTTACTTAGAAGACTTATGTACCTTTAATTTAAATACATATTTGGAGTGACACCGGCAAGTCTTGAGAAGTTAAGTTACCATTAATTCAAAGGAAGATTTTAATCGATAAACTTTACGATATTGACTCACAAACCTATTTTATCCCTTCGGCAAGTGCATAGAATGATATTATTTACTTAGAAGACTTATGTACCTATAATTTAAATATATATTGGGAGTGACACCGGCAAGACTTGAGTTGTTAATCTACCATCAAAATCAAATGAAAGATTTTAGCCTCTATTATTTTCGCCGCTGACTTACAAACCTATCATATCCTCTCGGCAAGTACATAGAATGATGTTATTTACTTAGAAGACTTATGTACCTATAATCTTAATACATATTTGGAGTGACACCGGTAAGACTTGAGATGTTAATCTACCATCAAAATCAACGGAAAGATTTTTATCGATAAAATTTACGCTGCTGACTCACAAACCTATCATATCCCCTCGGCAAGTACATAGAATGATATTATTTACATAGCAAACTTATGTATCTATAATTTAAATATATATTTGGAGTGACACCGGCAAGACTTGAGATGTTAATCTACCATCAAATTCAAATGAAAGATTTTTGTCTCTATTATATTCACCGCTGACGCACAAACCTATCATATCCTCTCGGCAAGTACATAGAATGATATTATTTACTTAGAAGACTTATGTACCTTTAATTTAAATACATATTTGGAGTGACACCGACAAGTCTTGAGAGGTTAAGCTACCATTAATTCAAAGGAAGATTTTAATCGATAAACTTTACGATATTGACTCACAAACCTATTATATCCCCTCGGCAAGTACATAGAATGACATTATTTACTTAGAAGACTTATGTACCTATAATTTAAATATATATTTGGAGTGACACCGGCAAGACTTGAGATGTTAATCTACCATAAATGTCAAAGGAAAGATTTTTGTCTTTATTATTTTCGACGGTGACTCGAAAACCTATCATATCCTCTCGGCAAGTACATAGAATGATATTATTTACTTAGAAGACTTATGTACCTATCATTTAAATACATATTTGAAGTGACACCGACAGGACTTGAGAGTTTAATCTACCATCAAATTCAATGTAGATATTTTTGTCGATATTATTTTCGCCGATGGCTAACAAACCTATGTATCCCCTCGGTAAGTACATAGAATGCTATTATTTACTTAGTATACTAATATATCTTTAAAATAAATTAATTTCTAGAGTGACACCATGACTTTTTTCATGTCTTATACTCATTCTTAAGAAACGAAAACGTATAATTATGGCATTACGTTTGTTTTTGTTCGAGTTATGGTTCTGAAACTTTCATGAGATCATTCAAACTCAATTTAGTACAAAGGTTTTATATGGTCTTTTGTAATTTGTAAAATTTTCTTTGCTTTGAACCCTTGAAACCGATTAAATTATTAAATATTTGGTATTTAGTTAATTCTGAATTCATGTCTATTTAGGATATTTTCACGCCTGTGAGGCCTTTTTTCAAATATTTTTATCATTTCCTTATATTCTAACAATTTTCCATGGTAAATATGGTAAATAAAGCATTTTATTGGATTCTTCTTAATTTGGTCGGATTATATTGGCTGCTAACTTTTGGCCGCTAACTTCACGCCGGTCCGCGTGGTGTAGTTTAACCGACACAAACTTTTTTAAATTACAAGTGATACAGAACAAGGCAATAAAAACAGCTTATAATACTACTTTTCGTACAAATCTTCGTAAACTTCACATGCACATTAAATACACTTAAAATGTCCCGTAAATTTTATATGAAAAATGTTCCAACTCATTCTAATATTCTAGTCTCAGCGATAAACACACACAAGTAGATTAGTAGATTGTCGTACAGAAGATCGTACAGTCAATCGCCTGCCCCATCACTATTTCTTCAGTGAATCATATTGGCTCGCTTACCGGCTGACCGGTCGCTTATATGACCGCTCCGTACTCTGTCCTAACTTATTTGGCAATACCCACAATACATTTAATTATTTTTACAATTGTTCAATTTATGTATCATGTTAACTATGTTATTCACATAATGTTTGTATAAAAAATATATTATTCACTTGTGAATCTCAATAAGATTATCACATAAATCCAACAAGTATGTTTAAGTGTAAACACAAGTGTATGTATTGTCGATGCGATCTTCAGTATTATATGAGACGACAACATTCGCAACCTCACACACACACGCGCGCGACGGCCGGAGCTCCTACCTCACTCGACTATAGACTTTTGTGTTCGACACATCATCATTTTTGTAACCTATTACTGTTTTCAATAAAACACGTTAAATCTATCGAGTCACCTCATTTAATCACCATCACCGACTTCCACTCCGCTACATGGTCCTTCGAGCCGGATTTTTGGACCTACGGCAAAATCATCAGTGTCAGTTGGAGTCCGCGTGATATCAATCCAGAATCAATTGGACAATATTCAAGACAAGCGAGTGGCGATCTGGGGAGACTGTTTAAAGATAAGGCCATCCTTTATTCTTTTCTTACTAATATCCTCAAATTCCGTCATTTGTGTCAGTGTTGTCGAAATTATATCATTATAATCATAAAATCATAAAAATCCTTCTTGTGGCTACCTATTGCTATAAAAGAAGAGGCTACCTATTGCCAATTCATAAACAATTACATATCTATTCATTTATTAATTCTAGCTACCTATTGCTAAATTAATTTTGAACTAAATACATACGTATTCCTACTTAGCTACCTATTGCTAAGTGGTTATATAAATTAATATCACTTACAAGCAGTATATTCCCCATTCTAAGGTTTTTCATAACCTAATTCACATTCACAACATTCAATTAAATAGTTAACTATTGTTAAAATCATCCATCGTTAACACATTCACACGTTTCTACATTCGTACAAATATATATCACAAAACATACACACAATCACAAAACATATAAAACATTCTAACTCATATAATAATCATACATTAATCACAATTTCAATCATATAATTAACACTTCATACTCATAACTTAACACTAGTAGGTAGGTTGCTAATTTTATGATTGTTAAACTACTTAAGATTTGTCAAGGATTGTGATCGCAAAATATAAAAAAAATATCGGGTAGGATCAATAATTAAATCGGTAAAATACATACGCTAAATAACAGTGCACATTTTTTATATTTTGTTCATAACAATTCTTGATCTTGGTTTTATCATACAATTAACAATCAGTTAAAATCATGAGTGATGACCAGACGTTAACAAAAAAACGCGGTACCATAAAGGGCCGTTTAACATTATTTAACAATTACGTCAATAATTTACCTGAGACTTTAAGTAATGAAATCAAATTGGAACTTGAATTACGCATATCAAAGGTGGAATTATTATTAGATAGTTTTAATGAAATTCAAGAAGAAATTGAATGTACTACGGATAATCCAGGTGAACATTTAAAAGAGCGCGACACATTTGAGAGTATATACTATAAATCTATTGCTCAAGCGCAATCGAAACTTGGCTTGAGTATCGGTCAGCCGCTTCACCGCTGCAACAACTCTGAGGCGGACGACACGGGCAGTGTGGTGCAGCACACTCAGGCTAGTGTCAGGCTTCCAATTATTCATCTTGCAAAGTTTGATGGTAGTTATGGTAATTGGCTGGAGTTTCGAGATACATATTTGTCGCTCATTCACGATAATTCATCGCTCAGTCCAATCAATAAATTTCACTACTTACGATCGTCACTTGAAGGCAGTGCCTTGTTGGTAATAAAATCAGTACAATTTTCAGCAGACAATTACATTAATGCCTGGAAACTCATATGCGATAGGTATGACAACAAAAAAATGCTTATCGCCAATCATGTAAAATCATTATTCAATGTGTATTCTATCCAAAAAGATACTTCATTCAATTTAAAAAGATTAGTTGATAGTTTTGCAAAAAACTTAAGATCATTAACTTCATTGGGTGAACCCACCGACAAATGGGACACATTATTAATTTATATGCTTTCTAGTAAATTTGACCCGCAAACACTATTAGAATGGGAAAAGTTTAAGTCTTTAAATGATAAACAGGTTTTTGAGTTTGAAGATATACTAAAATTTACGAGAAATAGATCTGAACTATTAGAGACTCTAGAGCAAAGTAGAAATAAATCACATACAAAGCAATTTGGAACTCACAGTTTAGCAACAACTACAAGCAATATAAAAAAACATAGTTGTCCCGTTTGTCAATCAGATCACTTTATTTATTATTGCAAAGATTTTTTGAACTTATCCCTGACAGATAGGGAAACAAAGGCAAGTACTTTAAATTTATGCTTAAATTGTCTCAGATCAGGGCATCCTACAAAAAAGTGTAAATTAAGTTCATGCAAAAAATGTAATAAAAAACATAATAGTTTAATTTGCCCAGAACTAACTAGCAGCGCTGAAAGCGCTGACGCCGACAGCTCTCGCGAAGTAGCACTATCGTGCGCCGTGATTTCTCCACAGGGATTATTGTCAACGGCGTGTGTTAGTGTGCGTTGTACAGGTAATCAACACAAGCGCGCACGCATTATGTTGGATTCCGGTAGCACATCTAACTTTATTAGCGAGCGTTTGAGTAAACAACTACGTTTACCTACTAGAAACATAACTACAACTATTAGTAGCCTCAACAAAAACATATCAGTAGCTAAAAAATGCTGTGATGTTGAAATAGAATCGATACATTCTAACTATACAATCAAAATTACATGCATCATTATATCACAAATTACAAATCCTTGGCCTTGTTCGCAAATAAATAAAAATGATATTCAGATACCGGAGTCTATAGCACTAGCGGACCCGGACTTTCATAAACCTTCTCATATTGAAATATTGATAGGTAATTGCATATTTTGGGATTTGATTGAACCGAAACAAATAAAATTAAAATCACACAATATTACATTGCAACAATCTAAATTGGGTTGGATTATCGGTGGATCTTTAGTGTCTAAGTCTTCAACTTTTTGTAATTTTGCAAACACTCAGACATTAAATGAACAAGTAGCTAAATTTTGGGAGTTAGACAATATTGTAACTACGCCAAACAAACATTTGGATTGGTCGCTAGAAGAAATAGAATGCGAACAAAATTTTGTAAATACAACTACTCGTCTGCCTAATGGCCGATTTTGTGTAACCATCCCGTTAAAGTCTTCTACATGCGTACTTGGCGACTCCTATAAATTAGCTAAGATACGTTTTGTACAATTAGAAAAGAAATTATGCAATAATCAACAATTAAAAAAGCAATATTCAACATTTATTAACGAGTATCATAAATTAGGTCACATGAGAGAATCTAAAAGTTTTAGTAATAGTGATCAAATTTTATATTTTGCACCACACCATGGCGTTGAACGTCAAAGTAGCTTAACGACAAAGTTAAGAGTAGTGTTTGATTGTTCTGCCAAATCCTCATCGGGGTATTCATATAACGAAATACAGAAAGTAGGCCCGACAATACAGGACGATTTATTTTCTATATTATTGCGGTTTCGCCAACACAATATTGTGTTGACTGCGGACATCGAAAAAATGTACCGCCAAATCGAAGTACATGAGTCGCAACGCTGTTTACAACATATACTGTGGCGCGACGATCCCAGTCAACATTTAAAGGCTTACGAATTGAACACCGTCACTTACGGAACTGCTTCGGCTCCGTTCCTGGCGATACGGTGCTTGAAGCAGTTAGCTAGTGAGTGCGATGATTCTTTTATTCAAGAGATCATAGCTAAAGACTTCTACGTCGATGATCTGATCACCGGCGTATGCAATGTCGATGAAGCTATGATCATTTTCTCTGCATTATCCGAGCAGCTCCAAAAAGGGTGTTTCCCCCTTCGGAAATGGTGCTCAAATGATACAGTTGTCATGAATCAAATAAAAGAGCAAAGCAATACTTCTACAGATAGGTTTGATTTGTGTCCAGATAGCATTTCAAAAACTTTAGGTATTAACTGGGATCACAACTCAGATAATATTTGTTTTGATATCAATTTAAAATTACCCACAAAAATTACAAAAAGAAATATATTATCAACAATTTCACAGTTGTTTGACCCTTTGGGCTTAGTCACCCCTAGTACGTTGGAAGCCAAAATTACGCTTCAAAAACTGTGGCTTTGTAAACTTTCTTGGGATGAAGAGGTACCGGAAGCGACAAGAAAGACATGGATACAGTTTATTAATTCATTATCTAACTTAAATAAATTACAAATTCCTAGGCACGTTATAGGTAAACAATATATTAAAATTCAATTACACATATTTACAGATGCGTCCGAAGACGCTTACGGAGCTTGTGCATATTTGCGATCAATAACAAGCAATAACGAAGTTACCGTACATTTATTATGTTCAAAAAATAAAGTTGCTCCGCTCAAGCCACAAACAATTCCACGCTTGGAACTGTGTGGAGCATTGTTAGGAGCGAGGCTTAGTGAAAAAATTACTAAATCATTAAGACTTAAAATTGAGGAGTGCATTTATTGGACTGATTCTATGATAGTTTTAGGATGGCTCAACACACCAACAAATAAGTTGCAAACGTTTGTCAGAAACCGAGTTGCCGAAGTACAGTCCACTACAAATATTAATTCCTGGCATTACGTTTCAACTAATCTCAATCCGTCTGATTACCTAACACGTAGTACTGCGGTTGATGTGCTGTTGAGCAGTGAACTGTGGTGGAGAGGTCCTCCGTTCCTTTTAACTGATGAATCATTATGGCCTACATTCAAATCAAATAATCACAATTCATTACCGGAAATAAAACAAGAAGTCACTTGTGTGACAGCTCAATCCATAGAACCATTGTTTCCTTTTGATAAATTTTCTAGTTATTCTCGTTTGCAGAGAACAATGGCATATGTGCTACGTTTTATTAATAACATTAAAAATAAAAATAATAAAAATAAAGGTTATTTAAAAATCGATGAGCTTAAAAACGCTAACAATAAATTAATTAATTTAGTACAAAGAGAGATTTATCCTATTGAATTTAAAATGCTCGAATCTAATAATTCATTAAAAAGTGGTAGTTCATTACAAACATTAAATCCATTTTTTGATCAGAAATTAAAATTGATTAGAGTAGGCGGTCGTCTTTTGAACTCGCAATATAAATATAATAAAAAACATCCAATACTTTTACATAAAAATCATATATTTACAAAACTTTTATTTACATTTGAGCATAAATTACTGATCCACGCTGGACCACAACATTTATTATATTCTACACGTGAAAATTATTGGACTATAGGTGGTCGAGACTTAGCCAAATATGTATCTCGAAACTGCGTCACGTGTAGTCGCTATCGCGGTAAAACAGTAACACCCATCATGGGTAATTTACCGAAAGAACGGTTTTTATCAAGCTATGCATTTGAATATACGGCTTTAGATTATGCTGGTCCCGTCATGATTGCAAATAAAAAGGGGCGAGGATGCAGACTTCTGAAGTCATATATTTGTGTCTTCGTGTGCTTCACCACGAAGGCCATTCATATCGAGCTTGTAAGCGATATGTCTTCTGCGACTTTCATTTTAGCGCTGAAGCGGTTTATCAGTCGAAGAGGTAAACCAACCTACATATACAGCGATAATGGTTCCAACTTTGTTGGAGCTCACAACGAAATTAAAAAAATGATAGCGTCTGATGGTAATCACATTGTCGACACACTCATACAACAATCAATTAATTTCAGTTTTTGTCCTCCATACTCACCACATTTTGGTGGCCTACACGAAGCAGGCGTCAAATCAATAAAATTCCATTTAAAACGGGCAATAGGTAACTGTAACTTAACATTTGAGGAATTATATACAACACTGACACAAATTGAGGCTATACTAAATTCGCGCCCCATCAGTCCTTTATCCTCTGATCCTCAAGACCTTTTACCCCTGACGCCCGGACATTTCCTCATTGGCAAACAACTCACGTCATTACCAGAGCCAGACTACGCTGATGTCTCAAGTCATCGTCTAGATCGTTACCAAAAGATCGAACGCCTTCGACAGCAATTCTGGTCAAGATGGCACAGAGAGTATGTCACAGAATTACAAACCCGCACAAAATGGAAAACTTCACAAGGTTCCTTACGCTTAGGAGACCTCGTGTTAATCAAGGATGAGCAACTACCTCCTATGAAATGGCTTCTGGGTAGAATAATCAACACTTACCCTGGAACCGATGGAATCGCTAGAGTAGCCGATATTAAGACAGCAACAGGAACTCTAAGAAGATCGTTCTCCAGGATTTGTCCTCTACCAGTAGAAGACCACATCAAGAATTGAAGCAGTGACGCTTCAATGAGGGGCGGCATGTCGATGCGATCTTCAGTATTATATGAGACGACAACATTCGCAACCTCACACACACACGCGCGCGACGGCCGGAGCTCCTACCTCACTCGACTATAGACTTTTGTGTTCGACACATCATCATTTTTGTAACCTATTACTGTTTTCAATAAAACACGTTAAATCTATCGAGTCACCTCATTTAATCACCATCACCGACTTCCACTCCGCTACATGTATTAATAACTCGTCTCATTTATTTTCTGTTTATAAAGGTGATCTAACCTCATACACTCTAATAACATTACTGTGTACAATTTAGAATAAGATCATTTTGTATGCTATTTTATATAACCTTTATTAAATAAAGACGTTTAAAAATCAAATCAATCAATCAATAGGTGCTTGGCGACGGATTTTCAACTTGGGGGTGGTAGCCAGCCAGGTGGGTACTACAAAGTTCCCTACCACCGTGCTATGGTTTCCTCACGATGTTCACCGAAAGCTTAAGCTCATTGCAGGATTCGAACCCTTCGTCTCGGTATCCGACGTCACTACCACTGAGCTATCATCGCCTTAAAATTAGATAATTAATCTAAAGTTTTGAAAAGAGTAATTGCGAGTAGGTAAATTGCTAGCTCTTAATAAATGCAACCTTCCGAATCGGTATTAGCATCAGACTATTCAATTCATAAATGCCTGTGAAGGTCTATTTGAATAAATAATAAGGAATGTTAATGAATCGAAATTGGGCGCACAACCTTTTGAAATTCCGCTTAATAAAACATCTACTGATTATTATTACACCACTATTTGTTGGCGATACTGTCCCAAAAGAGAATGCCGTAAGATACTGAGGTCATCAAGCTATGTATTGTATGTGTGTTCAAATGAGGCCTTTCAGCAATAAAAATCCTTTAAGTGAAAACATCTTTATTTACAACAAATATGTACAAAATACAATCTATATATAGAAAATTTCCTCAAGCCTGCCGCTGCTTCCGACTAACGGCAGGGTTCCCAGAAGGCTGGCAGCGTTTCCTCTTTAGATAGCCAAGCTGACGCGATGGCGGAAAAAGCTCCCCGCCCGCTGGACTCCGGAGGTCTCGATAAAATTTGATGACAAGGTGCGAGCAAAACGGCGAGCTTCGGACCCCCACGGTCCCATGGTCTCGATCGCAAAAGGCACAAAAATATAGTTGGGTCCAATCGATGCGTATTTTTTGAATTTTGAATTTTCCGCACTGGCCGCAGCTGCCCCTGCAGCTTTACAAGTCGCCGGTAAGTGAAATAGCGCGAGTGTATCGACACATGTGGCATCCCACACCACTTGCCGACACTCCAAGGGATCAAAGACATACCATCCGGTCTCTTGCCATCGCCCCGCGCAATACCGACTGGTTCCAGTACGGAAGGCACGTTAGCGACAACAAGAGCCCTGCGGATAATGTCATTAATAGCCGAGTGTCGTGATATTCGACCAGCACTTAGAGAGCACGAAAGCCCATGGTGGCCGAGTTCGTTGACGAGATCTCCGCAGCGGCAGCGATGAGGTCGATTGGTCCTGCAACCAAGACGAAGACAAATACACAGACTTAATGTTATACGGTCTAACATTGTTCCAGTATTTGTTGATGGAATAGCTTGTATAATTATTAATAATTAGTAACACTACTTATACTTCTGATGATCCAAATATAAACTATGAAAAAATATTTATAGATATTTGCAACGAATTTAATGTATCTTGTCCAATCAAAACTAAGAAAGTAATTAATAAACTTTAATTCTGTAACTGGGCAACAAAAGGAATCAGGAAGAGTAGATATAACATGTATGATCTTTACCATCAGAGATCTTACAATAGTAATGAAAACTTTCATACATATGTTAGAAACTATTCCAAGATATTGAAATAGGTTTGTATTCGAGCAAAGGCCATCTACATAGGCAACAGGGTAAATAGTTATAATAATAAAATTAAAACAGTGTGGCAGATTATTAATACAGAGACTGGTAAAAATAAAATCAAAGATAATACTTTTTCTCTTAAAATCAATGATAAATTAATCTCAGATAAATTAGAAGTAGCATCTTTTTTTGAAACTTTTTTCTCAAATATACCTATGGAGGCTACTAAAAATCTTGCTTCGTCTTCCACGTTAGCAGAATCGATTTTACATAAGACTTTTCAACAAAACATTCCAGACTTCGCATTCACCCAGGTTAATGACTATGACATTATCACGGCTTTCATGTCACTAAATATGAAAAATACAGAAGACTTATGGGGTTTGTCAGTTAAGGTTATACAGTCGATTATTTTCAATATTGCCCCTATTTTAGCCCTAATCTTTAACCAATGTCTCGAACAGGGCAACTTTCCTGACTTAATGAAATACAGCAAAATTGTTTCAATCTTTAAATCGGGATGTAAAAACAATCCCTCAGATTATAGACCTGTCTCAGTACTTCCTGCATTAAGTAAGATTTTTGAATAGATTGTGCTAAACCAAATGTTAAGGCTATTTAATAAACACAAGATACTCCATGATGATCATTTCGGTTTTACAAGAGGTAAGTCCACTACGGATGCGAGAGCTAAACTTATTGAGCATATTTTTCAGGCCTGGGAGTGCTCACACGATGCTATTGGTATCTTTTGTGATCTCTCCAAGGTATTTGATTGCGTAGATCACCAAACGCTAGCTCTTAAAGTTAAGTTATACGGAATTCGCGGAGTGGCTCTCGATCTTGTGGTTTCCTATCTTTCAGGGCGCCAACAAAAAGTAGGAATCAATGGTAGTGTGTCATCGGGCTCCTTAGTCAAATTAGGCATACCTCAAGGTTCGATTTTAGGCCCATTTCTGTTTCTAGTTTACATAAATGACCTACCCTACATGGTGAAAGAACTATCAGATGTCGTTTTGTTTGCAGATGATACGTCTCTGATATTTAAAGTAGATAGAAAAGACAAAGACCTTTTAAAAGTTAATTGCGCTCTGAAAACTGTGTCTCAATGGTTTGCTGCCAACAATCTTATGCTAAATTCTAAAAAAACTAAATGTATAAGATTTTCATTACCAAATGTACCAAAAGTTGATACCAATGTTATTGTGGACGGTAGTAAACTTAATGTAGTAGATAAGACTGTTTTTCTTGGTCTGACCATAGACTGCAGTGGGGTGCTCACCTGGAAGTCTTAGGTGGTAAACTGAGCTCCGCTGCTTTTGCAGTCAGCAAAATAAGGCAACTGACGGACATTAATACAGCCAGATTAATTTATTTTGCATATTTTCATAGTCTTATGTCTTACGGTCTTTTGCTGTGGGGCTCTGCCGCAGACTTGGAATCAATTTTTGTATTACAAAAAAGGGCAATTCGCGCCATCTACTGTTTGGGTTCTCGCGAGTCTCTGCGAAAGGTATTTCCGGAAATTAATATATTAACTTTGCCCTCTCAGTACATTTTTGAAAATATTATGTATGTTCGTAAAAACATTAATTTGTTTCCAGTCAATAGTGATTATCATGATAGAAACACTAGAAATAAAGACAAAATAACTGTGCCTAGATTTAGGTTAGCTAAAGTAAATAAGTCCTTTCTTGGGAATTGTATCCAATTTTACAATAAAATTCCTCATAGCGTGAAAAGTATGTCCTTTTTTAAATTTAAGGAACATATTAAAAAGCGGTTGTTAGTAGGGCCTATTATAAAGTGTCTCACTATATTGACGACAAGGATGTATGGAAGTAGCTTCTCTCTGCACCTGCTTCACTTAGCAGCTAGTTCAATGTCCATTTTAATTCAAAGTACCTATGTTATTATTATTTATTATAAGTTATGTTTTTTAGGTTACAGATAATTACTTATTATAATTAATTCAATTCAATGTTCGTTTATTTGTTTTGATATAAATTCATCGATATATTATGTCTGTCTAATTGTTATATTCTATTCCATATAAATGATATTTAATCTAAAGTTGTAAATGTCACAGTGATAACAAATTGTGTGTTTAGTAGCTTCCCTTTAGTATTTTTTTTATTTCTAAGGCAGAGTTAAGTAAGTCATACTCACTTTAAGGTCTTTGCTTGCGGCGGCGTCGTGTGACGGGTCGCTCACTTCCCTCCAATATGGTGAGGAGGGCGATGGCTGCCACACGCGTCATACTTGTGAACAGGTGCTGCTTGTGGGGGCTGGTCTGCTTAAGTTTGTCATTTATTTATTTACTTATTAAATATAGATTCAGTCTACTTTGTAGTTTTGCCGCCTCGCTGGGGCACGCAATTGTTATCAGTGCGATTAGAAAGTAAATATTATGTAATGAATCTAAGCTTGTTTTGAAAAGAGTAATTGCTGAGTTTATTGCCGGCTCTTCTCAGCAAATGCAACCTTCCGAACCGGTATTAGAGTATTAGAGTCAGACTTTTCATAAGTGCCTGCGAAGGTCTATTTGAATAAATGATATTGAATTTGAATTTGAATTTGTAGCCAGTGACCTGAGTCACTCTGAGAGACAGCTTACAAGCGCGCGCGGTCTGTATCTATAGAAAAGTTAGAAAATAAATTTTGCCAGGTTTTTTCACAAAGAGGCTTGTCCCACGCTCTCTGAGAGTGACTCAAGGTCGGAATATTTGTGCCTGGACAAGCTGCCTGCCAGATGTCTCTAGCATCGTACAGGTAAGAAACCTCAACAGATCCAATAGAAGGGTCCAAAACAGAACTGATGAGGTTGCCCACACTGTATACCGAGGATAGAAACGCCGGTCCTGATATGCTTGAAATTTTTCGCACTCCTAGGCCACCATAACACACGGGTAGGGTGGCCTGAGACCACACTTTGTTTTCATAAAAGCTGCAATTTAGAATTTTGGAAAGAGACGTTTTGATCATATTATCCAAAGTATCTAATATGTGATCGAATTTAAATAAGTGCGTACTGCGGAGCAAAAAGGTAAACTTCGGCACGAAAAGGCGGAGTCGAACAATAAAAAATGCATAATGAGTGTTTAGGCCAAAATACCTATAATAATATTTATAGTAGAAACCTACTCATATTGAGTATCAATGACGAGCCTCTGCTTCCCGATTCCTCTCCTTTTCCCACATCATATGTGTGAGCGAGAAAAGAACTTCGGGAATCTTCTACATACTTCGGTGACGCAGCGCTGAACTCGTGTGTGTGAGTAAACGTAACGCGCGCGTCTCGCAACCCCGCAAGATTTAGTACGAAATACACTACAGATAGAAACGCATGTGAAATTTGTGATTTGTGATAGTGCGCATAATCATTGGATTGCCATAGGAGTTCCTGGTAAGTCCTTACCTTTATCCTGGGAGGCTCCTCGTTTTCCATATTGATATTTTAACGCAAAAACCCACCATTTTTTCTGGTACGCCTTCGAGCGGATTCATTTTGAGTCAGCCATTACAGTAATTTAATTTCATATCAAATCACGTATAATTTCCCGCTTTCTATAGGTTTTATGCCTCTAAATAGGTATATACCTCATAATACGCAAGTCTTATACCTCATAAATAGGTTTTAGACTATATAAATACGATATTTCGTACTCCCGCCATTTTTACCACGCCAATCGTGATAAAAAGTAGTTAGGTAGTCAATACCGCCGCCGCTCCTCCATATTTTTAGGACTTAGATTTTATAGGTACCGATTCGTATCTTATTATACGAAATCATATGGTGTACTAATAACCGCAATACGTACTTACTATTTGTACTATTACTACGCATATAATTGCATTCTATGAGCCTTGTCTGTCGACTTGAAATAAACTTTCATACCTATATAGGTAGGTGCGTAAACTGTTGGATATACCTACCTACTTACCTACGTCATTTTACTTTAATTAGGTAATTTTGCAATTTATTATTACGCAATCTTTCACAATGGAAGCTATTGAAACTAAAATTAAAATATTGGAAGCTAAAAATGAAGCTATTTTTGAACAATTATCGTTCTTATATGATTCTTCTAAGAATATTTCCACGTCCGCGAGTGCAGACCTTCGTTCCTCAGAGACATTCATGGCGGACACTGAAATTATTAGTACAATTCGTCATGAATTTAGTGCCAATTTAGATACAATTAACGCGTTAAATATGCAACTTGATCCAGAATATAAGATTGATTATAAAAAAATGATTTCCTTTGATACAGTGTACACCCGAATAGAAAGGGTTCGTTCTCTTATCGTCAATAAGACAAATACTACGTCGAATGTGTCTGCGCAGAATACTATTCCGTCCCAATATAAAGGTCGTATCAAACTACCACCAATTCAAATTCCGTCATTTGATGGAAAAATAGAAAATTGGCCCGTCTTCTTTGAATCTTTTAAATCTAATATACATTCAAATCCTGATCTTTCGAATTCTCAAAGAGTACAATATCTTGTAGGTAAATTAACAGGAAATGCTTTAAAAATCACGGCAGGTATTATACCGTCCGGTGATAATTATAATTCTATTTGGGACAGCTTAGTTCAAAAATATCAAGATAAAAGAGCATTAGGCTCACACTACATGTCTAATTTATTCAATATTAAACCCGCATTAAATAATTCCGCGTCTTTAAATACGTTCATTGAAACTTTCCACGCTTCTGTATCTGCTTTGGAACAGTTAGGTATTGAAGATAATGAAAGATTTTATCTTACTTTCTTTAGCTTTAAAGAAGTTAGATCCCGCAACCGCTAATTCCTTTGAAATGTTTATGAGGAATAAAGAAATTCCTTCTTATAAGGATTTTGTTGATTTTATTAAATCGCAAGTAAAAATATTAGACCGCACTTCTACGCCAATTGCTGGCTCCGCGCGAACCGCCCCAGTCGGTAGCAACCTTAATAATCCGCCCGCTTCTCGGTCTCAACCGCGTAATTCAAACACAGTCCACCATGCTTTCCTTGCACGCGATAATAATAATAAAAGCACTTGCTTATTTTGTAATAAATCTGATCACTATCAGATTTTTAATTGTTCCTCTTTTAAAGCACTTAATACTTAGGATCGTTTAGATTTTGTTAAATCTAAAAGAGGCTGTGTAAACTGCCTCAGCCTTACGCATACTGCTTCTCAGTGTAAGTCGTCGTATAGTTGTAAAACTTGTAATAAACACCATCATTCTCTTTTGCATTTGGATAGTAATTCACAATCGCAACAAATAGTTTCCGACTCGCGTCCCTCTCACTCGGCGCGTCTTGATAAGAGCGATAACCGCATCGCGCAGCTTTGCGCGCAGACGTCCACCGCCGCCCGCGCCGCGCCGCGACCGCTCCCGTGCGCAGCCTCGCCCGCGCATCCGACCGCGTCTCCTTCTAACGCTACGGACGCTCCACAACCGGTGTCGCTATGCACCCGAGCGCGAGTTGATAAGAATAATGATAACGAATGCGATTCTTTTAAAAAATTAAATCCTTCCCATACTACTGTACTTTTATCAACCGCTCAAGTTTATGCGTCTAATAAGGACAATAAATATATTTCAGTTAGATGTTTAATAGATAACGCGTCTCAAAACAACATAATTACAACTGCCTGTTGTAAACAACTAAATTTAAATATAATACCGCTTAGCAATTCTTTTATAAAGGGTGTAGGATCCACTTCGCGTCCTATTCACGGCTACGTTCAACTTAAAATAACCGCGAAAAATAAAAAATATTTTTATAATATTACCGCTCTTGTCGTTGATAGCATTACTGACAGGTTACCGACTGAATATGTTGAGACTTCTATAGTGCAACATTTAGGTAACTTACCGCTCGCTGACCCTCTGTGGCACATCCCCGGAGAGGTCGAAGTAGTTCTCGGGGCACAATTGTTCCCATTTTTATTGTTAGGTCAAAAAATTATTGCACCTCCCGCTCCTTCTGCCCTTGAAACCGTGTTCGGTTATATTCTTATGGGTGACGTTCCCGCTAACTCTAATATTAATAAAAATGCATCCACTTATTTTAATACCGCGATTTTTTTCATTTCTGGTCCCAATGACCTTACTATTTCTTTAGATGATTCCCTACTTAAGTTTTGGGAGCTCGAAGAAATTCCCGCGCAAAAATTTATGAGCTCGGCCGAAAAGGAGTGTGAACAGCTGTTCTCTCGTAACTTCTCACGGGACTCCGCAGGCAGATATTGCACCGCGTTACCTTTTCGTGAGGATCCTGACGTGTTAGGTGATTCCCGTTCCGTTGCTCACCGCCGTTTACTTGCTTTGGAGCGTACCAAGCTACGCGATCCACAGCTACGCGCTAGGTATAATGAGACTTATAGTGCTCGAACCGCTATTGATAATATATTCGCATTCTCCGATTCTAAAATTACTCTGTCATGGATACATTCATCTCCACATAGATGGAATGTTTTCGTTAGTAACCGCATTGCTAAATGTCAAGAAAATCTTGACCCAAAACATTTCTACCACGTTAGTGGTATAGAAAATCCTAGCGACTGTCTCTCTAGAGGTATTTTACCTGAGCAGCTAGTGTCACATCACTTATGGTGGCACGGCCCGAAATGGTTAAAAGATCCAGTTTCAGAATGGCCTATCACTCCATTTAGTCCCGAATGCTGTGAGGACCTACCTGAATTTAATAAACGCTTGTTACTTGTACCGCGTCCGCTTCTGTTGAGCCTAATTTAATTTACGAGCTTGCTCTGAAATACTCATCATGGAATAAAATATTACGCATAATAGTATACATACTTAGATTTTCTCGCATAATTTCTCGTGATCAAGGTCACAGCCGCATCACAGCTTCTGAGCTAAATAAAGCTGAAGTATATTTAATACGCTCTGTACAACAAGTTCATTTTCAAAATTTATTTAATAATATTCAAAAAGTTAAATTATCTTCCCCTCTTAAAAAACTTGACCTCTTTATAGATCAAGATAAAATTATTAGAATTGGAGGTAGACTTTCAAATGCAAATCTTCCGTATGAAGCTCAGCATCCCGCTCTTTTACCTAAACATGACCACGTTACTCATCTTATTATAGACTATTTTCACCGTGCTCATTGCCATACTGGTGCCAATCTTCTGAGCTCACTGTTGCGCCAGAAATATTGGATACTGTCCGCTAGAAGTGTCATTAGACACAGAGTACATTCATGTAACTTTTGTTTTAAAAATTCCCCTTCATTTCTCAGCCCAAAAATGGCTGATTTACCCTCTTGCCGCGTTCAGGAGACCAAAGCGTTTGTGCATACGGGTGTTGACTATGCTGGACCCATTAAAGTAACATTATGTAGACGCAGAGGTCAAAAGAGCCAAAAGGCATATATTTGTTTGTTTATATGCTTAGTAACCAAAGCTGTACACATCGAATTGGCAACTGATGTGTCATCAGATACTTTTATTTCCGCTTTTAAGCGATTCATTTCCCGTCGAGGACCTGTTTCTTTTCTTTACTCCGATAACGGAACTAACTTTGTCGGAGCTAAAGCTCAACTACAAGAACTACTTACCGATCAGTACCGCATTGAATGGAAAATGATTCCACCCCGCGCCCCACATTTCGGAGGATTGTGGGAATCTAATATAAAATCGATTAAAACTCATTTATACCGTGTTATCGGTTCGCAGCTCCTCACATATGAAGAGCTCCTCACTGTTCTTACCCAAATTGAAACAGTCTTAAATTCTAGACCGCTTTGCATTTTATCTGAGGATCCCTACCCGGAGCCTCTTACTCCCGCTCACTTTATAATGGCTTCACCATTGACTTCATTGCCGCTTCAGAATGTGTCCGAGGAAACCATATCTTTACGTTGTCGGAAACAATTATTAGATCAGATGGTGTGTAGC
Source organism: Polyploca ridens (assembly GCA_951394255.1). NCBI lineage: Eukaryota > Metazoa > Arthropoda > Insecta > Lepidoptera > Drepanidae > Polyploca > Polyploca ridens. The sequence goes on from OX596260.1 coordinate 10,440,136, forward strand.
TATTGGAAAAGATGGCGTATAGAATATTTACATAATCTTCAAGTTAGACAGAAATGGCTCATTGATAAAAATAACATTAAGATTGGTACTGTGGTTCTTATACATCAAGATGATATTCCCCCTTTACGTTGGCCGTTGGGCATAATATCACAAGTATATCCTGGCAAGGATGGAAATATCCGCGTCGCTTTAGTAAAAACTTCAAATGGATCATTCAAAAGACCCATTGTCAAGTTATGTCCATTACCCTCACAATAATAATTAATCATACCGCATCTTATATTCAGTACTTTAGTAATTATTATAATCTGTAATTAGTTCTTATAATTAATTATTTTTTCTTTCTTTTGAGAACACTACGTATTCTCAAGGCGGCGGAGGATGTTTAGGCCAAAATACCTATAATAATATTTATAATAGAAACCTACTCATATTGAGTATCAATGACGAGCCTCTGCTTCCCGATTCCTCTCCTTTTCCCACATCATATGTGTGAGCGAGAAAAGAACTTCGGGAATCTTCTACATACTTCGGTGACGCAGCGCTGAACTCGTGTGTGTGAGTAAACGTAACGCGCGCGTCTCGCAACCCCGCAAGATTTAGTACGAAATACACTACAGATAGAAACGCATGTGAAATTTGTGATTTGTGATAGTGCGCATAATCATTGGATTGCCATAGGAGTTCCTGGTAAGTCCTTACCTTTATCCTGGGAGGCTCCTCGTTTTCCATATTGATATTTTAACGCAAAAACCCACCAATGAGCATTAATTTCATAAAGTCTATTTGAAGAGTCATTAAAATTTTGAATCTTTTTCACAAAGAAACTAGGAATGGATTCGTCTAAGACTGGGGCTCCAAGAAGATGAAGCGACTCCTTTGACAGTAACTTAATATTGGGAGCCAAAACATTAAAATTTTGAATTAATTCTGGTTTTTCTGATTCTGGGAAAGAATCTAAAATAAGGAGCTCACATTTGGAGCTATTGAATTCTAGGCCAATCTTTTTAAAATTTTCTGTCAGTGTTTTAAAATCACTGAGAACGGAAGCCGCATCACCCCCCAGCGTACCGTCGTCTAGATAGTAACCCGGAAATAATTGGATGGATGGCCAAACTGAAGATGGACCGAGAGGGTCGCCCTGTTGACAACCCATGGCGAAAATAAGTGGGTGTTCTCTGAAAAAAAGTTTTGATGGATGCCCATAGCATTGCCAAAGATAAGGATATATGTCAGGGCAGATATCCCGAATTTGGGTCAATAAAGCACCCCTATCGACAGAGTTAAAAGCATTTTTTATGTCAACTTAAAGCAGCTCTTCACCTCCGTTATTTAAAAGAAAGGTCCGAGCCGCTTGAACAGCTGCCTCACAACCCCCCTTTGAGCCAAAACCGAGTTGAATGGGCTGAAATATTTCCGAAAGTTTCGGGAGAATGTGACGACAACAAATTTTGGAGCCCATACGACGGATAGTATTACCCACAGCGATGGGTCTTACTCCGCCATCTTTTTTGGATAGCGCGCAAAGGTTGGCCCCATAAATGATCTCAGTGAATGGGCTTGGCACCTTTCCTGCCAACATTAAATTTATAAGAGAGGTTAATTTTGAAAATAATTTGGTACCAGCGTCTCCGGCGGCACCACAGACAAGATCTTTGTAATGCTGTGGTGTAAAACCGTCGAGGCCACCAGCAGAACCAGGTTTAAATGACATAATGACACTCAAAAGATATTGGGCGTTACAATTTAGACAATTTTGGTCTAAAGATGGGGGATCCGGGAGTTTTATATTTGAAAGCGGAGATGGATGTTTTGATTCTAAAGCAGATAGGGTTTCAGGTGTCTGCAGCGACAACATCTCTCGAAAATAGCAGATGTGCTGCCCCCTTGAAATCGCCATCATTCGCTTTAGTTTCGATTTTCCTGATAGTGTTTGCCTGATTATATTTTTTTTGAATTTTGGGAAAATTTGGAATAATATTATTAATTGAGTCTAATATTGAGCAGTTATTTTTAATTTGTTGTGTGAGAGAAATCTCATTTTTCTGGCGACTAGGGACATGCAGCACTCTGTACGAAAAAGTAAGCAGGTCTTCCCAAGCACTTAGTGAATTTATACTGAGAATTTTGTCTATACATACACTTAAAGCTGAAGGGCTCCGCGTGGGATTCGCTTTAATACTGGGACATTATTCTTTAGCGAACAAATTAGTTGCCAAAACGGGAGGTCAGTAGAAGAAGAATTTGGAGCCGAAATATATACGTCTGAATTTGTGGAGCCGGTTTGATGGATTAGGTTTGGAATAGGTTTGTGCACCTTTCCGACATGAATTTTTAAACCACGGTTGCCACGAAAATAACGAGGTTCCGAACACTGCTCACATCTGATAAATACGAAACCACATTACAAAACACATAATAACTTTATTTCCAAACAGTACAAATGAGACTGTTTCGTTCGCATAGTTTTGCCAAAAGTAAATATATTGCCTTGATGCTAAGGTAGTTTCTTATGTAACACGGGCAACACTTCATTGTCCAATGCGTACGGTGGTTGCAAAAAACTAAATTTTGTACTACCCTCAAACCAACTGAGAACCACAGCAACGGCGATGAATACCTTCACCTACTCACTACGTTCTACGACATCGAGCACTTAACACGAAAAATATCAATTGCTCATCGCGAATTCATCAACGAATAAAAAAAGGAACTCAGGGCAGCCCAAGTAATTCAACATTTACCAGAACATCGAGCGCACACAGTGAGGGTGATCAGCAGTTGGTTTTCCAGGTACGTGCGCATTGATATTGTTGCTAGGAAAATGTCTTTTGTATCACGCAATAGCTACTTGGCGATTACTATCCGAATCTGATAGGTAGGTAAATCGACCCAGTGTGATCAGTGCATGAGCTTGTACGTCACATCTTTTTTGGTGCCGAAACCCGGGACTCACCTTTAGATCTTTCCTATTCTTAATTATAATTTTATAATACATGATTCTGGTATTTTCTGACTATAATTGCTATAATCTCGGAAGTAGGTAGGAGGGAAATAAGTCCTCTGTTCTGCCATTTTAACATTATAAAATTTTTAATTAATGTATAACAGTGTTTTCATAAAATTAATGTTAAAGTGTTTTACGTTACGTTCGTCACTGTTTTTGAGACTTAGAAAAATTTATTGGCAGAGGTGTAACTCGACTACTTTACAATAGGCACTTGAGTTTTTTTTTTTTTTGTAACTTAATCTATCGTGAATATTCATTCTTCCAATTTCAACGTCTTATTATTTATAACCAGATCATATAAGCACTACATTCCATCGGAGTTTATATTTTTTCGGCTTGGAATAAATAATATAAATTTTCTTAACGTAACGTAACATATTTAGAAATTTAAGTAGTCTTATCTACTAAAGTTCAAATAAGTTCATAATAATTGTATATCAATGCTAAGGTCATCCTAGTGCACCTCCATTGTGAGCGATTGGTTTTCGTGTTGTCTCGTTATACTTTTCCGTTTACATTATAATTTTCCATTTACTATTGAACTGTTAGTAACTTTTATATAGGTAGTGGGCGTCTTTTGTATTACTTACCTACGAATAAACAAGCATGTCGTTTTGTACAAAGGGTAAACGGAGGTTAAGTAAAGCTAAATCAAAGTCGATTGATGAAGTTTATTCGATAAATGATCTACCTTCTTTACGGAGAAAACGGACTATACTTTTTAATCGCATAACTAAAACGCACGAAGTAGGTTTAGAAGCTCTATCACAGGTTGAAAAACATAATTTATTTTTTTCTTATTATGATGATGTACAGTCTAACATCGGCAAGTTCGAGGAGCTTCATTTGACCATTATTGATTTTTCTGATAGGCCTGAAGAGGATCAGATGATACAAGAGAAATGCGATGAAAGGTATTTTGAAATCAAATCCATCTACCGTCAACTTACAAAACAGGCAACAATTTCAAAATCATCAACTAGTTCTTCTCAGATAAAATTACCCAAAATTTCGTTACCCACATTTTCTGGTGACATTAAACAATGGCCGGAATATATCGATAAATATAACACGCTTATTCATAATTGTTCCTCGTTGGGGGATACAGAACGCTTTCATTATTTGGTATCATCACTCCGCGATGATGCGGCGAGCGTCATCAGATCTTTTCCATTAACAGGGGAACACTACCGGGATGCGTATGACTTTCTAGTGGCACGGTATCAGGATGACCGTCAGCTCGCTTTTACTTGTTGGCGGGACATTTTGCAAGGCAACTTGAAATTAACAAATGTTCATGAATTTCGCCGCTCATTAGATTCTATAGACGAGAACTTATGCATATTGAAGCGCTTAAAATTGCCTGTTGATCAATGGGATTTTGTATTAAATTATCATGTGCTATCGAAACTAGATTCAAAATTACGCTGTGAATTCGAAGAGCAACAACATGATAATAAGCTTACAAAATTTATCGACCTAAAGAATTTCTTGCAAATAAAATGTGATGCCCTCTTTCGAGACACTCATTTTGCTACAAGCAGAGATATTGCTAAGGCTCCTCTATCCACAACACCGCATCCAGTGTCGAGACGAACTTATCATAATATAAACAACACTCTCCTCGCTTCTTCGTCTGAAGAAAATATACTACCGAATACTACACACTCGAATACGTCGAAGTTTGGTTATAAGTGTTCATTTTGTGGAGACGCTCATAGTATAACTCACTGTCAGGACTTCCTGAAAAAATCCGTGTCGGAACGTATGGAGGTGGCATCTTCTAAGCAATGGTGTTTCAATTGCTTAAAGGCATCACATCACTTAAAGGATTGCATGTCAATATTCTCCTGCCAAAAGTGTAAACGTAAACATCACACATTATTGCACAACGATGATACCAAGCCTGTGAAAAATGGTGCCACTTTATTAACAAACAGTACCTCGTATACTTCTCCATTGCCCGCAAATATGACTGTGTTATTAGCTACAGCCTTAATACAATTAAAAGGTCCTACCGGTAGTTTTATAACTTTCCGTGCATTATTTGACACTGGCAGCCAAAACAATTTTATAACCGAACAAGCTGCACAGTTGCTGAGATTAGAACCGTCATTACCAAGTGTTCATATCCAAGGGTTAGGGGGTACAGCAGCTGCTATCAAGGGTCAGGTAATTTGTACCGTGGGTAAAAGTGATAATTCTTTATTTGAATTGGATTTTCAAATTATTCAAACTATCTGCAATGACCAGCCAATAGCTAAACTAAAAAGTACCGGGTGGACGCACATCAAAGCCTTGGATTTGGCAGATCCTGGGTTTGACATTCCTGGTAAAATCGATGTGTTACTCGGAGCAGACGTTTTCGCGGAATGCTTGCTTAGCGAAAGTATTAAAGGTACTTCATCTCAGCCGCCGGCATTCAACTCAATTTTTGGGTGGCTTCTGTTAGGTAAATCACCGATAGCTAGCACTTCATTGATAACTACAATGCAGTGTGGAGGGGACAACGACCTTACGAATATCGTACAACGGTTTTGGGAACTTGATACACTTCCCTTAGCTTCAAAATTGACACCAGAGGAACTGGCATGCGAACAGAAATTTCAGGCGGAACATTCACGAGACGAGTCAGGTCGGTATGTCGTTAGGCTCCCATTCAAGGACGACATCGAACCTGTTTTCCATGGTGTTCGTGACATCGCACTAAGGCGTTTTCATGCGATCGAACGCCGTCTAGCTCGAGATCCGGAGCTAAGTCGTCAGTATTCAGATTTTATGGCAGATTATCTCACCAGTGGCCACATGTCTTTGGTGCCCACGGAAGAACTAAGCAAAGGTAAATACTATATCCCCCACCACTGTGTCACCAACCCTGGAAGTCATACCACCAAACTGCGAGTAGTTTTCGATGCGTCAGCTCGCGATGCTAACAACATTTCATTAAACGATACATTGTTGAAAGGTGCCAAGTTGCAAGCGAACATAGGTGAAATTCTTCTGCGGTTTCGTGAGTCCTCTATCGTGTTCATGGCCGATATTCAACAAATGTACAGACAGGTATTGGTAAATCCCTGTCATCGCGATTACCAACGAATATTTTGGAGATTCAGTAGCGATGAGCCTATTCAAGAATATCGGTTAAACACAGTTACCTACGGAATCTCCTCAGCACCTTTTCTGGCATGTAGAACCATTCAACAATTGGTTCAGGACGAGGGAGATGCGTTTCCTATTGCGAAGGAAATATTATCTTCGGGTACAGGAATATACGTTGACGATATTATCTCAACCAGAAATTCATTAGCGGAAGCACTCTCAGCTAAGACAGAACTTATCGGTTTACTTAACTTGGGAAAATTTCATTTGAGAAAATGGGCAAGTAATGATCCAGGAGTGTTGTCCGATTTACCACCCGAAGATTGTCTATTGGATGCAATTTCATTTGATGAGGCAGAACCTTTAACCCTTAAAGTTCTTGGTTTAAAGTGGGATCCTAGTACCGATAACTTTCTTTTTGATGTTGCACCCAGTAATCGTCCATGTACTAAACGTACAATTCTAAGTGAAGTAGCTAAGGTTTTTGACCCATTAGGTTTTCTCTCTCCTTTATCTATAAAGGCCAAATGCTTGATACAACAATTGTGGATAGTCGGTGGTGGGTGGGATGATACCCCACCTGACAATATAATCACCTTGTGGAGTGACTATCAGCAGCAAATCAATATGATCAAAACCTTGCGAATTCCTAGACGTCTTTCCATTGACGATGCTAAATCATATGATCTTCATGGATTCTGTGATAGCTCTGAGGCTGCCTACGGAGCTGTACTTTACATGAAGGTAGTTGATCAGCGGGATAACGTACACATTGTGCCAGTCTGTTCTAAAGCGCGAGTGGCTCCTATCAAAAAGATATCTTTACCTCGACTGGAATTGTGCGCTGCGGTATTATTGGCAAACCTGGTTGAGTTCTTCAAAACAACGTACAAGATGTCACAATCGCCTTCGATAAATATACATTTATGGTCTGACTCAACTATTGCTCTATCTTGGTTACACTCTCACTCGTCTCGATGGGCAACATTCGTAGCTAATCGTGTCAGCCACATTCATGGTATAACTCCAACAGAATGGTGGCATCATGTATCATCGACTGATAACCCTGCAGATGTCTGTTCTCGAGGCCAGCTTCCTAGGGAGTTGCTGCAAAATTTGCTATGGTGGACGGGACCTTCATGGCTTTCACAAAACCTTAGTCAAAACTCAGATGCGTTCACTGTAATAGAGGACCCACTTGCCCTAGAGGAAGTTAAAGTTACCAATCCAGTTTCATTAGTTTCGCATCCAAGTACCACATCAACTGATGGCAACAATACTTCCCTCTTTGATATGCTACTTTCAAAGTTCTCTTGCATTGATAAAATTATACGTATTATTGCGTATTGCCATCGATATATTAATGCTTCACGAAAATTAAACAAACACCATACAAAATCTTTATTCATAACCACTAGTGAACGTCACAACTCCTTAATGCTCATTGTCAAATTCGTTCAATCCAAAGCCTTCGGCGAGGAACTTTTACGATTGAGTACGGGTCAACCATTACCTAAACCATTTCGTAAACTAAATCCGTTTATCGATGATCGTGGGATTCTTAGGGTGGGTGGACGTATTTGCCATGCGGGTATCGGGTTCGAACAAAAACATCCAGCATTGTTACCACATGAATCTTTGCTCACCACCAAACTTATTGAGTCAATACATCGAACCTATTGCCACACTGGGGTGAATACCACACACTTTTTGTTATTACAACAATTTTGGATCGTCTCAGCAAAACGAATAATTAGACGTTGTCTTTCAAAGTGTATTCGTTGTTATCGCACTCGACCTCAACCATTACAACCGTTTATGAGTGATCTACCAACTTACCGTGTTAATCAAGTTAAACCTTTTTCGATCGTGGGAGTTGATTTCGGGGGACCGTTTCGTATTAAGCTTGGTCAGCACCGAGGAGCTAAGATTGACAAAGCGTACCTTTGTTTGTTTGTATGTCTTGCAACTAAAGCGGTGCATTTAGAGGTCGTTTCTACCTTGTCAACTGAAGGTTTTATCGCGGCCCTTCGTCGATTTGTCGGTCGGCGGGGCAGGTGTAGTGTTGTTCATGCGGATTGTGGTACAAACTTCGTAGGGGCACGAAATCAGTTTTCAACGTTAATGAAAGATGCTGCCGGATCAGAACGCATAGACTTCAGGTTCAATCCCCCATCTGCACCTCACTTCGGGGGAGTTTGGGAAATCCAGATTAAAGCCGCAAAATCTCATCTTTATCGGATTGTCGGTGATCAGGTTTTAACATTTGAAGAATTGGCTACACTTTTTATTCAAATTGAAGCGGTTCTTAATTCTCGACCCATATGTCCGCTAAGCTCCGACCCAAATGACATATCAGCATTGACTCCAGGACACTTCTTGACCTTGGAGCCATTAACTGCTGCTCCGGACACTGATTTATCTGGTGTAAAGTTATACCGACTCAGCCGATGGCAACTCATACAATCATTTCAACAAAATTTTTGGATTCGTTGGAAGAATGAATACCTCCACACCTTAACCGAAAGGGCTAAGTGGACGCAACGGTCGAAACCTTTAAAAATTGATGACTTAGTTCTTATTAAGGATGATATTCGAACGCCATTGCATTGGCCTCTTGGCCGAGTTGTCGAGTTGCACTCCGGCCCCGATGGAGAGGTCCGCGTAGCCACCTTAAAAACAGCCAATAATAATTTTATAAAGCGACCGTTAGTAAAATTATGTCCTTTGCCAACGGAACAGCATCCTTGAATTATTGTTTTTATTTTTACTATTTTCTTCTTTTTTTTTGTACCGTAATCGAATTAATCTTACCAATTATTATATCTTAGTTATGTAGTAGCTGCTTCTTGTTTATTAGAATAGTTTTCTTTAGAAATATTCAGAAAATACCAACTGTATTTTGGTGGGCGGGATGTTTCGTTCGCATAGTTTTGCCAAAAGTAAATATATTGCCTTGATGCTAAGGTAGTTTCTTATGTAACACGGGCAACACTTCATTGTCCAATGCGTACGGTGGTTGCAAAAAACTAAATTTTGTACTACCCTCAAACCAACTGAGAACCACAGCAACGGCGATGAATACCTTCACCTACTCACTACGTTCTACGACATCGAGCACTTAACACGAAAAATATCAATTGCTCATCGCGAATTCATCAACGAATAAAAAAAGGAACTCAGGGCAGCCCAAGTAATTCAACATTTACCAGAACATCGAGCGCACACAGTGAGGGTGATCAGCAGTTGGTTTTCCAGGTACGTGCGCATTGATATTGTTGCTAGGAAAATGTCTTTTGTATCACGCAATAGCTACTTGGCGATTACTATCCGAATCTGATAGGTAGGTAAATCGACCCAGTGTGATCAGTGCATGAGCTTGTACGTCACAGAGACAATACAGTTACAATGGATGTATAATTAGATAGCTATACGTAGCGTATCAAAACCCAAACGACGCCATATTTGCCAGCATAGACTGACAAATATAACACCCAAATCCCAACACGCAATACAGTTAAATTGTACATAGTTAAAAAGGGAACAATACAGATCTTAACACTTCTCGTATTCAAACCTTATTGTATGCTATGACCCACAGAGTTAAATTCTAACCCTATGCTAAGAACAGTGTGCGTCGCTCGATGCTCAGGATCAAAGTGGCGCGTTGCATCGGCGCTCCGCCATATATTTTTATAACCGGATGTTTGAAGGTTGGTACGAGTCTTCTAAGTTGACGTTTTAGTGTGGATATTGTCACCGGAAGTCGAGCGACAACATCCGGCTATCCTGCAGACGTGGTCGTCCTCGGCCTCGTATTGGTCTGGTGCAGTAGCTGAAAACATACTTAATTTAAAACCAGGCCATCAATTTAGTGTTATACATATTGCTACATTGCATTCATTTCGAGTAACGCCTTCACGACCTCTCTTTGAATGCAATGCTCTCTTCTGCTATTAAGTGTGCAACACATTATCTCCCCAAGACTTGATAAGCCAACCTTTCTGTCTGTGTATTACCTACTAATATATATAATTAACAAAACAATAGTTGACACTCAAAGTCTACAATTTAAAGTTAAGATAATACTATGTAAAAATGTTATTTAATGACTGTATGTTGTCAAAATAAAATAAATAAATAAATAAATAAATAAGACTTGTGCAATATACGGCTTGAACTGATGATACCTGAGGCCACATCAGCTGTGTATCGCCATATCCAATGCACACTCATTACGGCGTTCATACAGATTCCCGCAATTGTCAAAGAATACAAAATGTTGCACATCAATAGTTTGAGGCAAATGCACCAGACCTATAACTTAATTGCGTTAAGAATTCATCAATAATAGTCAATGGGATAAAATAAAATAACCAAACTGAACTTCAAAACACATTGCACCATACGACAAGATATGAGAAAAGTAAATACAGTAGGTACCTTTTATTTTCATATTGACAACATCTGGGGGTCAAACCTCATTGTTCTCGAGTCTGATCCAGGGTTTCATATTTTCCGAGCATGAAGTACCATCGTAACTTGGAACTTATTTCAGTACCTCGTTTGTCCATTACTTTATATCTATCTCTTCCAAGTCACTTCTTCGCAAGTCACTTGAAATCTCTCATCCACTTCGTCCTTAATGCAGTCACGTCAACCAACCGAGTCTCATCATCTTATATATCACTGTCAATCTGTACCCGAAAAAAGCCTCACTTGGTACCGCTGATGTGGTTTTATTAATTGTGCTGTTGTTAACTTGCTGAATGCTCGCTACATTTATTATATTCTGTTTGTGCACCCATTGCATACTACGTACGATTATACCGGTAGACTTGACCATTAGAATGCGGTATTGCTATTGCTATTATATGCACTCTAATATTCGTAACGTTCAATACAATAATTACAGACTAATATTGTACTAGGTATACTATAAGACAGTAATTTTGGACGTAAACGCACTACCTACACAAAATATTCGTTTGGGGTTGCAAAAACGGTCAAAATCTTATTCAATTCATTGACTACCATTTGACTCGTTGTGTTCCTTACAGGGAAAATAAATACAAATTTCGTTACATAATCCACAATAGCTAATACGTGTTTTTGCGAGTTGATTTTAAAATTGGATCTATTTCAATAATGATCTAAGTATACAATAAAAATATTACGTAATGCAAGTAGGTAATCTTATATTACGGCCACCGCGGACAAATTATGGAAAACGAAACATTGCTTATGAAGGCGCTAAACAATATAATAACTTGCCAAAGGATATCAAAGATTCACAATTTATGGCAACATTTAAGAGGCTGTTGAAATCTAATAATATATATAAAATGCTTTTGTGGGTACGTAAATACGCAGTTTTCTCAATCACCACCAACCCCAATCAACTTCCCGTTGGGGTGGTAAATACCCCTTGGTCTCCAGGTGGTAGTAAGGGACTTTGGTCGCGGTGGGTGGAAGGGGGTGGTTGTGGGTGGCGAAAATGTTAAAACATATATTGCTGTCCTTTTCTAACGCATGAGGACTTCTGAAAAGTTCACAAAATTTCTGGAAAGGTCTAGAAAGTTCCAAAATGTGTAAAACGGTTATAATCGATCTGGAATGTTCTAGAAAGTTCAACAAATATCTGGAATGATCTAGCAAATTCTAGAGTAGAATTATAGAGAATGCAAACTATTATAATCGATATAGAATGTTTGAGAAAGTTCTAAAAATTTTCTGGCTTCATCTAGAAAGTTCCAAAATGTCCAAAACTGTTATTATCGAGTTAGAATGTTTGAGAACGTTCTAGAAATTTTCCGAATGATCTGGAAAGTTCCAAAATAAGTGCAATTGATTAAGACCGATTTAGAACGTTCTAGAATGATCTAGAAAGTTCCAAATCGAGTGAAATTTATTATGATCGATTTAGAATGTTCGAGAAAGTTCTAGAAAAATCTAAAATGAGTGCAATTTATGATAAGCGATTTAAAATATTCGAGAAAGTTCTAGAATAATCTAGAAAATTCTAAAATGAGTGCAATTTATTGAAAACGATTTAAAATGTTCGAGAAAGTTCTATTTTTTTTTTTGGATTGATCTGTAAAGTTCCAAAATGTGTACGAGTGTTATTATTGATCTAACTAAAAGAACCAAATCGAAATCGAAAATAGAAATCTATAATAGTATCTGTTAAAATGTTTGTTAAAATGTATCCTAATATATTTTTTATACCACTAAACATGCGATGTATTTTAACCCGAGCAACGCCGGGTTTCGCTGCTAGTACAATATATTTAATAAAATTAACTGAAGGACTGTCTATGCCACATCTAGTTGTCTATCGTTATTTTTTTTTTTATATCTATGTACGCTCACTTATGGTTGATACACAAAAATAATATCTACCTCCACTTTTTTTTTACACTCAACTGAATGCGTTGTTTAAGTATCACCCAACATCTACCACAATCTACCCGTCTATTACACCACCTTTCTGTTGTCCGTTTATTATTACCTAACAATTCGTATTGGTTACAAATATACTTGTTGGCATCGGCCTCCCCTGACAGCTATATTTCGCGAATGTTAGAAGTATCTGGGTCCTGTAATTGTACCGATAACAACCGATGTGACCTGTGTTTATATCACATGTTTGCACGAGATTCCTACTAGGAGCATCTACACGTTGCTTTTGACTACCTGCTGTATGAACTATATCGAATGTGAATTCCTGTGTGCTTATGCAAAACCCATTTGCAACACGAGGTATTATTTCTTGTTTATTCAAGGCACATCTCTACTCGCATCTGTATACAAAATAACCTGTGCGCTCGGGTTAAAAATGTTTAATACTCCAACTAACTACTGCTTTCAATCAAAGCATTTTTTAGGTCTGATACTGCCTATCAAGAATTCGCAACATGTTAATTTTTCAATAACGTAGAAATATAATGCGTTCTACTACGTCTAGTTACTTTAAGTTTAATTGTAACCGCTTGATTAACAGTAATTGATTCTCTAGTAAATCCTACCAAGGTTGTATCGAGAGACTAAATTCCTTGTTATTATAGAACAGTCACTACCCTACTATCTACTAATAAAAAAAAAAACAAAAAATATATGTTTTGAATTAACTTCAATTAATTTTACCTATGATTGTTTTTCAATCTTAGCTTTCGGTTGTGATTTGCAGGCTAGCTCAGAATGTCCCACCTTTTGGCAGATTGTACACTTGACGTTACTATCTAAACTACAATTATATCTTTTATGGCCAGTTTGCCCACATCGAAAACATATAAAACTATCTTTTAAGGCTCGGTACTAGCCAAACATGTTGCCGTATTGTCATAAGTTTATATAGAAAACGTAAAGTAGTAGCCACGAAAAAAAACATCTGCCTAGTTGAAGAGTTTAACTAGCCGCCAAAAAAAACCGATTCAAGAAAAACTTTCTAGATTCCTGTAAAAAAAATATAGAATATCGCTAAAAACGTGAAAAAGGGACTCCCGTACTGTCATAACTTTGGCGTAATTACAAACTGTACGTAATCATGGAGAATAAAGAACAGAGAAGCCGCCGAATATTTTTGTTTTATACAGTACCATACTTATATTTTGAGTAAAAAATTTGCAAACTTTTCGCCCGAAATCTCCATACAAAATTACTATGGCGGCGCGCTTTCCCGATATATAGTCGCTCGGTGAACTCCGCAGCTCAGTCCACCCCACGTCTTCGAATTCGAAGTGAGAGCATGTCACTTTATGCAAAAAAATAAGACGTAGGTGGCGGCGTGTACATACACAACATCCACGCACAGTGGTCGGTTTTAGGTAAACGTTGGTAAAGAATAGAAACAAGGTAGTCAAGTAATTTTATAATTTCGTTTCATTGATTTTTTGAACCAGAAGTATTTTTTACTTCATACATTTACAACTTATGTGTTTTTGTTTATAATGATAATTTTAATGAATAACTATTATGAAACATAATATAATAATTATTTTTTGGAGAATATTTTATGTATGTATATACTTTCTAATGCTTTTTCAGTTGATAAGACATCTTACGAAATAATTATTGTTTTTTGTAAATATTTATGTAATAAAAATAAAATGATAATTATAGAATTTAATGATGAGGTATTTTTCATCATCGGTTGTACTGTTGTACTAAACATGTTGATTTTTTAACACCTCGTATTATAGCTTTCCTTGAAGGTATAAGTAGAATAATCAAATCTAGTAAGTCGATGTACTAATTTGAATCTTTGCAATAATGTAGTTTCCGGCCTGCAAAATGGTCTCCGTACAATACTATAATTTTGTACCATCGAGCTGATCTGATGATGGAACCGGAAGGTTGGGGTTCTTCAAAAAGGGTGTGAAAAAGGCTGTGAAGAGGCTGCAGGGTCTGGAACGCGCGAGTGATAGCCCTGGTGTTGCAAGCGTCCATAGGCTAAGGTAACTGCTTGCCATCAGCGGACCGTATGCTTGTTTGCTACCTTAGTGGTATAAAAAAGGGTATGCACTGGAACCACATAACGGCACAATGTATCCTAGTCGAGTTTGGGCTTATTGGAACCGTCTCGAAACGTTCTTTAGCCATATTCAGTTGTCAGGGTCTGATGATGGAGTCGGAAGGTTGGCACTGGAACTCCTTAACGGCACTACGTATCGTAGTCGTGTTTGGGCTTGTTGGAATCGTCTTGAAATTTACTTTGGCCATAATTAATTTTCAGGATCTGATGATGGAGTCGGAGCGTAGGCTCTAGAACTCCATAACGGCACAACGTATCCTAGTCGTGTTTGGGCTTATTGGAATCGTCTCAAATCCTTCTTTGGCCATAATCAGTTTTCAGGGTCTGATGATGGAGTCTGAATGTAGGCACTGGAACTCCTTATCGGCACAACGTATCCTAGTCGTGTTTGGGCTTGTTGGAATCGTCTCGAAACGTTCTTTGGCCATAATCAGTTTTCAGGGTCTGATGACCGCCATCTTGAACTTCTTAGATACTGATCCGATAGCTCTCAAAATCGATATTTGAGAGACCTTAGGGTCTCAAAATAAGAATCTTAATAAGGATAAGGCCGCCCATTGTAGCACTTTCACTGTTAGTTTTAAGTTTTTTTTGTAATAATATGTTTTTGGTGTAACAATAAAGTATTATCTATCTATCTATCTATCTATCTTTTTCAGAATTTTGAAAAAGTGTCCGCCATATTGAACTTTTTGGAAACTGGTCCGATTGGTCTCAAAATCGATATTTGAGAGACCTTGGGGTCACAAAACAAGAATCTCTTCTCAAAATTTAGAAAAAGTGTCCGCCATTTTGAACATTTTAGATACCGGTCCGATTGTTCTCAAAATCGATATTTGAGAGACCTTGGAGTCACAAAACAAGGATCTATGGTCAAAATTAGGAAAAAGTGTCCGCCATATTGAACTTTTGGATACTGTTCCGATTGGTCTCAAAATCGATATTTGAGAGACCTTGGAGTCACAAAACAAGAATCTGTTCTCAAAATTAGGAAAGAGTGTCCGCCATCTTGAACTTCTCAAGTACTGGTCCGATTGCTCTCAAAATCGATATTTGAGAGACCTTGGGGTCACAAAACAAGGATCTTTTCTCAAAATTAGGAAAAAGTGTCCGCCATCTTGAACTTCTTAGGTACTGGTCCGATTACTCTCAAAATCGATATTTAAGAGACCTTGGGGTCACAAAACAAGAATCTTTTGTCAAAATTAGGAAAAAGTGTCCGCCATATTGAACTTTTTGGAAACTGGTCCGATTGGTCTCAAAATCGATATTTGAGAGACCTTGGGGTCACAAAACAAGAATCTCTTCTCAAAATTTTGAAAAAGTGTCCGCCATCTTGAACTTTTTATATACTGGTCCGATTGGTCTCAAAATCGATATTTGAGAGACCTTGGGGTCACAAAACAAGAATCTTTTCTCAGAATGTTGAAAAAGTGTCCGCCATGTTGAACTTTTTAGATACTGGTCCGATTGGTCTCAAAATCGATATTTGAGAGACCTTGGGGTCAAAAAACAAGAATTTGTTCTCAAAATTTAGAAAAAGTATCCGCCATGTTGAACTTTTTGGAAACTGGTCCGATTGGTCTCAAAATCGATATTTGAGAAACCTTGGGGTCACAAAACAAGAATCTCTTCTCAAAATTTAGAAAAAGTGTCCGCCATTTTGAACTTTTTAGATACTGGTCCGATTGGTCTCAAAATCGATATTTGAGAGACCTTGGGGTCACAAAACAAGAATATCTTCTCAAAATTTTGAAAAAGTGTCCGCCATGTTGAACTTTTTAGATACTGGTCCGATTGGTCTCAAAATCGATATTTGAGAGACCTTGGGGTCACAAAACAAGAATATCTTCTCAAAATTTTGAAAAAGTGTCCGCCATGTTGAACTTTTTAGATACTGGTCCGATTGGTCTCAAAATCGATATTTGAGAGACCTTGGGGTCACAAAACAAGAATATCTTCTCAAAATTTTGAAAAAGTGTCCGCCATGTTGAACTTTTTAGATACTGGTCCGATTGGTCTCAAAATCGATATTTGAGAGACCTTGGGGTCACAAAACAAGAATCTGTTCTCAAAATTAGGAAAAAGTGTCCGCCATATTGAACTTTTTGGAAACTGGTCCGATTGGTCTCAAAATCGATATTTGAGAGACCTTGGGGTCACAAAACAAGAATCTGTTCTCAAAATTTAGAAAAAGTGTCCGCCATTTTGAACTTTTTAGATACTGGTCCGATTGGTCTCAAAATCGATATTTGAGAGACCTTGGGGTCACAAAACAAGAATCTCTTCTCAAAATTTAGAAAAAGTGTCCGCCATTTTGAACATTTTAGATACCGGTCCGATTGTTCTCAAAATCGATATTTGAGAGACCTTGGAGTCACAAAACAAGAATCTGTTCTCAAAATTAGGAAAAAGTGTCCGCCATCATGAACTTCTCAAGTACTGGTCCGATTGCTCTCAATATCGATATTTGAGACCTTGGGGTCACAAAACAAGGATCTTTTCTCAAAATTAGGAAAAAGTGTCCGCCATCTTGAACTTCTTAGGTACTGGTCCGATTGTTCTCAAAATCGATATTTGAGAGACCTTGGAGTCACAAAACATGGATCTTTTGTCAAAATTAGGAAAAAGTGTCCGCCATATTGAACTTTTTGGAAACTGTTCCGATTGGTCTCAAAATCGATATTTGAGAGACCTTGGGGTCACAAAACAAGAATCTGTTCTCAAAATTGGAAAAAAGTGTCCGCCATCTTGAACTTCTCTAGTACTGGTCCGATTGCTCTCAAAATCGATATTTGAGAGACCTTGGGGTCACAAAACAAGGATCTTTTCTCAAAATTAGGAAAAAGTGTCCGCCATCTTGAACTTCTTAGGTACTGGTCCGATTACTCTCAAAATCGATATTTGAGAGACCTTGGGGTCACAAAACAAGAATCTCTTTTCAAAATTTTGAAAAAGTGTCCGCCATGTTGAACTTTTTATATACGGGTCCGATTGGTCTCAAAATTGATATTTGAGAGACCTTGGGGTCACAAAACAAGAATCTTTTCTCAGAATGTTGAAAAAGTGTCCGCCATTTTGAACATTTATATACCGGTCCGATTGTTCTCAAAATCGATATTTGAGAGACCTTGGAGTCACAAAACAAGAATCTTTTGTCAAAATTAGGAAAAAGTGTCCGCCATCTTGAACTTCTTAAGTACTGGTCCGATTGCTCTCAAAATCGATATTTGAGAGACCTTGGGGTCACAAAACAAGAATCTCTTCTTAAAATTTTCAAAAAGTGTCGCCATGTTGAACTTTTTAGATACCGGTCCGATTGCTCTCAAAATCGATATTTGAGAGTCCTTGGGGTCACAAAACAAGAATCTTTTCGAGAGTGCAGAATGTTGTGTGCGTGTCATTGCACACAACACTAACCCGCAGTAAATACCCATTTGCCACATGTTGCTTTCATAGCGTAGTTGCGTAGTTTAGTTCGTTCGATTACGGTGGATGTAGATTTAAGAATTTATGCTATTTGTTTTAAGAATTTATGCAACATCTTTGTTTCAAAGGTTTTTCGTTTGTTTTAATCAAGATATCTGCATATCTTGGTCAAAGTTGGTTAAGTGTTTTAGAGCATTCCATCTCATAAAGACATTCCCGGGAAATCGAAAAAAAAATCCCGACTTCGGGAACGACTTATTTCCCGGGAATTCACCATGCTATGGTTTCCTCACGATGTTTTCCTTCAACGAAAACTCAAGCTCATATGTTATTTACCACCTAGAACCTAAAGAAACTGAAATAGGTATACTATAAAGGTCGTCGCTCCTATATCAGCATCATCGCAGCAACAGCCCGGCACTCAACTCAATCCAACCACTAGCTGCCAGCACGCCGCCTGCGAGGTGGCAGCTCGCGGACGGCGCGGCGCTGGAAAATTAGTGATGCGGCTTTGGCAAGATTCCGCTTACTGGCGTCACGCAGCAAGGGAGCGGACCGCTCGCTGGAAGCGTGTGGTCAGCAGGACTAGTGGCTTGTAGCGGCAAGCGCGCTTGCCGCGAGGCGTCAACTATTTTATCTAGTTTTAGTCATTGTAAAATTTACTTTTACGCATACGATTTAAAGGCTTCACTTGCATGGCAAGGTAAATGCCGAGGCATAGCCGTGTTGTTACAGTAAGCGGTGACCCAAATGGTGTAGATTCTGTTGTAAATCGCACTAAACTAATTATGCCATACCACCATAATAATGAATAATGAATTTGGTCAATGTTCATGTCATGACAATTCCAACAACCCCAAAAACGGCTAGGATAATTTCCTCAATTATGGAGTTCGAGTGCCTGTCGTATTTACGGTTGGGTTTCTTCCCGGGAATAAACCCAACTTCGAGTAAATTTCCAATTTGGTGGGAAAAAACCCGGGAATTTTCCCATTAGCTGGGAAAATACTCAAATGCTCACTTTTAATAGATTTTGCGTTTATAGCGAGAGAGACCTTTGCCAAATCGTTCGAATAACATTTAACAAGATTTCTATTAGGGTCATACAAATATAAAAAAAAAAAAAATGTGACGCAGGATTGCATTGTTATTAAAAAAGTTATGTTTTGGGGTGTTTTGGGGTTGTGGTGGACAGGCGGCGGCCCCACACAATTCCCACGCCGCCCGGTTTGGTGGTAGTACATACTCGTCCGACTGGCTAGAGATCACCCTTCCAGCCCTTCCGAGCCAGCCCCCCTACATCCGAAGTGTGCAGCATGTATGATGGTGGGGTCTAGCGATGCGATTTGGGCGATCTCTGATTTGTGTGGCGTGTTGGGTTGACATGGTGGTCAGGGAGACCTGGTGAAACGTCTGTCCGCTGGCCGCCCGCCGGCTAGTAGGAGACCCGATTTTGCAATATCAGGGGTCAGTCAGTCCACAGTAATATCAACGCCGTCCTTCATCATCTTGAGAGAGATACAGATAACCTGCCCGAGCGATACATCGTATCATCTTATCTAGTGTGCGTATTCATCCGGGAGGGCATCTGTTGTCGACCTCTGAATAACCTAGAAGACAGAACCCTGTCTACTCTCTGGCTGCGCGTGGACTACGGTGAGTAGGTATATACGGGTGGACTGGCGTGCATCTACAAGTCTCATCGTGGCGACACTGAGACAACTCGCTTCTTTGAACGCGTCCAAGAAGCGACTGCCACTGTCCTGGAACGGTACCCCAAAACCGGTTGTCCTCGGAGACTTTAACGCCCACCATAGCGAGTTCGGTTCTTCACGAACTTACCACGCTAGGAAAACCGTTTATGACTTTGCTTTCGTTACGACTACGCAAGCACTACCCTTATTGATTGCCACTGGATAACTCGCGTGTCACGATAAATAACGTGTTAAACCACAGCGCAGAATGCTAGTACCAGCGAAGAAGAGTTTGTAGCGATTGAATTTATTGGAGAAGTGGATTGAGGTCAAAGATGTAAATATAATTTTTGAATTACAGGTCGAAGAGAAAATCTTTTGGGGATGCAACTTCATGTGGTCTTGAGTATCAAAAGTGAACCCGGTACCTTGGTGGAAGGCTATATGCGGTAGTTCTAGTACATGCAAAGTCCTTTCTCTCTGACACCTACTTTCCAGGATATGTTCTTGGAGATCAACGTGATCGTGATCTCCTGGGGTACTGGGGTATGGCTTTATTAACCAAAATTCTTTTATTTCGGCTGTTCTATTGAGTCAAAATCAGAAACTACTGCAAGAAAAGTATAAGAATCCTCTTTAGAGTTAAGTGGTACTTCACACCATGTATCGGAGCAGTTTCTGCAACAGCAAAGAACAACGTCCGGTTGTGGGTGGACTGCTCATTTCACCATCGGATGGATCTGCCAAGTACCGATGATAGACTTATCGGCAATGAGGAGTTGGTGAAGGCAAGGTCATAAGACTAACTCATTAGCGAAAGGTTGCTATAAAATGAATACTGTAGCGTTTTTATCGAACCGCAGGGCGTTAGGGTTGGGAGAATCCACACATTCAGAGTGAGCGGCCAGGTTATGCCGGGCTTGTACCCAAAACGCCACAATGGTTGTCATCTGCAGTAATCTGCACTGTAGAGGGGATGGGCTCTCGTGCAGAACGAGCACGCGTGCACTCGCACGATGCTAACGTAGCCCGTCCCGGGTCCCGGGGGAACTGTGACATTCCTCCAAGGTCCGCATGGGTCCGCGCGTAGGTAATGTAGGTATGTACAACAGCGAGTATGGTTGAAATAACAATCAAAAGCATCAAATAATATATTTTTTTAGGTACAACAAGCCATTTGAGTATTTTCCCGCCGTTCGGGAATATTCCCGTATTTTTCCATTCTTTCCCGTATTTTTCTTTTCTTCCCATATTTTTTTCTTTCCCTGCCCATCCCTAGTCGTATTACTCCATCAGACCCTAAAAACCATATATGGTAAAAGTGCATATCATGACAATTCCAACAACCCCAAACACGGCTAGGTAGGATACGTTACTCCGCTATGAAGTTTATTTTATTTCTTTTTTTTTTTTTTTCAATGGAAAACTTACAGCTAAGTATACATAAAGATACATCAATATATGGAAATGAAAGGCTAATTAAAAGTTTTCACAGATATTCCATAACAATTTCTAGTACCTCCTTCTCCATCATCAGATCCGGGATACCATATCTGGTCAAAGATCGTCTCACGAAAATTCTAACAACCCCAAACACGGCTAGGATAGGATGCTCCGCTATGGAGTTTCAGTACGTACTCCCTTACTCCATCATCAGACCCTGCAAACCATATATAGTCAAAGTTCGTCTCACGACAATTCCAACAACCTCAAACACGATTTGGATACGTTGGTCTGCTATAGAGAGCCTTTCGGGATTGTATTTTCAAACGAACTAATACACTTGCAAAGTTTAAAATTGTCTTCCTAGATTTTATTTACATAGTTACATACTGCCATACTACGTAGTTATAACCGTAGCTGCCCGGTGCGACTTCGTTCGCGTGGTGCCCTACCCTACCTTAAATATTTCAAAAACTTAAAAATTGCCAAATCTGTCCAGCCGTTCTCGAGTTTTACTACTTTTTAGGGTCCCGTACCTCAAAAGGTAAAAAAGGAACCCTTATAAGATCACAATCTTGTCCGTCTGTCTGTCTATCCGTGTGTCACCACCGATTTTCTCAGGAACGGGTGGACCTAGCAAGTTAAAATTTATACCAGATACTGAGGTCTATAGTCCCTATTAGGTAAATAAAGTCAAGGTCCTAAGTCAACACGATAAAAAAATATGGGCAAATTTAGATTTTCGAGATAACTTGTAAGTATCAAAATTTACCTTAATTTTCAACTATTTAAATTTTTCGGAATTTTCCCTTTACTTGTGCTGTAAGACCTTGTTACCAAAGACAATTCTAGTTCAACCGGAAGTACCCTATAGGTTTTGGGTCGAAAACCTATATGGTAGTTCCCGTTGACCTAGAATCACGAAATTTGGCAAAAAGCAAAAAGCAAAAAGCACAAGTAAAGGAAAATAAAAAAGCTGAAAAGGACACGAAATATAAAAAAGCTGAAAATTAATATAAGTTTTGGTACTTTTAAAGTTTGCGCCTACTACTAATTTCACAGTCAATTTGAGTAAGGTTACATTATGATTATTATTGTACGGAACCCTCCGTGTGCGAGTACGACTCGTACTTGGCCGGTTTTATTTATTTCTGAAACAGAACTGTTTTGTATTCCATTCCAACAAAACAGACCAAAAAGATCGGACCTCATACTACAGCCACAGCTACAGCTAAAAAACAGAAAAAAATCTGAACGCATCTATAAATACCTATTTGACAACCATGTGAAAAAAAAAATCTAAAAAATAATTTAAAAAAATTAAATCGACTTCAGAATACACTAAAAAGTATGAAATAGCTCTAATCTGACACTGATTTGAAGTCAACGAAATATTTTCAATGTAATATTTCGATGTTAAGTCAAGCTCTTTCGCTGACTTTAAATCAGTGTCAGATTAGAGTTATTTCATACTTTTTAGTGTATTCTGAAGTCGATTTAATTTTTTTAAATTACTTTTTCATTCCGTCATTTTTAGTTTTTCTTAAATGAACTAGAATTTGACCAACATTTTGAGATGTTTTTCCTTTGACCCCACACCCGTCGCTCGTACCAATAAGCCAGGCCGTCAAACTTATTTGTCCAGATCTTGAAAACGACTGAAGCGATTTCGATACAACTTACACTGTTCCCTATGTTGAAGTAAAGGTAAACCAATTAAAAAAATTTTGGTTACAATCCGATTAATATCTTCGGAGATATGCGAGGACAAATATACATACATACAAACATACAGTATTTCCGTTAATTATTATTTAATTTCTCATCGTTTAAACCTACCCTGGACTTCCACAAATATTTCATAACCAAAGTTAGCCAAATCGGTCCAGCCGTTCTCGAGTTTTATCGAGACTAACGAACATCAATTCATTTTTATATAGATAGATAGGTACTTGAAGTTTATACAAATTTCTTCAAAATGTCTTCCTTTTTAATTTGGTTGATTTGAACACGTAGTTCCAAAAAACAATTCTAAACAAAGTTAATGCATTACCAGATGACCTAACGTAATAATAATTTCCGTACGTTCATCGATGCACCGCTCGATGTACCGCTTATTCCCACACCTATCTTAAGTTCGCGCTTTCTGTCATTGGAACCACTGTGTTAAGCGACTGTCGTGTGCGTGAGCGCGATCGCTGTATGAGTAGTGGCGATCGCGTTTCAATACCTAATTTTCTCCCGCGCCCGAGCCGTAGCCGCCCCTTAACGTATTAGAATGGCTACTATTGCTTAATGAAGAAATACTACTGCTTAATTTATAATCCGAATAACCCTGGGAAGACCGAGAAGTATGTGGCTTCGGTTCAAAAGCGGCGATATCTTTTGAACTTGTGACTTTGTTTTCTATTGAATTGTGTATTCTACCATGTAAAAACGATGCTAGATCATCACAGTATGTAAAATTACCGGCTTCTACCGCGATACTTATACCTTTATCGCCTATCGACCCTACTATAATCGTTATTATATCGCGTTCCGAAAATCCTACCCTCAATTTGTCAATTTTATTTTTCTGTTGGAAATAAAATTCATACAGCGACTGATCTTTCGAAGTTTTCGATTCTACCAAATGTTTAAGCATCGAAAACATATTACGCTTAACATGAAATGAGTCTAATAATGCGCTTCGCCAATCTTTCCATTTCCAATCTGTCCAATATGTATGATTTTTTTGTAGCGAATCATACCACATTTTAGCTGTGTTGCGCAGTTTTTGTAAAGCTTGATATGCCGTTACCCTATCAGACCAACGAAACGAGCGAGCATTAGCGTCAACCACATTTACCCACATTTCCACATTGTCTACCAAAGGATCAAATTCCGGGATAACAGATGACAATGAAGTGATATTGGCACTCACGGTTGGTGACTTCCGGTTCCTCTTACGTCTTCGATCCGGGCTGCTGCTGGACGTGGATGATGACGACGAATTAGATGAGGTGGACGGCGTCCGAGGTCTCCGCTTTCTCGACGGCTTTCGAGCAGGCGGCATGATGTGGACAGAGTTGTTCGAGCACTTCTGATGATAAATACGAAACCACATTACAAAACACATAATAACTTTATTTCCAAACAGTACAAATGAGACAATACAGTTACAATGGATGTATAATTAGATAGCTATACGTAGCGTATCAAAACCCAAACGACGCCATATTTGCCAGCATAGACTGACAAATATAACACCCAAATCCCAACACGCAATACAGTTAAATTGTACATAGTTAAAAAGGGAACAATACAGATCTTAACACTTCTCGTATTCAAACCTTATTGTATGCTATGACCCACAGAGTTAAATTCTAACCCTATGCTAAGAACAGTGTGCGTCGCTCGATGCTCAGGATCAAAGTGGCGCGTTGCATCGGCGCTCCGCCATATATTTTTATAACCGAATGTTTGAAGGTTGGTACGAGTCTTCTAAGTTGACGTCACACATCTTAATAAATTTTCTCGCGATGCGTCACTTGCCTGGCTACAAGGTTGTGGGTCCGAACTGGTACTAGGGCCAATATTACACAAACACAAAAACTAAACAATCCTACGATCTTCGGACGGATGATGAAGACTGCCCAGAGCCGAGCAGGAAGGTATGCTGCGCTAGAGGCGGCAGATCACCTCCCGGCTGGATATGGGCAGCGCACGCCGACGGCAGATCTGAAACAAAACGAATTATATTAATATTAAATTATAAAAATTCTTTGACTAATGATATATCCAGACGGAGCTACGAAGCTGTTTACGCGTCGATAAAATAAGCCCCTAACTGTTAGGGGCTTAATCATTTTCCCGTCTTCAGTGTCAGTCGAGACGTCACTGGGACACAACCAAATTCACCAAAATTGTATTGTTTCAAAATGTCGTTTTGTGTGATAAAATTGTATAAAAACTACATGGGTCGATCTAGACCAACGAATAAACTCACCTATCATCGGTAAGTAACAATATTTCCTATTAGTTTCTGCAATATAAGCCATTGAAATGTTTCGAAAATAAATATTTTGAGTAAGCGCCATTTTTTATGTGTTGCCTGTGCTGCCAGTTTATGAACTCAAAACTCCCATGGTAATATCAGTCAATAGTTAAATACGAGTATGTAGATACTGATATAAATCACAAGCGACGGTGGACAAGTCGAATTTTTGAGTGGAAAGTCGAATGTTTTTTTTTTAATACTAATGATGATTATGTCATGTAAGATAAGTAGTCGCTTCAGTAATGAAAAAATCAAAATGGGTATTAATTTAAGATTTTCCTCGAGCTAATTACGAATATCATTTTGAATTTCAAGATGGCGGACCTATTTTTTTTAAGTTGACGTGTTTGTCGTTTTCGGTTTTTCCATCATAGTCAGTGATGTATATAACCATGGATGCGGTCACCGGAACATTTTGTAAAATACTTCTTCATACAAGTAAACTGTACAGCCATCTGTTTAAAATCATTTGAACTACGTAGTACCGCGTTGCATAGGCGTACGATGTAAACTTGTATATGTGCGTACCATGCACATTTTGTTTATTACATTTTTATTTAAGTCGGATATTACTAAATTAAAAAAATAAGGTTATTCGACACGCGTGTATGTAATATTATTGGAATTGCAAAATATTCACAATTTAAAATAGTGTCCGCCATATTGAACTATTTAGTTATTGGTCCGATTGCTCTCAAAATTGATATTTGGGAGACTCTTGGACCATATAACATGAATCTTTGCTCAAAATTGAAAAAAAGTGGCCGCCATTTTGAACTATTTAGTTATTGGTCCGATTGCTCTCAAAATTGATATTTGAGAGGCCTTTGGAACATAAACCATGAATCTTATCTCGAAATTCAAAAAAGTGGCCGCCATGTTGAACTATTTAGTTATTGGTCCGATTGCTCTCAAAATTGATATTTGGGAGACTCTTGGACCAAATAACATGAATCTTTGCTCAAAATTCAAAAAAGTGGCCGCCATATTGAACTATTTTGTTATTGGTCCGATTGCTCTCAAAATTGATATTTGAGAGACCCTTGGACCATATAACGAGAACCTATGCTAAAAATTAAAAAATGTGGCCGCCATTTTGAACTATTTATTTATTGGTCCGATTGCTCTCAAAATTGATATTTGGGACAGTTTTGGACCATATAACATAAATCTTTGCTCAAAATTGAAAAAAGTGTCCGCCATTTTGAACTATTTAGTTATTGGTCCGATTGCTTTCAAAATTCATATTTGAGAGAGCAATCAGACCAGTAATGAAATAGTTCAGTAGGGCGGCCGCTTTTTTCAATTTTGAGCAAAAAATTATGTTACATGGTCCAAGGGTCTCTCAAATATCAATTTTGAGAGCAATCGGACCAGTAACTAAATAGTTCAATACGTCGGCCACTTTTTTCAATTTTGAGTAAAAATGTATGTTATATGGTCCAAGGTTCTCTCAAATATCAATTTTGAGAGCAATCGGACCAGTAACTAAATAGTTCAATATGGCGGACACTTTTTTTCAATTTTGAGCAAAGATTTATGTTATATGGTGCAAGAGTCTCCCAAATATCAATTTTGAGAGCAATCGGACCAGTAAGTAAATAGTTCAATATGGCGGACACTTTTTTAATTTTTAGCATGGATTCACGTTATATGGTCCAAGGGTCTCATAAATATAAATTTTGAGAGCAATCGGACCAGTAACTAAATAGTTCAATATGGCGGCAATTTTTTTTCAATTTTGAGTAAAAATTTATGTTATATGGTCCAAGGGCCTCTCAAATATCAATTTTGAGAGCAATCGGACCAATAACTAAATAGTTCAATATGGCGGATACTATTTTAAATTGTGAATATGTTGCAATTCCAATAATATTACATACACGCGTGTCGAATAACCTTTTTTTAATTTTGTAATAACTGACTTAAATAATAAGACTTTTTGTACAGAATACCAATTGATCCAATTTTAAGAAGCCAATGGATAGATATCATTCGGAGAAGCCGTAGTGAAGATCTCTGGACCTAGCCAAAAAAAATGTTTGACTTGATTTAACTCGATTTGCTTGTTTTGACTCAATTTCACTTGATTTCACTCGGTTTGACTGGATTTGCTTGATTTGACTTGGTTTGACTCGGATTAACTCGATTTGACTCGGGTTGACTCAATTTGACTGGATTTGACTCGATTTGACTTATTGACTCGATTTCACTCGGTTTGACTCGATTTGACTGGATTTGACTAGATTTGCTTGATTTGACTTGGTTTGACTCGATTTGACTCGGTTTGACCCTGTTTGACTCGATTGGACTCGGTTTGACTCGATTTGACTTGATTTGACTCGATTTGACTCGATGTGACTTGATTTGACTTAATGGCGATGATAGCTCAGTGGTAGTGACGTCGGATACCGAGATGAAGGTCCCGGGTTCGAATCCTACAATGAGCTTGAGCTTTCGGTGAAGGAAAACATCGTGAGGAAACCATAGCACGGTGGTAGGGTACTTTGTAGTACCCGCATGACTGGCTACCACCCTCAAGTTGAAAATCTGTCGCCAAGCACCTTTCGGTGTGTTCCGTTAGCTGCACTTGAGAGCCAGTTCCTTCCAGGCTTTGTGTGCTTACCACCTTCGGCCGCATCATCACTTACCATGGTGAGATTGCTGTCAAACACAGGCCTATAAACAGTAAAAAAAAAAAAAAAAAAATGACTTGATTTGCTTATTTGACTTGATTTGAAACGTCAACGCAAATAATTACTGTTCGTTGACATCAAAGTAAAAATAATAAGTATTAATTTATATCGGCGCCATTAATCTTATTCTTATTATCATGTATTATCCCGATTCCACTTTTATTTTCGGAGTTTAAAAAGATATCGACACCGTAATATATTTTTCCCCATTTTCTTGGATTTTTTTCAAGAACTGGTAACTGGTATAAACGTCACTATGACAAGCAGAATGACGTAACGCGAGGATAAGATGTAGCAAAGTTGGCCACTTTTTAAAAGTCATGTAGTATGGGGATACTCTTTCTAGACATATATATTTTCTAAGTAAAAATTATTATTCTGAAAAAATTTTGATACGTCAGGATTGACGCTGTCAGTTCGAATTAATAAGTTATAATTTCGATTTTGCTTTTATTTTATACCATTTCCCTTTCCTACCATTATTGAAAAATCTTCGTAAACGCTTACGAATTCCGTGAAAGTTTCCGAATCCGTTTCCGATATGGAATCCGGAGTTTTAAAATAGTCCTGCTGAGTAAATGGGTAAAGAAGGAGGCGCGGGTGAAACCGCGAAGCATTCTCATTTGAGCACCGATTTTTTTGAGCATCGAAATTTTGAGCACCAATTCTATTCCCTTTTAAGCACCGATGGTTTTGTAGCTTCTAGTGATGTGGTGTTTAAAAAAAACGTATCGATAAAAATTTACAGATTTATTATAAAAGGAAGTATTATCGTTAGAGCACCCATTTTTTGCGCACCAAAGCTTAGAGCACTGATCAATTTGTTAGATTGGTCGTCAGTTGCTGAACAAAATATACTTACAATGGTTGATATTGCTGAGGCAATGGCTAATTATGAAAAAGAATGAACTCTCTATTTTACTTATATCCAATCTCTCTCTAAATACCTCCAAAAAATTATACTTATGAAAAATGGTACCAGGATAACATAACTTTAAAGGAACGCTCTCTAGTAACAAAACAACACATAGTGTTCACGCGTAGAACGGAACAACCACGACGGCGCCTGTCATCATCGACCAATAAGAGCGCAGCATTCAAAAACGTTCACCCCTATATAAGGGCTGCAACGGGCAAATACCGCTCTCTGTTAAAATTTGAATATTATACTGTAAACATAAATACGCACAATAAACCTGTTATAAACTTTGGAAGTGGTCTAATTTCGCATTACTGGAAGACACAATAGTCAGGCTGCCCACCATCCGAGCCCTGCAATCAACACAAGGGTTGAAACCGCATACCTGAACCAACATTTGGACCTTCGTGCGCCGGATCTACCAACAACCAGCAACTGTGGGCCGAGAAACTTCAACAGAACATCCCATCTACAAGAGGATATTCCAGCATCTGAAGCGCATTTTGGTGAGACGAGCCAGCCAGACTATCCTACCCCAGTGTCCATCCCTTTGTGAAACACCGTGCTTAATTTCAGAGTTCTCCGAACATTGGGTCGCGCAGATTCCAGTAGCTGTCCCAGCAGTGTCCCACGAGATCACTGCCAGCTCGACAGGAATCACCTTTGTAACTGTGAGTACTCCAGATTTCTATAAGCCATCATTATGCTAGGTGATAATTTACCATTGCCTAAATTGCCTAAGTCCCCTACGCCTAAAGACAGTAGTTCAAGTAAGCAAGTTACTGACCTTAATAAGCAGAGAGGTGTTATAAAAAGCCGGTTAACTAAGCTAGAATCTTATGTAAATTTATTTGAAAATCAAGCTATAAGCCGCAGCAAAAGAGCTGAACTCAAGCTACGTTTTAAAGGCGCTTCTAGTTTACTTACAGAGTTTGAGTCAGTACAAGCAAAATTAGATGAAATTCTTCCGGAGTCAGAATTGCAAGAGCAAATTAATATACGTGATTCATTTGAAACAAAGCTATACAGCATACAAGCACAAATACATGTATTCTTGATGAAGATGAGGTCGCTGATCAAACTCAGTGTTCAAACAATAAGTTGCAGTCCGTTAAACTACCTACGATCATTTTACCATCATTCAACGGTTCATATGAGCACTGGTTAGAGTTTAGGGATACTTTCATGTCACTAATACATAACTCTCGTGAAATCAGTAACATTCAAAAATTTCATTATTTAAAATCATCATTAAAGGGTAGCGCAGAGTCCGTTATTGATTCACTTGAGTTTTCGGCAAATAATTACTCGGTTGCGTGGGAGCTATTACTGAACCGCTATAATAATAGTAGGCTGCTCGTGCATAATCATGTCAAGGCACTATTTTCTATACAGAATTTGTCTAAGGAATCACCGGCTTTATTACGTAAACTAATTGATAACATTTTAAAAAATATCCGTTCATTGAAATTGCTTGGCGAACCCACCGAACATTGGGATACACTCATCATATATTTGGTTGTTTCTAAGTTAGATTCAGTTACCGAACGCGAGTGGGAACAATATAAAATCACACAACTTTCTACGATAACCGATGATTCCAAAACCAAAGTGAAGGTAGACGATTTATTACGATTTTTGAAAAACAGGGCCGATATTCTAGAAACGCTTGTAGTTACACACAGTAAAGGTACGCACGAGATTAAGAAAATATCTAATAATAGCTCACAACCACAACACACATCAAAATTATTATGTCATCTTGGTACTGAGAAACGCGATCGAAAACCAAGAAAACCATGCATTAAGTGCAACGCGGATCACCCGTTGTACTCGTGCAAGGCATTTCTTGACGTTAGTTTAGACGAAAAGCTAGTACTAATACGTAATAATCAGTTATGCGAAAACTGTTTGCGCTCTGGACATACAACAGACATTTGTAGATTCGGGCCTTGCAGAAAGTGTAACGAAAAACACAACACGCTTCTACACCGCGACAATACAACTGAGAGTCATAAGCAGGCTAACCATAGTAGCCAAGCTTCACACTCACTACATAAAGAACCAATGTCTTTATGTTCATACGCATCACACAATGACACGGGCACACACGCGCAGCCCAATTCATTGCAGGTAGATCATGTACATACACACGACACACAATGCACGCAGTCGTCTGTACAGTCTGTTTTGTTATCTACAGCGTTAGTGGAGATCCTTGATAATTTCGGTAATTATCAGGAAGCGCGAATGCTCCTTGACAACGGTAGTCAACGCTGTATTATAACGAAATCTTTATGCAATAGATTAAATACGCCATTAATACAGTCTGCTCATACAATCGAAGGTATAGGTAATTCAGTCACTCAATGCACACAAACATGTGTAGTTACGATAAAATCAAAGATCGACGACTACACGACTCGCTTACACTGTTTGGTGCTACCTAGCATAGCGACGTTAACCACTTCACCTATCGCTAGACCTCATTTACACATACCCGAACATATTACTTTAGCAGATCCCGATTTCTATACAAGTTCAACTGTCGACATTCTTTTGGGTGCAGATAGGTTTTGGGATTTGCTTTGTGAAGGAAAAATGCGCTTAGCTAATGGCCCTTTTCTTCATAACACTAAACTAGGTTGGATTTTATCGGGTCCTATCCTGTCTGATAATCGCTATAGAACACCGATACATTGTCATTTTACACAATCCATAGACACGCTATTATGTAAGTTTTGGGAAATTGAAGAGATTTCGGCAAAAAACAATTTTCAATCTGATGATGATATTGCTATCGAAAATCACTTCAAACAAACAACGACACGTACTCCAATTGGGCGATTTCGGGTGCGCATCCCTTTTAAGGAATCGCCAGAGTCATTAGGTGACACTTATACATTGGCAGAACGTCGCTTCTTATCTTTAGAAAAACGTCTCAATCGCTCATCTACTTATAAACAAATGTATTCAGATTTCATCCACGAGTACATAAACTTAGGTCATATGAGTCCCGCACACACGCACAAGACACCACACTACTTTTTACCTCACCACGGTGTGATACGCGAACACAGCAGCACGACAAAACTACGCGTAGTGTTCGATGCGAGCGCACCGTCGACTACAAATAAATCACTTAATGACATTCAACGAGTAGGACCTCCCATACAAGGAGATTTATTCTCAATTCTTTTAAGATTCCGTGAGCATAAATATGTGGCATGTGCGGACGTAGAAAAAATGTATCGCCAAGTGGAAGTGGATCAAAATCAACGTGATTTACAATTAATATTGTGGCATGATAATACTTTGGATCCGATACAAGTTTATAAGTTAAATACGGTGACTTACGGTACAGCGTCAGCTCCTTTCTTGAGTGTAAGGTGTCTCAAGCAATTAGCCTCGGAATGCACTGATCCGGAAGTAAGTAGGATAATTGATAATGATTTCTATGTTGATGACATGATATCAGGGTCTTTCAGTGTTCAAAAATTGATAGAATTATGTGTGAAAACCGCTAACGTTTTAAAATCAGGCTGTTTTCCCCTACGTAAATGGGTTTTTAACTTTGACAGTGACTTATCGCATTCATTATTGGCAAACGAGTCAAAGGAACTATCTTTAGATAAAAATAATAGCTCTAAAACGTTGGGGTTGGGATGGTTCAATGAGTCTGACGAATTTCACTTTAAAACACAATTTAAAAGCGATAGTAAACAAGTAACTAAACGCACTATTTTATCAAACGCGTCACAAATATTCGATCCGCTCGGGTTATTAAGTCCTACTATAATGATTGTCAAGATATTATTGCAAAAATTATGGTTATTAAAGTTGGACTGGGACGAACCGGTTCCCGATGACGTCACGCGAGTCTGGGATCGATTTGTGAGCAATTTGTTCATTCTTAATTATCTTAGAATCCCACGACACGCAGTCGTTGGCGATAATATACATACAATAGAACTACACATATTCACTGATGCTTCACAGGTCGCATATGGAGCGTGTGCCTATGTTCGCGTTATCACGAATGATTCAATTGTTACTGTTAGGTTGTTATGCGCTAAGGGGAAAGTTGCCCCATTAAAAACTGTCAGTATACCCAGATTGGAGTTATGCGGAGCATTAGTAGGTGCACGATTGTTTGCA
This sequence comes from Polyploca ridens, assembly GCA_951394255.1. Taxonomy (NCBI): domain Eukaryota; kingdom Metazoa; phylum Arthropoda; class Insecta; order Lepidoptera; family Drepanidae; genus Polyploca; species Polyploca ridens. The sequence continues at coordinate 10,473,156 of OX596260.1, forward strand.
AAAATAAAACAATCGTTACTTTGTCACTTTAATACCGTAACATTTTGGACTGACTCAACAGTCGTGTTAGGATGGCTACGTATGGCTCCTAACCTTCTCAAAACATTCGTATCAAACCGGGTTGCTGAAATACTTGAGTTAACTAAGAATTGTACTTGGCGTCATGTCAGTGGCACACTTAATCCTGCCGATTTGGTATCACGAGGCCTTGGACTAGACGTGTTAAGTTCTTCTACAATCTGGTGGGAGGGACCACCGTTTCTATGCGGTCCTATTTTTGATAATAATCAGTGCACTTCCTTAGACACATTAAACAATGATGTGCTCAACGAGTTACCTGAGATCAAAGGTAGTACAGTACATACCTTTGTATCAAATCAAGATATTACCAAACAAATACTTTTCCCTTTTTCTAGATTTTCTAAATTCGTCCGTATGAAACGAGTTACCTCGTATATCTTACGATTTGTTTACAATGCGCGAAATAAACAAAATAAACGCACCGGACTGTTAAGTACGGACGAGCTCGATGAATCACTTGTAATACTAATTCGACTATCGCAAAAGGAATCATACCCACTCGAATATGAATTATTAAGCAAAGGGTTAAGCATATCCAAACCACATAGCTTGTTAAAATTAAATTTGTTCTTGGATGATAATAATATAATTAGAGTCGGTGGTAGGCTCGACAATTCAACTCAATTTAATTACAATAAAAAACATCCCATTTTAATTTCTTGTAAACATCACTTATCAGAAATTTTATTTAGACATGAACATAACTGTTTACTACACGCAGGACCGCAATTACTACTATTTACGCTTAGAGAAACCTGGTGGCCAGTAGGTGGGAGAAATCTAGCAAAAAAAATTGTGCATTCTTGCATTAAATGCACACGCTTGCAAGGTAAAACTTTGACACCTTTAATGGGTAATCTACCTCAAGAACGCCTAGACCCAGGCTTTCCCTTTCTTCATTGCGGCGTAGATTACGCCGGACCGGTGCTCATATTGAATCGTAAGGGGCGGGGTGCTTCTCTGATTAAAGCATATATTTGTATATTTATATGCTTTACAACACGCGCTGTTCACTTAGAATTGGTCAGTGATCTCTCGTCTGATGCTTATTTGTTATCGCTTAAACGGTTTATCTCACGCCGCGGCAAACCGGCACAAATATTTTCTGACAATGGAAAGAATTTTGTAGGACTCATGAATGATTTTGCTAAGTTCTTAAAAAATTGTGCGCATGATATTCTCAATTATGCCGTTAACGAAAATATAAAATTTAAATTCATACCACCTTACTCACCTCATTTTGGTGGCTTGTGGGAAGCTGGAGTAAAATCCTGCAAACATCATCTTCGACGCGTAGTAGGAAATGCACATTTAACATACGAGGAATTCAGCACGGTGTTAACACAAATTGAAGCTGTCCTGAACTCCCGTCCATTAACTCCTATGTCCGCAGATCCACTTGACTTTGTTCCCCTTAGCCCTGCTCATTTTCTGGTTGGCCGTCCACTGACCGCTCCTGTCTTCGCTGCCATGGAAGACAAGCAGATGCACCAGCTCACACGTTACGAGAGGGTGGAGAAGATACGACAGCATTTCTGGACCCGCTGGTCGAAGGAATACATTTCAGAACTTCAAACCAGGACGAAGTGGAACAACAACAAAGAAGACTTAAAAAACGGCACTTAAGTCCTCGTCAAAGAGGACAATTTGCCGCCATTAAAATGGCTTTTGGGCCGCATTATTAATACTGTTCCAGGCAGGGATGGTATATCCAGGGTGGCTGATATCCAGACATCATCAGGAGTCAAGAGACGAGCATTCTCCAAGATCTGCCCACTTCCGGTATCCGATGACCAATCCAACTAACTTCAAGTGTTGGAAGACGGAGCTTCCAACGTCCGGGGGCATGTTCACGCGTAGAACGGAACAACCACGACGGCGCCTGTCATCATCGACCAATAAGAGCGCAGCATTCAAAAACGTTCACCCCTATATAAGGGCTGCAACGGGCAAATACCGCTCTCTGTTAAAATTTGAATATTATACTGTAAACATACTGATATACGCACAATAAACCTGTTATAAACTTTGGAAGTGGTCTAATTTCGCATTACTGGAAGACACAATAGTCAGGCTGCCCACCATCCGAGCCCTGCAATCAACACAAGGGTTGAAACCGCATACCTGAACCAACACATAGGTATATTATATATTCTTTAAAATTGTGGATAAATGGAACCAGGTTTTCTTTTTAAATAACTTTTATAAAGTTATTAGAGAGAGTTCCTTCAAGCTTATGTTATCCTGGTACATTTTTTTTATGAAAATACATTTTTTGAGGTATTTAGAGAGATATGAACAAAATATACCTACTTACTGTCGTTGATAATACCTAGGTAGTGGCTTATTATGAAAAACAAATGTAATCTCTATTTTACTTATATTTAGTCTAGTAAAAAATGGTACCTGGATAACATAAGCTTGAAGGAGCTCTCTCTTGTAACAAAACAACAATATATTATATAATTTAATGAACTTGTGAAAAAATTGTACCAGGTTTTGATTTTAAACACGAACAAAAGAAAGAAAATATATCTATTTAAAAAAATACGCAACACTACAAAAATATTACATATATTAAAGAAATAGCAAAAAGTGAACAAGTTATTAGAGAGAGCTCCATCGAGCATATGTTATCCTGGTACCATTTTTTCATTAAAATACATAAATTTTTTTGGAGGGATTAGAGAGAGATCCTATGGATTGCGGTTAAAAAAATAATTAAAACCAATGTTATTATAGGACGCGCGCCCCTCGCGAGAACCAACAAGTTAAACAAAACACTAGACGCTACAAAACCATCGGTGCTCAAAAGAGAATAGAATCGGTGCTCAAATGAGAATGCTTCTTACACTGGATGGAAAGCTAGTACTACCTATTATAAAAATGTGAAAGTTTGTAAGAGTGCGAAGATGTTTGTTACTTTTTTATGCAAAAATACTGAATGAATTTGGATGAAATGTGGCACACAGATAGAATATATTCTGGATTAATACATAGGATACTTTGTATCCTTGGAAAACAATATATCACTGGGGAACGTGAGTGAAACCGCGGGATTGTAGCAAGTCTATTCATAACATTTCAATATCTGACTTCATTCTGATCATACTCATAAATAATGGATTGGTATATAAGGCAACTGAAGGTCAATAGAACAGCTTGAAAAAACTGAATGGCAGTAACTAATTTTGCATATTAACACTGCTTGCAACAAAGACAAAAAGTTTTCAGATTGCTTGTTTCATTTCAATTTTAAAAGATTATCGGTTGAGAGTAAAAGAGCGACACCAGAGCGAAAAGTAGGTGAAACTGGAACAATCAGGCAAACTATATGCAACATAGTCCAGTCCAGGGTAATGGAATGTGGAATCGTTTCCAGGTTTAGTTTGAAAGAGAACATTTTAATAGCCTAAACATAAAATCGTGTGACATGTTAAGTTAGTTGATTTGATTATACTAACCAATACCTCTAACTCAAATCAATGCAATTACGTAGGTAAACTCGGATTACGCAATAACTGCAATGCGCATTGATTTTATATTCAAATTTTCATTGTATTGAATTTCAATATAAGTACCTAATACTGAGAACATTCTCGAAGCCGCTGCAGTAGAAGGCTGCATACGTTCAAAATTATGCATCGAACAATCTACTTCCTATATTAAAATTTTAATTTAGTATGTGTGAATTTTGTTAACGTAGGAATTTAATGTTGTCACTGGGCCGCAAAGAAAGCGGGTCGGTTACAAAAACCTCAATAAATTCCAAAATATTGGAGCGTGGTAACATAGAAATCGTTGATTAGAGTATGAAATAAAAACTGTATTATAGAAAATTATATAATTAATCCACAGACATCTAAGAGTTAGTAGAGTTAGGTAATCAAAGTCATAAAATGTAGATTATTAAGTTTATTTTAAATAAAAGTAAGTTAAGTTTACCATTTCTCACTAGATTTCAAAAAAGTTTTGTTTTACTTTTTTTCTGTTATCCTCGGGGTAGCCTAACTCCCTAGAGACCGCGTCCCCAAGGTGGCGGATCGGGGAAAGCTCGTCGAATCTGTCCTCCTCCAGTAGGTGAACTGATTCGAAGGGTAGAAGGGAAATAAAATACCTCTCGCGGACCACAAGGCCGGAGATGATAAACTCCGTTAGCAAACCAAACAGACAGCCGAACTCCTGGCTTACAGAGGCTTCAGCGAGCCTTGGAATCTTAAGTGTTCCAAAAATGCCTGAATACCCGGGGAGATTGACTTCGTGAACCTTGGATTGGTTATCAATCTAGGAGAAGGTACTCCAATGTAAAACCAAATGTACTGCCTTGTACACAGGTGTTGGGTCATCAAAGGCTAGGATTCCATACCCGATAAGTGTGGAAAAGTAAAACAAAAACAATGGACGCAGGATTTAAAGAGAATATACCCCAGGAGGGTACCGGCTCTGGAGAATCCCTCCCTAACACTAGCTCAGGCTGCCCCACGTATTCTGGGGGGGGCACAATTTTGCCATCCCATAGCAATAGTAACATAGGAATAAGAAATGAAACAACAACTAATGACTCCAATAAAATCATCTCTGGAAGTAATGCTTCTGGGACTCCAAAAACTTTTTCACAACAAATATTCCACAAAGGACAGTTCTTAGACCATAAAAGGTCTCATTCATTCAGTGAAATAAAGTCAAAAACTTCCGACTTAGGTCCAGTGATAAACGTGGATGATGATACAATCGAAAACGAGAATGAAAATCGTAATGACGAGAAATGGCTAGAATTATCACGAAAGCGAAGGCAGCGCAGTAGCCCAGAAAACAACACAAGGTTCACTAAACAAGCAAAAATTAGTAACTATTGGCTAAGTGCCCAACCAATTCCCACCCGTAATAGCTTCTCAGGACTGGAAGTGCAGAGCCATGAAACTACTGAAGCATCTCAGATGGAGAGCTCTAAAGAACGCAAAGAACCTAAGCCTCCTCCTATCTATGTTGACAAAGTTAGCAACATAAAACCTCTCACTAAGGTTCTAAATTAAACTGTGAAAGATGAATATGATCTGAAGATTCTTCGTGAAGATGAAGTTAAAATTCAACCTAAGTCATCACTGGCATACACTAAAATAGTACAGGAACTTCAGAAAAGAAATACCCAATTTCACACATATAAACCCAAACAAGAAAGAAGTTTCAGGGTAGTATTGAAAAAAATTCACGCCTCAACTGATACTGAAGATATCAAAGCTGCCATTGAAGAACTGGGACATGAAGTAACCAATATATGGAATATCAGTAACAAAAAAACAAAAACCCCAACTTCAATGTTTTACATTGACCTTAAGCCACAACTAAACAATAAGGATATATACCAAACTAAATACCTGCTGCATTGTTGTGTTACATTTGAGCCACTGAGACCTAAGCGCGAGGTTCCTCAGTGCGGAAATTGCCAAAAGTATGGTCACACAAAAAAAATTTGCTACCGCCCTCTACTGCTAGGCATAAAATGCGCAGGTAACCATGCCTCAACAAACTGCGAATGGAAAGAATGGTCTGATAAAGTTAAGTGCATGTTATGCGCTGGAAATCACCCAGCAAACTACAAAGGATGTACAGTTTTTAAAGTCATTCAGAAAACAATGTATCCAGCACTAAGAAAAAAAACCATAACATCTAACCATAGAACCGACATTACAATTAAAAATAATAATGAGACATACCAATTGAATAACCCATATACTACATACTAGCTTCTGCCCGCGGCTTCGCCCGCGTGGCCTACAAGAAATAAATGACATATTTTTCTTCAAAAATAAAATTATAAACGCTCTCACTCCCTCTCAATTGAATATTCAAACTAACGTTGTCCCAAACAAAGAAATAATGACGAAGTTCTCCGTAAAACTAAACTAATCACTGGGATGAGAGTACTCGAAGCGTTTGTGAGTGAAAAGAGCTAATTAGGAGACAGCCAGAAGTGGATACTAAATAATTTATATTGTATACAACTAAACGCCTGTCAAATTCCGATGACAATACAATATTATGGTGACGGCTAGCTGAACTGATGATGGAGACGGAAGGTAGACAACGTATCTTCTCAGTGACTAACAGTAGATTGATGGTGTCTTGACTCATTTTAATCAGCTTACAGTACCAATTACGTAATTTATAAAAGCTTTTTAAAAATATCGGTTTTACGAGTGTAAAAAACCCGCACACACACGTTTTATAAAATACACACACACACACACGTGTTTTACACACGTGTTATAAAATAGTACCTATACGATACTCTTGACCACACTTTGCACGGCGTGAAAAAGACTACTTACGTCACACGTATCGTAATATACTTTCTTCTTTTTTTTTCTTTCTAGGGTTTCGTACCTCAAAAGGTAAAAAAGGAACCCTTATACGATCACTCTTTTGACCGTCTGTCTGTCTGTCCGTGTGTCACCACCGAATTTCTCAGGAACGGGTGGACCTAGCAATTTCAAATTTATAGCAGATACTAAGGTATATAGTCCCTATAAGGTGTATAAAAGTCAACATGATAAAGAGATATGGGCAAATTTAGATTTTCGCAAAAACTTGTAAAATTTACCTTAATTTTCAACTTTTTTTATTTTTGGAATTTTCCCTTTACATGTGCTATAAAATTAAGGTAAATTTTGGTACTTTTAAATTTTTCGTCTCCTATTCACAGTCAATTTGAGTAAAGTCACATTACTATTACTATTTTATGCTTTACTGAAACCTGGTTAAAACCTGATATGATGCTCTTTAATATTAACAATTTCACCGTCGCCAGTGCGTTCAACAGAGTGTCTGCTAATGGTGGTGGATCTATTATTTTATTAAACAGCAACATAAAATTCAAAAATCGTACAGATATATGTAGTCATTCTGTGGAGCGCGTCTGTGAGGTGGCATGTGCAGAGATTGAAAGCTCCATCATCGTATGTGTATATAGACCTCCGGCTTCTGATTTTTCTTTGTTTTATTCTATAATAGAAGAGATTCTTAGTAAACTTTTCAAATCCAAAAAGTCTATAGTAGTTTGTGGTGACTTCAATATTGATATTCTTGTTACTTCATCAGATAGAAACAATTTTATTTCTTTATTCAAATCATTTAATATGGATCTTTTGTTTTGTGAACCGACACGGGTAACAGCCACATCTTCAACATGCATTGACAACATTATTACAAATGGGAGTACTTTGGATAAGTTCTTAATTCCTGGTGTTCGCTCGGATCATTTGGCTCAAGTTGTTAGATTGCCCTCTCAAAGCCAAATATTATATGAAGTAAGTAGGGAATTTAGACCAACCACAAAGTACAAGTTAGAGAAATTTAATAGTCATTTAGAATTGAGTCTTGCTAATACCTATTTCGAATCTGATGATCCTAATCATAACTATGAAACATTGTTTACTGAGATTTGTAAAGGATTTAATAAATATTGCCCGATTAAATCTACTAAGGTAACTGATAAACTAAAATTCTGTGATTGGGCCACTAAAGGAATAAGATTGAGTAGAGAAAACATGTATGAACTCTATCGTAAAAAATCAAACACAACTAACGAAGAGTTTCATACATATGTTAGGAATTATTCAAAAATATTTAAATTAGTTTGTAATAGAGCAAAAGCCATTTTCATTGCCAAAAAAGTTAGTGATTCGACTAATAAAATTAAAACGGTGTGGAAAATTATAAACACGGAGACTGGTAAAAATAAAAAGGAAGAAGACACAATTAACCTTAAAATTAATGATAAGTTTATCTCCGATAAATTTGAAGTAGCGAGTGCTTTCGAATCTTTTTTTTCAACAATACCTACTGAAGCCACTAAGTATCTTGCATCTTCACCTAAGAAAGCCGAGTGTCTCCTTAAAGACAATTTCCCAAAACATATTCCCAATTTTTTATTTAAGTTTATTGATGCTAGTGAAATATTAGGAGCTTTCAAGTCTTTGAATATAAAAAATACAGAAGACTTATGGGGCTTATCAGTTAAAGTAATCCACTCAGTTATAACTAGTATAGCACCTATTTTAGCAGCTATTTTTAATCAATGTATTGTTCAGGGTTCTTTCCCCGATTTGATGAAACACAGTAAGATCATTCCTATATTTAAATCTGGGTGCAAAAATAATCCTTCTGATTATAGACCCATCTCTATACTTCCAGCGTTAAGCAAAATCTTTGAGAAAGTTATACTAAATCAATTGTTAACTCATTTCACCAAAAATCAGATTTTACATGATCATCAGTTTGGATTTACAAAAGGCCGGTCTACGACAGACGCTGGTGCTAAACTTTTAAAGCATATTTTTGAAGCCTGGGAGAATTCACAGGATGCGGTTGGCGTATTTTGTGATCTCTCCAAGGCATTTGATTGCGTAGATCACTACACACTAGTTTTAAAACTCCAACACTATGGAGTTCGTGGAGTGGCACTCGATCTTATATCATCTTATCTATCAGGTCGCCAACAAAAAGTAGGTATTAGCGGTACTACGTCCTCAGGGTCTTTAGTGAAAACGGGCGTACCGCAAGGATCAATTTTAGGCCCTTTTTTGTTTCTGGCATATATTAATGATCTGCCCTATATGGTAAATGAATTGTCGGATATAGTTTTATTTGCTGATGACACTTCTCTAATTTTTAAAGTCAATAGGAAAGATACAGACCTTACGCAGCTCAATGACACATTATCAGCTGTATCAAAATGGTTTGCCGCCAATAATCTTATGCTTAATTCCTGTAAAACTAAATGTATAAGGTTTTCTCTCCCTAATGTTGTTAAGAGTGACACTCATATCTTTGTCGATGGTAAAAGACTTGCACTAGTGGATAAGGCAGTTTTTCTCGGCGTTACATTAGACAGTAAAATACAATGGGGTCCTCATATAGAAAGATTAGCTAGTAAACTGAGTTCCGCCGCCTTCGCAGTTAGAAAAATTAGACAAATAACAGATGTGGCTACAGCCAGGTTGGTTTACTTTGCTTATTTCCATAGTTTAATGTCCTACAGTCTTCTGCTGTGGGGCTCAGCTGCAGACTTTGAAACTATATTTATTCTGCAGAAAAGTGCAATTCGCGCAATCTATTGTTTGGGTCCTCGCGAATCACTACGAAGTCGATTCAAGGAATTTAAAATTTTAACGTTACCGTCACAGTACATTTATGAAAATATTATGTTTGTCCGTAAAAACTTAAATTTATTTGAAATTAATAGTAGCCGCCATAACTTCAATACAAGAAATAAAGATAAAATTGTGACACCTAGATTCAGGTTATCTAGAGCTAATAAGTCTTTTCTCGGAAATTGCGTTCGATTCTATAATAAAATCCCACTCGAAGTAACTAAAATGTCTTATGATAAATTCAAAGATTTCATAAAGCAGAGGTTAATTGACAAAGCCTACTATAAGGCGGCTCATTACGTGGAAGACAAGAATATATGGTTGTAGTAGCTTCTCTCTGCACTTGCATCCCCCTGGCTAAGTGACAATTGTACGAATAAGCATAAAATAATAATGTATATATTGTATAAGTATTTGGAAAAAAGCTGTAATATTAAAAGATCTTCCACAAAAAAAAAAACCTTGCTGAGTTTCTTGCCGGAGTCTTCTCAGTTTAAGTGTATTCCGAACCGGTGGTAAATTCAACTGTATGTACATAACGTTCATAAGTGCCTTACTAGGGCCTAAACTGAATAAATGACTTTTTGATTTTGATTTTGATTTTGATTGCACGGAACCCTCCGTGTGCGAGTCCGACTCGTACTTGGCCGATTTTTTAAGCCCTATTTGACTCTGTTGGGGGATGATTTTGGAAAACTGTGATACGCATGTCTCATAATTTTAAATGAAGAGCATGTGTACCTAATTTTCGAGTCAATCGATCCAGAGGATACAAAGTTTCACAGAAATTTCAAACCCCGTTTCATTCATTTGTGAGAAGAAATTCTTAAAATTCTTAGTGGATACTTACAATTCACAAAGAATACACGCTCTAAATTTAATGTCACTAGGACCAGCAGTTTAGGTGGTGCGTTGATATATGAGTTAGTCAGGCAGGACTTTGAATTATGGGGATGATTTTGGAAAAACTGATACACGTGTCATATAATAATTTTAATTGAAGAGTATGTGTACCAATTTTCCAGTTTATCGACACCAAGAATCAAAGTCGAGCCATTTATTCAATTTAGGCTCTAGTAGGGCACTTATGAAGGTCAAAGCTACTCAAGTTACCTCCAGTTCGTAACTCAGCAAAGTTACATTTTTTAAATATTTTTTTATTATCTGTCTATATTGGCAATTCTTTTCCAACTATTTTTTAATTTACAAAATAAAGTATAATACGCAAGGATAAAAACGCTTGACATTCCAACAAAACCGTTGGTAGTAAATTTAGTGACGTTTAATTTAAAAATAAAGGATATCCATACACACCTTCATCCCCCTTTTCACCCCTTCGGGGGTGGAATTATCAAGGAAGCTGAGACAACTATAAATTAATTTTCAATCATCAGTCTACACACATAATTTGAAGATTCTAACTTTAAAACTGACAGACTTTCATACAAACTTTCATCCCCTATTTTACCCCCTTAGGGGTGAAATATTCAAAAATCCTTCCATAGTGAATGCCCTCAATATGTAATTATAAATTTAGTTATGTTTACTTTGACAATGAAGAACTTTTCATACACAACTTCATCCCCCTTTGCATCCCTTTAAGGGTAAAATTATCAACAACGTTGAGACACGTATAAATTAATTTTCAATCTCCAGCCTAAACACAAAATTTTAAGATCCTAACTTCGAAACTGACGGACTTCCATACAAACTTTCATCCCCTATTTAACCCCCTCAGGGGTAGAATTTCGAAAAACCCTTTCTTAGTCGATACCTACTCTTCACAAAAAATACACCCTCCAAATTTCAAGTTTATAGGACCAGGCGTTTAGGCTGTGCGTTGATATATCAGTCAGTCAGTCAGTCAGGACTTTGAATTTTATATATCGCACTAATATTACAATACTGTCGTAACTCAAAAAATGAAAAATTTGAGATAACATCATATTTAAACGTAAAATTCAATTCCCTACACGTCAATAATACCACCATTACAATAATTCAAGAAACAAATAAGAGATGGCGCCTTGAGTCATTATTCATGATTCACTGACTGTCGTAATCCGCCTCCCAATATCGCATCATCTTTAGTTCCGATCTAAATTCGGTTGGGAGAGACGTGCCGCTTTGCGTTTTAGACCGCATTAATTCGAATTGGAACGTTATTACTGAATCAGGTATGTAAAAGTTAAACTATTAATTTGAATTAATACATTATATTTGATTTAAACCTAAAGATGAACTTGGTGTATTTGTAGTTGTTGCACTATTATTGATTCACAAAAATGCGATATAAAATAATATTTTTAATTACTTCATTCTTGTTGGTTTATTAAGGAATTTCAGACATAGTACAGTATTGTTGAAGATTTTTCATTTGCTGTTTTTTGTGATAATTTCATGACTTTTAAACTAATACTTATTAGTTAATCATAGCATTTAAAATCACCTATGTCAAAGTAAAAATTATAATACTATCATAAAGTATTTTTTTTAAATAATTTAGAGTTACTACATTCTAGGTGACATAAAATATTTAAGATATTTTACTCAATAAATATTTGTTTTTTTGTAGATTAAGTATGCACCGTGGGCAATTGCTTGTTGAAATGGCAACAAATATAACGTCAAACTATTATCAGGAGAAGGAAAACACCAACCTCTTGAAGAAACCACGCTACCTTTAAATTATTCACAGAATTATAACAACAAAGCTGTGAAATAACAATCGGCGTACTCGAAAGTGAAGGACCTTCTTCATAAAACCAGCCAGACAATATGGCTGTCGACAATCATCATCGTTAGTAAACGATCAACCTTTGTATGGGACTGACATAAGAGATTGTTAAAAATCACGTGATACCAACGATTCCAATCTAAAATGCTGAGAATATTAACAGATGCCCCGTGGTATGTAACAAATGACACACTACATAGGGACCTCGATATACGGCCTGTGAAAGAGGAAATCGCTGTGATGACCAAGACATACAAAAAAAGAATTGATATACACCCCAACCATCTAGCTAATACATTAACCCATTAATGGCCAAATCAAAATGAAAAACGTTATTCTTTCAAATTATTTATTTTTATAGTGTTAGAAGGAGTATAAAATATAAAATAGAAAAATATTATAAAAAAAGTTTTTTTTATGGGATTTTAGGGGGTGTACTCGTTTGAGTACACTGGCCACTTAAAGGTGAATTTTTTTGAAGAATGACTTTTCAAAGTAATGTGTTTTTAGACATTTCTTGTACTACCAGCGGACTCTTGAGTGGCAAAATTACACTCCATTTTTTGGGTAGTCTCCTGAGGCATCCGGAAGACAGTCGAGTTTTTTCTGCATTTCTTGCCGTAAATAGTATCGAGAAATACTGAGCCGAAAATCCATAGTGATGATGGTCTTTGATGAGCATGCGCAGGCGTCAGACATTTGCAACAGCCATATCCACCATGTACGTAAATAATACCCACCCCAATTTTTGCTATGAATCGCCATCCTGTATAGCGATATAGACTGATCTAATTCATCAACTCAACCCATACCTGTATTGTAATTTCTTGGTGCAATTCTCACGAGCTGTACCGGCTGTAGAGTATCCTAAAATAAACCACAAGCCAACTAAAATACTGTAGCTGGTCAAAAACGTATGAAAGAAGACCTTGCGGTTTGATGGATTTGTATCCAGTTTTTGAAGTAAAAACTTAACGACTCCTAGACCCCAAAGGTTCAGTGGTGGCATCAAGTGATTTTCCGCAATAGAAATCAGAAGTAAGACCTCTATATCTTCCGGTATCTCGTGGCAATGCATGAGTTTTCATGTCCTCATCTCCAGCTTCTTCTTTATGAGGGACTGTGCTAGGATCAGGCCGTATAATCACCAAGTCATATTCGCCATGATCATCACTATCTTCTAAAATTGCTTGAACAGCTTCATCAAGTCTACAATAATTTTATTAGCGATGTTAGAACGTTTCCGACTCATTGCCACTGGACTAATCTAAATAAATGTATGACATTTATTTATATATCAATGTGGCCATTGTACTCAACCGAGTACAGTCGTAGAAATCATCATAAAAGTCAGCCAATGTAATTACTATGTTGTAATATGATTGCTTTTATTATAAACAAGTATATTTCATATCGTATATAATAGTTGACACAATATTTTCTTACTGAATTTTAAGAAAAAAATACCATGCAAAACTCTAACCTGTGGTATCTTTAGAACTGCGACTTTGAGTGCATCAAAATGACATAAAATGTAACACAACCCACTGTTTTTTTAATATGTAAATGTAAGCAATATTACCCTCTAATTAATTGAATAAAACATAAATCTTCATCCATATTATTTTTTTGTATATATGTAAAAAAAATACTGTACTCAATCGAGTACAGCGACCGTTAATGGGTTAATGTCAAAAGGATTGAAAAATCGTAGATTGAAAAGAATCTTACCACAAGACAACTTAGTGTAATAAATCTGGGCTCATCGATGGACGTGCCCAAAATTAACCCATAATATTGACACGCGAAGCAGCTGAATATCCTTCAATGTCACAGATTGCTGCAATAAATTGGGACAAAAAAAAAATTCGTTAAATTATAAAGGTTAGTTTTTATATATTTTATTTGAACTAATATTAGAAATCACGTCGTCCATTGTCAGACACTTTGAACGGTGGAAACCCCCTGTCAGACACCCTAAAGTATTAAAAAATATTATTCAACTTTCGTCATTTTATAAAAGCTGAAATTTATATATGTTACTTGACGAACTATCAAACGATGATTTCTCAGCTGTCAGACACTTTCGATGGTGGCTTTGCCGTGTCAGACACATTAAAGGTCTACCGTAGGTGCGAGCGCGAGGTATATTCAATGTGATTTTTTTTTACAAACGAAAAGAGTTAGACCCATTATTATTTTGGAGAGTTTGTAGATTAAATCATGAAATTTAATAAATCATGCAAAAAATTCTACATCAATGACCCAGTTTTAGAGTTATAGATCAAAAATCTAAAAATACACAATTATTTTGATTTTTTTTTTTATAATCATCGTTATTTTTATAAGGTTTTTGTTCCATATTTTTATTTTATTTCATCTTATCAACTAGATATACTTTATAGCTTTCAAATGACACTATTTGAACAAAATACACAGATTAAGTAAAAAGAAAAGTAATGATGAGCATTATTATTTAAAATTTTAAGGGTGTCTGACGGGGGTTTCCACCGTTCAAAGTGCCTGACAATGGACGACGTGATTTCTAATAGTATTCCAAATAAAATATATAAAAACTGACACCCTTGAAAATATGGTATGGTGGTAAATAAAAATATGCTTCAGTAGGTACCCCGAGTGTAAAGAATTAACGTGAGTAAACTACCTATCGCGTTTGCGTTTACAATAAATTAGTTGTTATGGGAGAATTAACGTTAATTCAGTACACTCTAAGTAAATAAATACTAATGGTACCTTAATAGTGCGTTCGACGCCTTAATTTATTTTTTAATGAAATGCTCATCTTTTAGTTTTTTCTTTGTTTCTTTTTAAGTAATCTGTGTATTTTATTCAATGTAGTGTCATTTGAAAGCCAGAAAGCTTATCTGGTTTATAAGTAGAAATAAAATAAAAATATGGAACAAAAACCTAATAAAAATAACGATATTATTAAAAAAAATGTTAAAAAAAATTGTGTTCTTTTTAGATTTTTGAGCTGTAACTCTAAAACTGGGTCATTGATGTAGACTTTTTTGCATGATTTATTATATTCATGATTTAATCTACAAACTCTCCAAAATAACTATGGGTCTATCTCTTTTCGTTTGTAAATAAAATCACATTGAATATATCTCGCGCTCGCACCTACGGTAGACCTTTAATGTGTCTGACACGGCAAAGCCACCATCGAAAGTGTCTGACAGCTGAGAAATCATCGTTTGATAGTTCGTCAAGTAACATATATAAATTTCAGCTTTTATAAAATGACGAAAGTTGAATAATATTTTTTAATACTTTAGGGTGTCTGACAGGGGGTTTCCACCGTTCAAAGTGTCTGACAATGGACGACGTGATTTCTAATATTAGTCCAAATAAAATATATAAAAACTGACCTTTATACTTTAACGAATTTGAGGTGCAATTTTTGACACCTTTGCTACCTGATAACTTCCAAAGCCACCGCGATCCAAAATTCATATTCGGGGATCGTTTTTACCTCTATTAGGGATATACACAGAGAAACTTTCAGGTTTTATAAAATGACGAAGGTCAGATCGTCGTGGGCTCTTGGGCTATTAACGAATCATCATGCAATTTGGCATGCAGATAGCCTATGGTATGGAGAAGGGCATAGGCTACTTTTTATCCCTGGAACGCGGGTGAAACCGCGAGCGACAGCTATTATCATATAAATGTGTCTGAAGACGAGAACGGGAGTGAGGGGCTGCCATATCAGCCAGCTGAGAACATTTTCGAAGCCGCTGCAGTAGAAGGCTGCATACGTTCCACCTGAAAGTTCTACCCACGAGCATCTATGTCAGGCTAGTGTCCCCTATCCCCTTAAACCCAAACTTGTAGGCGGAAACAAGATTAAAGGGAATTACTTTATTTCAATAGTGGTTTCATTGACCCACACCTATCTACTTAATTTCTGTGGCTAACTAAGTCTACTGTCACAGTGACTGTGTTTTTTTTGCTGTCTCTATACGTATGTATGTAGTAAACGGCGATATTATGTGATTGAGATACAAATAGAAGAACAGAGCGAATACTTCTTCTGCGCATATACTTCGACCTTGTCTAGAAAGGGCGAATTCGCTGCGAATCGTTTCGCGCGAAGGCATATGCGCGTTGCTTGGTGGGGTACTGGTCTGGTCTCTTCCCGTCATCTCTTGAGATACCACTCGGTTCCAGTGCCGCTGGAATAGTAGCTTAAAATTAGTTTTTACAACAGGATATCTATTTATTACCTATACATCTCAAAATATAAGAATTTAGCTCAAGACTAGTTTTAATTTATTTCATACAAATCCCTAACCAATAACCATCCCTAACATTTATTTTCGTCTTGTCAATTTCAATTTCAGTTTATTAATTTGCTTCATGTAGTATTTAAGGTGTTACAATCAGATTAGTCCACAACATGAGCCCTGCAAGGGCATTGCAACATTTAATGGTGATTAGCTATATAAATTAGTATTTATTAGTATTTTATTGATTATTTATGATTATATTAGTACCGGTTAGTTGTTTTAGACATTATAGGTATTTAATTAATATATATTACATATACATTATGAATTATTATTAGATTATTATTAACAGTAATATGATTTACAATACAGAATTATATTATTAAGGACACTTAGTAGGAGACCGCAAGACCGTTCAATTATTAAAATTTTATTGATTACTTTTACTCCATTTTTTCTATCATAAACTCGTCTATTGAATTGATTGAAGGATGGGTGGTGGCATTTTTTTGTAAGGTGGGCTTTCAATTTATTTTTAAATGTTAAATATTTCTCTTCGATTTTAATATATTTCGGTATTTTATTAAATATTATTATTGATTTGTAGTATGGGCTATTTTGGTACATTGTGAGCTTAGATTCAGGTATTACTAATTGGTTTTTACGACGCGCACTTTTTGTGAGTTCGAACATCGATGCATTTTTCCTAACAAACAGGGCAATTTCTAGGATATAGATGGATGGAAGAGAGATATTTTCTCTTAGAAAGTGCTGTCTACAGCTTTCAGTTTGTCGGATATTTTTAATAATTCGTATGCATTTTTTTTGCATTACGAATAGGTCATGGGCGTCGCGTATGGCCCCACAAAATGATGCCATATCGTAAACAAGAGTATGCATACGCGTAGTACGCAGATAGTGCGCATTTCTTGTTTGTATTTGTCTTAAGGACGTTCAGTGCATAGATGAATTTTGATAATTTAGATTTTACGTTTAAAATGTGGCTTTTCCAATTTACGTGCGTATCAATTGTTAATCCTAATAAATTGAAATTATTTACTTCTTCAAGTTTATGTTTTTGTGACACTGGTTTTATGTTTATTGGTCGTTTTTGATGTGGTCTAAATTGAATTAGTTTAGTTTTTTTATTGTTTATTTCCAAATTGTGATCAAGTAACCAGTTTTTAATTTTTTCAAAAGTTTCCTCTATAAGTTTGTTGCTATTTTGGTTATTGGGACATTTAAGGACTACAGATATATCATCAGCAAACAGAACGCACTTTGTATTTATTATTTTTGGCAAATCATTAATATATATTAAGAACAGCACACATCCAAGTACGCTACCCTGTGGTATGGAGCTGTTAGTAGTTCGGATATCTGATAGGGTGGGCATCAGTTCGTTGGTGCTTTCATTGAGGCTCTCGATGTGTACGTATTGCTGCCTATTTTGTAAGTAAGATTTTAACCATAAATACGTGTGTCCGCGGATTCCTACACCGTTAAGCTTACTCAATAGAATGTTGTGTTGAACTTTGTCATATGCTTTGGACATATCTAGTAGTAATCCAACCGCGTAATGCTTTTCTTTGATATAGTTTAGTATGCTTTGTATGTAGTTATATACGGCAAGGGTAGTCGAATGTTTTTCGCGGAAACCATATTGGTTTTTATCTAAAAGTTTATATTTTTCAAGAAATTTATAAATTCGGTTTGACATTGGTTTTTCAAATATTTTTGAGATCGTTGGGAGTAGGGCGATCGGTCTGTATTAGCTAGGATCATCTGATTTTCCTCCTTTCTTTAATATAGGTTTTATTTTAGCTATTTTAAGTTTGTCTGGAAAAGTGCATTCTTCGAAGGATTGGTTTACGAGTTGAGTTAAAATGGGTGTAAGCTCAAAGCTACACGCCTTAACTAGGATGGGTGGTATGTCATCTATGCCGTAGCTATATTTATTTGGCATGTTTCGGATGATGGTGTTAATTTCTCGATCAGCGACTGGTTGTAGGTACATTGTGTTTATGGTGGTGTTATGCACCGGCCGACCGCTCGGCGCGAGTGGAGGGGGCTGGGTGTCGCCAGTTTTATGTGGCCGTGATATCTCACCTACTGACACGAAGTAGTCATTGAGAATATTTGTTACCGCGTGGGGGCATTTTTCTATTGTGTTGTGTGAATTAATTGATATAGTTTTGTGATGTTTATTTGATTCTCGTTTAGTTACTTGATTGATTATATTCCACATACATTTGACTTTATTTTGTGATTTTGACATTTTGTGATTATAGTTAAGTTTTTTTGATGTTTTAACACATTTCCTAAGGATTTTATTATACAAGGTAAAGTACTTTTTTAATATATTGTTATTTGTTTGATCTACTAGAATTTTTAGAAGTCTTTTATGTTTACAGGCCTTTCGTAGGCCTATTGTTAGCCAAGATGCCTTATTATTATTGTTTTTAAGTTTTATGCGTTTTTGTGGTATGTGTTTATTTAATAGTGATTGGAGTTCCATTTCAAATCGGTTATAATTTTCATTGATGCTGCTTCCTTTTTTTATTATTTTGTCCCATGGTACAAGGCTAAGTGCATGCTTAAAGGAAGCAATATTATCTGTGCTGAAGGCTCTTTTGACTGTACGAACAGCTGGTTTATTTTGGGGTGCCGTATTTATTATAAATTTGTAAACTAAGCTTTTGTGATCCGAAATACCAAAGTCCAACACCGCTACTGGAGTGGATATTATTTGTAAATATTAAATCTATGCATGTTGAGCTTTTATTTGTTACCCTGGTGGGGCTTTTAATTGTTTGGTGTAGGTTATATTCTAGCATTGTATAAATCAATTGTTGGTAGTTGTTTGGATTTTGAAGCCTATCAATATTGAAGTCACCTGTTATTATTATGTGTTTATCGTTATTCGTTATTAGTTTTATCAATAGTTTGCTTAAAAATCAAAAAAGATATCGATCTCACGGTCAGCTCTATAAACTGTTACAATTATAATATTTGGTTTTAGTTCTAGCGCACAACATTCGACTATATATTCAACCGATAAGGCCGCAATGTCCTCTCTTTCAGTTGATTGTATATCCTCCTTCAATAAGATGGCAACTCCTCCTCCTCTATGTTTACTTCTATAGTATGCTGCACCGAATATATAGTTATTTATATGTACAAAATCTCTTTGTTCTGCCGTTATCCAAGTTTCAGACATACACACAACATCAAAATTGTTTTCTTGTAGGATGCTTTCAAGTATATGAGTTTTATTTTTAATACTTTGCATGTTTTGTATTAAGATGTTAATATTAGTTCCGAAATGTTTGTTCGATTAAGGGATTTCCCTTTGATGTTGATGGTGCCATATCGTGTTGGTATTTTTTTGTTGTAACATAACCATCTCGGCGTTGTTTATCTGTCTCGTTCAAAGTACTGTCTAATTGTATTGTGGTTTTGTTAATGTTGTCGTGTTTATATTCCTTCCCGTTTATTATAAGTTTATTGTTTTTAATTACCGCATGATTGCCGCTTTTTCGTGCTTCGCGGAGGTTGTTTCTAAGCTCATTTCTCTTTTTTAATTCAGTTTTATCTAGATATTCCGTAATTGTATAGCCTGAGTAATCGAAATATTGTTTGTGTTGTAGTATATATTTTGTCATTCTCTTACTGATTAGCTCGATAACAAGTGGTCTGTGATGGCCGCTTTTCCCTATACGACTTAAATCTTCTATATATCCTATTAAATTAATATTTAGTATTTCGTGAAATATATTTATGACATGATCATGGATATCATTTTCTGTCTCTCCGTAGTATTCTTCAGTTCTATGCAGTACAATTTTTTTGTTGTTTTCGTAATGGGTGGTTTGAATCTGTGTATAGTTTTGTGTGTCTTGTTTCTCCTTTACAGTATTTTTACTTTCGATTCTCGAACTCAACAAATCGTTTTCTAATACTCTCATTTGGATTTTTAATTTCTTATTTTCGTTTTCTAATTCTTCTATTTTTAAGGTTACGCGGTTTACAGATTCATTTGATTTACTTTGTTCTGTGCTTAGTTTATCTACCTGTTGTATTATTTCTTGTCGGAATTTGCTGATGGCATCATTTGTCTCAGATTTTATAATTGTTCTGATTTCGCTTATTAAAGTTAGTTTATTTTGCTCAAATTTTGTGTCTAAAAGCCGGCTTAAATTTTCAAGAATGTCATCGGGTTTCTCGGAACTACACTGGTCGGGGTATAACTCTTTAGCTGATGGTGTGGTACATATTGGTGTGTCGCCTAATATGCTCAGATCTTCATTAATTAGGTCATCAACAGACATAACCGTATCATTTAAGGGTGGCAGATATGTTTGTTTGCGGACCGGTGTATCATCATTTTTTGTGCGCTTTGTGACGTTTGCGCAGCTCGGGCAGCGCCACGAACGAATAAGTTCGTGTTTGTGACCCATGTAATGTCGTTGTCTTATAACTGAAGAAAGAAAGAAAACATATTTAATGACCCACAAGGTTAAGGTACACATATTTATATAGTGAGAGTAACATATTCTATGTACATGATCTCACACACACATGAAGAAAACAAATTACATTAATTTGTGCGTGGGGTCAAAAGTTTCCTATAACTGGCTTTTTTATTGTTTATAGGCCTGTGTTTCACCGCAATGTCACCATGGTAAGTGATGATGCGGCCGAAGGTGGTAAGCACACAAAGCCTAGAAGGAACTGGCTCTCAAATGCAGCTATCGGAACACACCGAAAGGTGCATGGCGACAGATTTCAACTTTTCAATTTTCAGCTAGGCGGGTACTACAAAGTATCCTACCACCGTGCTATGGTTTCCTCACGATGTTTTTCCTTCACCGAAAGCTCAAGCTCATTGTAGGATTCGAACCCGGGATCTTCATCTCGGTATCCGACGTCACTACCACTGAGCTATCATCGCCTTAAATTTGTTCTTCTTGTACATACAAATTCCTTGCTACTACTAAAACACTCAAACTTCTGCATTTCTCTAGGAGAATTACGTATTCGCTTCTAAATACTTATTGTTTGAATGCAAAAAAAAGTAAGTTCTAAAACTAAAACCCGACTACGCTCTAAAAAGTATGAAACAAGAAAATATTCTGATGTGAAATTGTTATGTACACACTATTCAATATTTATCGTCTAGTAAATAAACAACTTACATGCAATATATTTTAATGTAATTAATACATATTCATAGTGATGTTCAGAGGATAGCCGTGGTCATATGCCACCTACACCAAGAAAAGAATATACTGTAACAGTTGTAATTAAGCGATCATAAGCTTTAGGCACAGATTAAGACGTAACTTTAGGGCAAAGTGGTATATGACCACGGCTGTCCTTTGAACATCATTATCATTATTCCTCCTCTAGTATCATTATTTTGGGGCTGTTTATCTTAATCTTAATATATAAAATGATAAACTGATTGTTGATATATCAGCCCACAGCCCAAACCGCTGGACCTAGAGATTTGAAATTTTGCACAAAGATACCTTATACAGTGGAGGCATCCACTAAGGAAGGATTTTTGGAAATTCCA
The DNA here is from genome assembly GCA_951394255.1 of Polyploca ridens. Lineage (NCBI taxonomy): Eukaryota > Metazoa > Arthropoda > Insecta > Lepidoptera > Drepanidae > Polyploca > Polyploca ridens. The sequence goes on from OX596260.1 coordinate 10,494,960, forward strand.
CCCCTAAGAGGGTAAAATAGGGGATGACAGTTTGTATGCAAGTCCGTCAGTTTTGAAGTTAGGATCTTCAAATTTTGTGTTTGGGCTGACGATTGAAAATTAATGTGTAGTTATCTCAGTGTTTGTGATAATTCCACCACCGAAGGGAGGAAAAGGGAGATGAAGTTGGGTATGCAAGTCCTTCAATTTCAAAGTAAACTTCACTAAATGTATTATTATACGGTGTAGGCATCCACTGAGGAAGGATCCTTGGAAATTCCACCCCTAAGGGGGTAAAATAAGGGATGAAAGTTTGTATGCAAGTTCTTCAAATTTTATGTTTAGGCTGACGATTGAAAATTAATATATAGTTATCTCAGCGTTTATGATAATTCCACCACCGAAGGGAGGAAAAGGGGGATGAAGTTGTGTATGCAAGTCCTTCAATTTCAAAGTAAACTTCACTAAATGTATTATTATACGGTGTAGGCATCCACTAAGGAAGGATTTTTGGAAATTTCACCCCTAACAGGGTAAAATAAGGGATGAAAGTTTGTATGCAATATATCAACGCACAGCCCAAACTTTGCACAAAGATACCTTATACAATGGAAGCATCCACTAAGGAAGGATTTTTGATAATTCCACCCCTAAGAGGGTAAAATAGGGGATGACAGTTTGTATGCAAGTCCGACAGTTTTGAAGTTAGGATCTTCAAATTTTGTATTTAGGCTGACGATTAAAAATGAATGTATAGTTGTTTCAGCGTTTGTGATAATTCCACCCCCGAAGGGGGCAAAACGGGAGTGAAGTTGAGTATGCAAGTCCTTCAATTCCACAGTAAACTTCACTAAAATATTATACAGTGTAAGTATTCAGTAATGAAGGATTTTTGGAAATTCCACTCCTAAATTATGTAATGAATCTAAGCTTGTTTTGAAAAGAGTAATTGCTGAGTTTATTGCCGGCTCTTCTCAGCAAATGCAACCTTCCGAACCGGTATTAGAGTATTAGAGTCAGACTTTTCATAAGTGCCTGCGAAGGTCTATTTGAATAAATGATTTTGAATTTTCAATTTTTTTTTGAATTTTAGGGGGGTAAAATAGGGGATGAAAGTTTGTATCAAAGTCTGTCAGTTGTGAAGTTAGGATCTTCAAATTTTGTATTTAGGCCGACAATTGAAAATTAATTTATACATGTTTCAGCTTTTTTGACAATTCAACCCCCGACGGGGTGAAAAGGTATGGGATGTATGTAAGTCGTTCAGTGAAAATTACATAATTTATTATTTCGGCTTATGGTATTGGCATATTGAAAAGGTAAAGCATGCAATGACTCGCCTAAACAACATCAGGAAAAAGAGAGGAATCGGTATTAAAATAAAGATCCGATTAATACGAGCATTGGTATTCCTCATTTTCATGTATGGAGTGGAAGCGTGGACTATACTGGCCCGAGAAAGAAAAAGGATTGATGCATTCGAGATGTAGTGCGGAGACGGATCGCAGCTATCGCAGCTCCAAATTAAAACCCGATTGTGTCCACCATATGCCACCAACGTATTCTTTCGTATGTCGGCCACATAGTGCGCAAAGACGATGAAAGTTAGGAAAAACTGATCATAGTTGGTAACACGGAAGGAAAACGACTACGTGGTCGTTCACCAACTAGATGGTCCGATCAAGTAAAAGACTCTTCGTCCTCCAAGTTTTACACGGTCGTAAGGGACGGGTTGGACAGAAACCGGTGAAGGCAGATCATCCGCTCTAGAAGCAAACCCGATGCCTACCACTATCCTCAGACATGAGGGAAAGACTATAGAGAGAAAGAGAGTTAAGGCCTCCAAAATTGTGTTGTGGAACTAGACTACAAGTAACAGCTCTCCGCCGCAATGTTATTGAGGCCAAAATATTTACTGGTTCTGCCAGAGGAGAAACAGTCTTCTTGCCGCGTATACCATTGATCCCAAATCACCTTCCGTTTGAATTTAAAAGATAACAGTTCCTAATTAAGGGTTGTTTCGCGATGGCTATTAATAAATCACAGGGAAAGACTCTGAAATTTGCTAGAGTTGATTTGCGGCAGGACTGGCTCAGTCTTATGTGGCATCCTCGCATGTGAGCTCTCAATCTACCTGAACTTTGTCAATATCACACGTAGTGGCGGACAATAGCTATGAACAAAGCTCTATATTGTTACGATGATACATATCTAGACAAAAGAAATAATCTACGCGGACGAAGTCGCGGGCTATAAAGCTAGTAATATATAAAATGATAAACTGATTGTTGATATATCAACACACAGCTCAAACCGCTAGACCTAGAGATTTGAAATTTTGTACACAGATACCTTATACAGTGGAGGCATCCACTAAGGAAGGATTTTTGGAAATTCCACTCCTAAGTGGGTAAAATAGGGGATTTCAGTTTGTATGCAAGTCCGTCAGTTTTGAAGTTAGGATCTTCAAATTTTGTGTTTAAACTGATATATCAACACACAGCTCAAACCGCTAGACCTAGAGATTTGAAATTTTGTACACAGATACCTTATACAGTAGAGGCATCCACTAAGGAAGGATTTTTGGAAATTCCACTCCTAAGTGGGTAAAATAGGGGATTTCAGTTTGTATGCAAGTCCGTCAGTTTTGAAGTTAGGATCTTCAAATTTTGTGTTTAAACTGATGATTGAAAATTAATGTATAGTTGTGTCAGCGTTTGTAATAATTCCACCCCCAAAAGGGAGAAATGGGGGATGAAGTTGTGTATACAAGTCCTTCAATTCCGCAGTAAACATCACTAAATTTATTATTATACAGTGTAGGCATCCACTACGGAAGGATTTTTGGAAATTCCACCCCTTAGGGAGTAAAATACGGGATTAAAGTTTCTATGCAAGTCCATCAGTTTTGAAGTTTGGATCTTAAAATTTTGTGTTTAGGCTTATGATTGAAAATTAATGTATAGTTGTCTCAGCGTTTGTGATAATTCCACCCCCAAAAGGGGGGAAAACGGGGATGAAGTTGGGTATGCAAGTCCTTCAATTCCACAGTAAACTTCACTAAATTTAATATTATACAGTGTAGGTATTCAGTAAGGAAGGATTTCTGGAAATTCCACTCCTATGGGGGTAAAATAAGGGATGAAAGTTTGTATGAAACTCCGTCAGTTTTAAAGTTAGGATCTTCAAATTGTGTATTTATGCTGCCGATTGAAAATTAATTTATACATGTTTCAGCGTTTTTGACAATTTCACCCCCGACAGGGAGAAAAGGTATGGGATGTATGTAAGTCGTTCAGTTTCAAAGTAAACGTCACTTAGTATATTATTATACAGTGTAGGCTACCACTAAGGAAGGATTTTTGGAACAACCTTAAGGAAGTAAAATAGGGGATGCAAGTTTACATAAAAGTCCATTAGTTTCGAAGTTTTAGACCTTCCAATTTTTGTGTTTAGGCTAACGATTGAAAATTAATTTATATGTGCCTCAACGTTTTTGATAATTCCGATCCCGAAGGGGTAAAAAGGAGGATGAATTTGTGTATGGAAGTACACTAAATGTATTATTTAAGCTTATGAATGCTGAATTTGCACCTTTAAGGTGTGAAAAGGGGGATTAAATTTAGTATATGAAGTTCTTTATTTTCGGAATAAAAATTTATTATTTCGGCTTATGGTATTGATTGTACGTAGTATTTATATACTCTGAGGTATTGATATATTGAAATGGCAAAGGATGTAATGACTCGCCTAAACAACATCAGGAAAAAGAGAGGAATCGGTATTAAAACAAAGATCCGAATAATACGAGCATTGGTATTCCTCATGTTCATTTATGGAGTGGAAGCGTGGACTATACTGGCTCGATAAAGAAAAAGGATTGATGCATTCGAGATGTGGTGCTGGAGACGGATGTTGAAAATACCTTGGACCGCTAAACGCAACAATGCCTCAATCCTATCGCAGCTCCAAATTAAAACCCGATTGTCCACCATATGCCACCAACGTATTCTTTCGTATTTCGGCCACATGGTGCGCAAAGGCGATGAAAGTTTGGAAAAACTGATCATAAGTTGGGAACACGGAAGGAAAACGACTACGTGGTCGTTTACCAACCAGATGGTTCAATCAAGTAAAAGTCCTCCAAGTTTTACACGGTCGTAAGGGACGGATTGGACAGAAACCGGTGGAGGCAGATCATCCGCTCTAGAAGAAAACCCGATGCTGACCACGATCCTCAGATATGAGGGAAAGACTATACATAGAAAGAGAGATAAGGCCTCCAAAATTGTGCTGTGGAACTAGACTACAAGTAACAGCTCTCCGCCGCAATGTTATTGAGGCCAAAATATTTACTGGTTCTGCCAGAGGAGAAACAGACAGTCTTCGTGCCGCGTATACCATTGATCCCAAATCACCTTCCATTTGAATTTAAAAGATTACAGTTCCTAATTAAGGTTTGTTTAGCGATTAAATCACAGGGAAAAACTCTGAAATTTGCTAGAGTTGATTTGCGGCAGTTCTGTTTCAATTTTATGATACCTCGCATGTGAGCTCTCAATCTACCTGATTTTTTGTCAATATCACACGTAGTGGCGGACAATAGCCATGAACAAAGCTCTATATTGTTACAATAATTCATATCTAGAAAAAATAAATAATCTATGAGAACGAAGTCGCGGGCTATAGAGCTGGTTTAGGTATATTATTTAAACATGTGTACCATAGTCCATAATGAAAAACGTATTTATTACATTTGTATTTTGGGTAGGTTTGGAGAGAAAATATGTTTGGCTCACATTCGAGACGGGATTTTAGAATTTATTCCCAAATTATTGGGAATAAATTCTAAAATTTGCATGCAAGCAAAGCCACCAGCAATAGCTAACAATATATTAGGTTGGCAACTAATAAACCCGCCATCTTTATACACTTTTTTTTTAAGTATACAAAATCAAATTATTTCTCAACTATATAGGTAAGCACTGTCGTTTTCTATCACCTGTCGCCAACGCGCTGGCAGAGACATAATGCCTTCCTCGTAGAAGTTTTTAGGCTTATGATCAAAAAAGGTGGTAAGGTCACCTTTAAGCTGGTCTTCATTTTTAAATTTTTTATCTGCTAAGTAGTGGGCTAGAGAACGAAATAGATGATAATCTGAGAGATCATAATGTCTGAATAGTACGGTGGGTGAGGAAGGACGGCCCAGCCAAGCGAAAGTAATTTTTCACGAGTCGCTTTTGCTACATGTATTATCGTGCAAAAAGTATACTTTATTTTGATTTTTCGGTAATCTCGCTGCTACTTTATCAGTTAGTCACAATAAATATTGGCCGTGACTGTAGTGTTAGATGGCAACAGCTCCCAGTATATAATTCCGTTTATTCCCCACTATACACTTAAAAGAACTTTTTTTACTCGTGTCAGATTTTGGCGTCGGTACTCCTGCTTCTCCAAGTCCAAGCCACTGGCGCTTACACGAAAAATTTATGTACATAACCCACTTTTCATCCCCCGTAATTACATCCCTCAGCCACTCATTAGTACGATGATAACTAAGTAGTTCAATGCACACGTTAGCTCTCTTCTGAAGTTGAAATGGCGTCAACTCATAAATATCCTGGGACATTCCTCACACACGGTCATCTGATCCCAAACTAAGCAGAGCTTGTAATATGGAAACCAGATAACTGATATAATACATATACTACTTTTTGTTTGTAAATACATACTTAATATACATAATTACACCCAGACTCAGGACATACAGACATGTTCATGCACACAAATGCATGTCCTGTGTGGGAATCGAACCCACGACCTGCGGCGCGTAAGGCGAATCTTAACCAACTGCGCCAACTGGCCCGTCAATCATGTTGCAACCAAACTGAATATTTCCAGGTCTTTTCTAAAGCGTGGAGTTGTTTTTCTACTGCAGTATGAGAACACTGAAGCTGCTCTGCCAGACAACGTGAAGTGAACCTGGGATCCATTTCTATGAGTCTTTTTAACTCATCTACATCTATTGTAGGAGGTCGTCCTGGATGAGGTTCATCAGATAGGTCATACTTTCCATCCTTAAATCTTCTGAACCAATGTTTGGTGGCATCGTAAGAGAGAGAGAGAGCCTTTACCCATCATTGCACATATATTACGCACTGCTTCAGTCACTTTCGACCTAAGCGAAATTCGTGAAGTAAAAGCAGCCGAAGTTCTCTACGAGACTGCAGTTTTACTATTCGAGATCCAGTTGTCAACTGATTTGACATACAACTCTTGCCTTATTTATATACTACTCCAAGAAATTCGAGATAGTTCTATAACGTTTTAGAAACTGATCGAAAAAAGTGGCGGGTTTATTAGTTGCCAGTTATTATATTGTATTACATTAATTATTAGATTTATTAGATTCAATTTAAATTTATAATTTTGCATGCTATTCTGTAGCGAAATGTGTAGACCCTATTTTAAGACAACACCTAAATTTTACGACATTTCTGGCGAAATAAACAACTTCATTTCATTTCATTTCCAACCCAATATATATTTTTGAAATGTGCTAATTAAGCCCTTTCATTTGATACCCAACACGGCATAATTCAAACAAATATTTTTTGAAGTTCATGACTTTTCTTCCTCTAGAGGGCGCCATATACAATTTAACGTAACGTCATATAGCCTATAACCAGCGAACGATCACGACGCTTCCAACAATACCTTATTTGTCAATTTGTGATAAGTAGTTAAGAAGTTATGAGGGAACAGATGAACATACATACCCACATACATACATACATACATATATACATACCCTACTTTTTGCTTCGCCGTAGTCGGGTAATGAGAACAAAGTATACAATTTGGTATAAACATTCGATTTAGAATTTTTAATGACATGGTAAACTAGTTGACCATGCAAGCTATGATGAATAATGTATAATAAATATAATTGTTTAAAAATTCCTTATACAGAGTCTATAAGTAGATTAAAATTACCTCACCTAGTTCCAGTCGTCGTACATAATCGTTTCAGTACGCAACATTGGTAAGTAAATTATATTTAAGAACATAACCATAATTTGTACGTAGTATTTATATACTCTGAGCCTTAATCGATTAGATCAAATGGGGTTGTATATTTAATTAATAAAAGAAACAAAAAACCCGAGTGCGTAAAAAAAAAATAACTGAAAAGAGAAAAATAAGCTCTTTAATCTATAGAATTTTGAATATAACTTGAATTTTACAAAGTATTGCAGTCGGGGTAAAACCAATATTAAGTATATATTTTTTTTAATAATAATATTTGCTTATCACCGACTGCAATATTTTATAAAATTCAAGTTATATTCAAAATTCTATAGATTAAAGAGCTTGTTTTTCTCTTTTCAGTTAATTTTTGTTTCTTTTATATAAAATTTTTAAATGAAGTAACAAATGAAATTCTTAAAATGGTGGTAAAACAAGAGCATTTTTTTGGATTACATTACAAAACTAAGGTTATAAACATGTGTCGACTGTTTAAACTCTTTTGACATTAGAGAGGAGATTACGTTACGTATACCTACGTGGTAACTCATAAAAAATTATATCATTATTATGCCGGGCCTAAATTGATAAAATGATAAATAAATTCGTAAATGATTATTTTATTTTATTTTATTTTATTCGGAAAACCAATAGCTAGTTATAAATTCAATGTACATGATGTGTGAGCCATTTAAAGGTCTTCACTAATAGAAATAGAATACATAATGAGGAAAAACAATGTTGTAAAATCAAGGTAAGGATGAAAGTTAAGTTTAACATAGTAAATATAATCGTTACGCTATTATACACTAATGAGTAAAAAGTAAACAGAATTAAACAAAAGTAAAATAATTAAATAAATTAAACAGATAATGACAGATTATTATAGTTTACATTACATAATGCTAGTTTTCAGAGAAAAATCGCCCACTAAGCCGACGCCTCAACGATGTGTTGCTCATATTAAATATATCAATTTCCTCGGAGTTTGAAATAGTGTTGTATGCGCAGCTAGTTCTCAACAAAAATGAGTTTTGCCTATAATTGGTAGACGCTATAGGGACAAAGAAAAGAGGTTTGACTCGGAGACGTTTGTGTGGCACATTAAATCCTAGCTTTGACAGCAACGCAGGACAGTCTACGGATCCATTTACAATATTAAAAAGGAATAGAATATCAGCAATTTCCCGAATGTTGCCAATGGTAGAAGGTGTTGCTTTTTACATCATTCCAGGTAATCAGTAGAGTCTGAATTCGAGCGCAAACGGTAACTTAAGTATTTTAAGAATTTTTTCTGGATGTTCTCGATACGCGATATGTAGATATTGTATCTAGGGTTCCAAATTTGAGATGCGTACTCCAGGTTGCTCCTGACGTAAGTGCAGTATAGTATTTTTAGTGTTTTAGCATTGATAAAGTTTTTGGAGTTACGCATCACAAATCCTAGGGCTTTTGAGGCTTTCGCAATAATACTACTTATGTGATCATCGAATATTAGCTTGGAGTCATGAATTACCCCCAAGTCACGCACATTCAGTTGTTTCATAAGTTGTTGACCTCTTAGCGTGTAGCTAGAGTTAATTGTGGTTTTTTTACGCGTGAATGATACGACGGAGCACTTCTCAGGATTTAGGTCCAATTTGTTGAGAGCGCAATAGTCAGATAGGCGATTAATATCAGACTGAAGCTTGTCAACGTCGTATTGAGATGAAACAACTGAATATATTTTCATATCATCGGCAAAACATAATAATAATAATAGTAATTTTTTATACTAATGTTATAAAAAAAATAGTTCTAGGAAACAAAATAAATAAAGTGAATAATAATAATATTTATTTGTCGGACACATGGTACAAAATAGGTGTAGTACAATAATAAAGTGGTTCAACATGTTTCACCAATAACTGGCATACAAAATAATAAGTACATTACAATATTAGAATTTGATGAAACATTCAATCAATAATTAAAAATAAACATTAACAATATAAATACACAAACGATGTCACAAATAAAATTATCACAAAATACAATTTATATAATTTTAAATATTATAATGACGATTTATCTTTGAAATTAAAAAATTCTTGCATACTATAAAAACAATTTTCCATGAGCCAGTCAAATAATTTGATTTTAAATAAATTTATTCGTAATTCCCTGATACATTTTGGAATATTATTAAAACATTTTATTGCCATTACGCTACAATTTTTTTTGGTATAAGGCACTTTTGCAACTGATCATTTTTAATCTGCTTGGGTCTCTGGCATATAATTGATGTTTTCCCAAAGTTTCAAACATTTCTGGATGTTCCTTAACAAATATAGCCATTTGCATAATATACATATTGGTAACCGTCAATAATTTTAATCTCTTAAAGAGTGGACGACACGATTCCCAGGGGCTGACGCCACATATTGCCCTAATGCTTTTTTTTGTACTAATAGCACTTTATTTATGTCTGTTGAGTTGCTCCACAACAACAGACCATACCGTAGAATGGAGGCTACATATCCATGATAGGCTGTTAAAGCTGCCTTTTCGCTAACAACACGTTTAAGCCTCTTTAGAGCAAATACAAATGAGTTGAGTTATTTACAAACCGCGTCTACATGGCATTTCCAATTACAATGCTCATCGATCATTAAACCTAGAAATCTATAGACCTCAGTTGCCTCTATCGGTTGCTCGTTACATTTAATATTATACAAAACTTTTTTATTGTTATAATTCCTAAAACTCATATACCTGGTTTTGGATATATTTGCGCACAGTTTATTATGGTCAAGCCAGTTAAGTATTGAATCCCCTGCCGAGTTCATTAATGCTTCGTGATTCTCGGATGTGATTTTATCATCATGCGTGACTACTACCGATACGTCGTCCGCAAACAATACACACGGATGTTCCACTGCGGAGGGCAAATCATTTATATACAGGAGGAATAATAATGGACCCAAAATGGTACCTTGAGGAACGCCAGAATTATTTGCTTTATATTCCGACCTATATGATCTAAAATATTTTTGTTCATCCAAAGAGGAGACTTCGACACATTGTAACCGATTTGTGAGATAGCTTTTCAACCATTCAAGTACCGAACCTCTGATACCATAGTTTTCACACTTATTTATCAGGTTATTGTGATGAACAAAATCAAAAGCCTTAGACATGTCGAAAAATATTACGGATACTGGAATGCGTTAATAGACGGGAAGATTCAAGACAATGCTCGATGTCACTCACAAATATAACAAAAAGCAAGGGCCCTAGCAGGGAACCCTGGGGGACTCCACTAGGAACCGGAATCCATGCAGAAATATAGTTATTTATGACTACAGCCTGGTACCTGTTCTCGAGATACGATGTAAACCATCTCAATAGGTCTCCTCTTATTCCAATGCCATATAACTTGGTAATCAGCAGGCTATGGTAAATCCGATCGAATGCCTTGCTGTAGTCAGTATACACCACGTCAACCTGGTGACCACAGTCCATGGAATCTGACAGGAAATCATTTAGTAAGAGAAGATTCGAGACAGTTGAACGTCCTTTTAAAAAGCCATGTTGGTATTGACTAAATGAGTTTTTAAGAGCAGCGTAAACTTGATTATATATTATACCATCGAAAACTTTAGATACAATACAAAGCTTTGATATTGGCCTATAGTTCGAGACTTGGGTCTTAGTGCCTTTTTTATGACTATGATGATGATAAATTATTGGTTTTGACTTTTCCTAGTACCTACCCAATTCCTAGTAAGTTGTATACACTGATTCGAATACCTCCTACAAAAATAAAACTACTCTACTTTTATATTTTATAGATATTATCATAATGGCACCAATAAGTCAAAACGACACATCGGCTGTTCCTGAAGCCGACTTTAACCAGCAAGATGGCGAGAGAGTCGTCATTTCCGGGATGTCAGGACTCTACCCGCAGTCCTATCACATTAAAGATTTGTCGGACATACTCTACAATAAGGTAGGAATCTACTGAAATCTTTTACATTTGTTACTCGGCCGTGACTCCGCTGTCCGTCCGTCCATCTGTCTGTCAGTGGGCTGTATCTCATGAACGGTAATAGGTAGCTGAAATTTTCTGGGAATGTGTAGGCATTTCTATTGCCGCTATAACAAAAAATAATAAAAATGAAATAAATTAAAGGGCACCCTTACAAGAAACGTCTTTTTTGGCGTATTTTTTTTCATAGCAATGTCGAGTTAGTTAATATAGTACGGGACCCTCCATGTGCGAGTCGGACTCGCACTTGGCCGGTTTTATGTAGTAAATTAAGTTATATATTGTATGCTATCTTAAAAAGTGCGTGCTGCGTTGCGTCGCGTCTCGTCTAATTATATTTACTTGTTATAACTGTCACAATTTTCAAATCAACAGGTAGACCCAGTTTCTGCAGAAAATATGCGATGGAAGTACAATCACCCTGAAGTTAGCCAGCATACTGGCAAAGTACCAGACTTGGACCGTTTTGATGCCCAATTCTTTAAGGTGCACTATCGGCTTGGTAATAACATGGATCCAATGGCACGAAAGATATTGGAACAGGCTCATCAGGCTATATATGATGCTGGTTTGTATAAGAATATTAACAAGAATGCTTACAAAACTGTTATGAGTAGTCTACAAGGAAACCAACCTATATGTACTATTTAAATCTGGAGGTACGGAAGTGCCCCAAGTTGAGCAAAAGAGCAAAAAATTAAATTATTAAAAGAAACAAAAAACCCGACTGCGTAAAACAAAAAAATAACTGAAAAGAGAAAAACAAGCTCTTAATTTATAGAATTTTGAATATAACTTGAATTTTATAAAGTACTAGCTGTCCTCCGCGGCTTCACCCGCGTTCTCGGGACAAAAAGTTGTGTCTATGTCCTTCTCCATACCATAGGCTATCTGCATGCCAAATTTCATTATGATCCGTTGAGTAGTTGAGGCCTGAAGGCGTAACAAACAAACAAATAAATAAACTCACTTTCTTATTTATTAGTTAGGATTGCAGTATTACAAAAAAAAAAATACTTAGGTTATTGGTTTGTCCCCGACTGCAATACAATAATGTTTTTTTGTTTCTTTTAATAATTTAATTCATTTCAACTTTTTAGTGAATGAATTGTATTTTTTAGTAAGTAAATGTAAGACTAACAACCATCGCAACTCTGAGAGTTACGTACGGTAACGGGCGCTTCTTCATTGGGGCGACACTGCACGGCATGCCGTGGCCGGCGGCGACATGTCGTTGGGCGACAACGGCAGCTATGTTCTTCATTAGAACGGCACGACACGGCACGACGCGGCGGCGGCTTCATAACTTTCATAAGGCCAGTTAAGCCACACGTGTGGTGTACGAGAGCGATGGAACCGTATAATAAGAAATTTTATTTTTTATCTCACTAATATCGCATCTCATCTCACTATATAATATAATATAGATATAATTATAATATTATAATTGCGAAAGTTTGGATGTTTGTGAGTTTGGATGTTTGTAACACGATCACGCTTCAATAACCTAACAGATTTAGATAAAATTTGGCACACAGATAGAATATGTTCTGGATTAATACATAGGATACTTTTTATCCCCGGAAATCAATATATCCCTCGGGAACGCGGGTGAAACCGCGGGGCGCAACTAGTATTTATTATATTTAAGACGTAAAAAAAGAAGTGATCTGAAACGGTTTTCATCCAGTTATATTTTATCCACGGGTGCATCCAATTATAAAAATGAGGATGGCGTGTACTACAACTTATTCATATCTATCTTCTAAAAATTCGCAGACTTCAACCCAACATTTCTCTCTTACAATTTTATTTTTACTATTTTCTATGGTTTAATCTCAAAGACTGGGTTTTGACTCCACTAATTCTATGAGTGTTACAACGTCATACTTCAAGGCCATAATGCAAAAAAAAACGATGTTCTTCCGCACGCGACAAAATAATAATGAAAGCCACGGGGCGCGGCCGGCGCGTCCACTCGCACGCACACATGGAAGCTCGCGTGTGTACACAACACATGCATAAAAAGCCGCCACGGCACCAGTGGGAGACTTGCTGCCGACGACATGTCACCGACGGCAACGACATGTCGTTGCCGTGCAGGCCCAGTGAGACAGCGTGCAGTACAATCTCATACAAATATGCCTCCGCTGATGTCGTGGACGGCTGCCGTTGCCGTGCGGTGTCGTGTCGTGTCGCCCAATGAAGAAACGCTCAACCGCTCAGTACCTACTGGACTGACTACGATTTTGACAGCACTCATTCTTCACTGGAATAAGGTTGAAAATGGTAAATCATAAATGTGTCGACGACTATTATTTACGGGTTTTCTTTAGATTATACAGAATATACACATTAAATTGAATAAGTGTCCGGTTAACATTCTAATATAATTCTGTATCTTATATATTCTTAAAAATAAAATTGTTGTCATCGCTGAAAATACGGAGAATTTCGACGCGATAGATTTTTTTAGACGTAACTTACGAATTTTTATTGGGAATATCAAAGCATTTTTTAATATTCTATTCGGTTAAAGTTTTTCTCAAAAGCCTCTTCTGTCGACAGTATTTTTTTGTGTTAGGTATTTTCATTGTGTTACGTCATACTCGACTCTCAAAGAAACCCATTTTTGTGCATTTGAGCTTAGACCTCCCCGTTAAAATGGTAGCACAAAGTATTACAATATATACATATATGGAATGGGGTGTTCACAAGCTTTCTACCCTATGACACTCCCACAGTTAAGACGAATCTAACGATACCCAAACGGTTTAGGCTGCAGAGCGTGCTAAAGAAATAGAAATACACACCATCAGAATCTAGGGATATTTTATATCTCATCAAATATCTAAAAATCTATGAAGAATTTTCTGATATAGTAGATGGAAGAATGATAAGTTATTTTAAGGTCTTTAATAAAAAATAAAAAAACGTCGTGATTTTATTGTTTTAAACATTGAATTATTACGCTTAGAAGCGAAGTATCGAACAAAAATCCCCACTTGACAACCAATGTGTGCGTGAGTGCCATATAATTACACTCGCTGACACGCACACAAGCGCACGAGTAATGTTGCAAGCTAAACGAAAATTTTCGGTAAAATTAACCTTCCGATACTAGTGAATGAAATCGGAAGTAAGTATTCATAAAATTAATTAAATAGTTTAAATTAATGTTCTGCGTCTTAGATAATTTATTATAGACACAGGCCTGTTATTTATTTATTACTAGTTTAATGGTTATGTATCATAGTACTTATGTCGGGTATTTTAACATAGTAACCCAAGACAATGTGCAAAGCTATGAACGAACGTACAATTTGTAGTAGGTATTGTTGGTAATGTTAGGTTTCATATATGATAGGTTGTATAGAAAAAGAAGATTAAGAAGTATGTAGGTGTTTAATTATCATTATCGTATAAAAGACGAATAGCGATACATTCTTATAATATCTAACTGCATCTATACTAATATAATATTAATATTTATAATACAATAAACCGGAAGAGTTTTTTGTTTGTTTGTTTAAACGGGTCAATCTGTAAAAAAAAACTACCTGTAAAACTAATACTGTGTAAAACTACCAGTCTGATTCGAAATTATTTCACTAATATGAAGCTACATTATCCCCAGTATTATAGGCTACTTATCCCAAGAACGCGGGTGAAACCGAGGGGGACAGCTAGTCAGTTATAATAGCTATAAGTAAAAGAAACAACTTATCGGACTCAATTACTTACTCTACTTCCTACTCTAACAAAATCAGTATCAATTACGTAAAACAACACAAATTCGCACACAAACAGCTGGCAACACTTTGCTCGAAATCTGAGTGAAGTATTTTTATTTTTGAATTTTGTTATTTAAGATGAATTACGCAATAAAATTAGTGGCTTATCTGTGGAATATTACAACAGCATTCTAATCTTTCTTCCCTGATGAATTATGACACAATTTTACTGCACAAACCGTCATATTTATTATTTTTCTGAGAGCTCCACTCACTAAAACGCCAGTCAGTACACTGACAGCACGGCGGTCATTTGGAGCCATTATGGCTCCAATTGAATGGATTATGTTTCGCGCGTGTACTTTGTTTCTATGTGTAATAATTCAATGGTTTTAAATAAAAAAATATGTTTTTTAATCGCCGTAGAAAATTTGTATGATAAATAAACTTATTTTTTTCTTATAAAACTATTTTAGGGATTAGATTGTTTTTCTTTTTTTAATTTAACGTGCCGTGTGAGCTTTAACCTGTCGAATCGCGAATTTGCTGAATTGACAGCGTTGCTTGACTCGCGGGGTTCGCGGATATTTCGCGGAATTTGCAAATTTGCGAAATGGCGGGCGCACCCAAGGTCACTAAATCATAAATATCGGGGTATTTACAGTATTAATCAAGAAACAGTAACTTATAGCGCCATCCTGAATACATTTTCTTATTGGAATCTTATTGGAATTGGAATGAAGTATTACAAGATTCCAATAAGAATACTGGAAAAAATGACAACTGTAAAAAAACGGCACTTCATAAACATTTCGAGTTTGCACTTCAAGACGAATAACTCTGTCCACATGTTACATACCTTTATATCAACATGAATAAACGTTTAATCTAATTAATACATTTGTTTTACTAGTCTCAAGTAAGCAATAAAGAGAAATACGATGCTAAAAGTAAACACCGTGAACACATGTAAACAAACCAAACTTTTTTTTGTCGGTCCATTGTTCTCTTATCTTAATGACTTTAGGGTCGGTTTTGCCCCTTTATTCGAAAGATAATGTACCAAACTCGACGAATGTTACAAGTTTTAAATAATAAACGATGATAAAAAAAAAACGAGGTAGATTAGTGTCTCGATATCTAAAAATAGACCACCACTTTCAGGTCATGGTACACACACATAGTAAATGAATTTCTAACCATTATTGATTGTATTAGCTTTTATGAGTCCCTGACTATTATCTCTTAATGTTATAGGCATAAGGGTCAAAAAAATATTTTTTGATAAAAGCCGTTGCATTACGTGAATTTGAATCTCGCGCCGCGACTCAAAACAAAATGAAGTGTGAATAGTGATATTTAACGGATTGCCTGTAAAAGGTGGGCGATTTGTGTAGATTATTAGTTTATCTAACCGTTTTAATAGTTATTTATATAAATCCTGATGTGTGAAATATTTATTTTCGATTATAAACACGTGAGTACTTCCGAATGTTTAGATGCAAGGAATTCTAATAACACACATCAGTAATTATATAAATTATTACTAAAACGGTTAGATAAACTAATATTCTATATAAATCACCCACCTTTTATAGGAAATACGTTAGTTTTTTGCACTTACACTTTAATTTTCGGCGAGCCTCGGAGCGAGAAAACTCATTCAGCCGTTTACCACCTAAAAATTACGATTTTTCAATTTTTTTATACTGGTAGTAACATAATGCGCCCTACAAACGGTTGCGTCATTTAATCCTCTCTATTCACATACCAAACACTTGAGCACTTGAGTACGATACCCGACGATAACGTGTTTACAAAAAAAAGCAATTAAGTGAAATTCGAGCCGCCATTACCGAGGTCCGTACGGACCTTACGCGACTTGACTACATGCGCGAAAGCGAGGTCCGTACGGACCTTGCGCGACTTGACAGGGAGTCATGTCACGTCGTTATTTGAGTCGAGATGAAATGTTACGAGCCGTGGGCATGTTAGAAAATGGTGCTATTCAACGCGTCGCCGCGTCGTTGCTGAGGCCCTACACACAAACCAAAAAACGTGATATCAAGGTTGTGGTCACGCTATCGCAGTACTGGGGATGTAGCTGAACATAACACGGGTAGATATCGTGTTACTACGCAGCGACAGGATCGATTTTTCCAAATGATCGCCAGAAGACAACCCAATATCACAGCGATGCAACTAGTACAAAGGTTCCAGATGGACCACCAGCTGCTGGTAAGCGATCAAACCGTGCGAAGGAGGTTGCATGAAGTTGGTTTTCATGTTCGAAGACCGCTACGTGTTCCAGCATTGCGACGTGGCAATCGCAATCGGCGGCTTTCGTGGGCTCTGGAGCATTTAGCATGGACTGACGAACAATGGTCTTTGGTGCTGTTCACCGATGAATCCCGGTTTGGGTTTCATCCAGATTTACGTCGAACGCGTGTTTGTAGAACACCAGGGAAAGTTAGTCATCTACGACACTCTCCACACATACCAAGGCGGGACAATCAATGGTGGGCAGGAATTCGTCTTGGCGGACGAACCCAGCTCGTTTGGATCCAAGGCAGCATGACTGCACAAAAATAACACGAGGAGATAGTAGAGCTTGTTATTGTCCCACACAGAATACAAATGGGCCAGGAATTTCTTCTCATGCACGATAATTCTCTTTCCTTCCTCCGAGACCGCGATATTCAAGTTTTGGACTTAAATCCTATCGAGCATGCCTGGGACATGCTACAACGAAAATTTTTTAGTTAGTAAGTTGATTTTCCATAGCCTACTGATTTCTACTTTTAAAAGGTAATATTTATTTATTTTCATTTGCTGAGTTTCTCTAGCTCCTTCGCTTCTAAGTTAGTCTGACGATACTGTAAATAGGTTTTGTCTGCAATTTTATCTATGTAGACTATATCGGGTCTGTTATGTGTCACTGTAACATCTGTCTGTATAGGTATCTCCCACATTATTTTTGCCGTCTCGTTTTCCCTTCCTTCAGGTTGTGTCATCTGTTCTTTCCACCACAGTTTTGTTGTTTCTAATTTATGTTTCTTAGCTAATGGCTCTGATTCTTTTGTTTACAACTAAACTAATTTTAGTCTCACTATGTCTCTTTCTAACAAAGAACATAAGAAAAGGATGTAAGAAATTTAGTCCTGTGAAATTAGTCCAATGCTTGTTTTCAATATAAATTTAGTCTCCATCTATCGCGGTTATGTCTAAATACCCGCAAATGAAGACGGCAAAGACTAATTTGACAGCTTTAAATATGTTCTATCGTTTTTCATTAATGTTTGTATGAAAGAGATGTGATGTGACTAGAATTATTATAGTTTAGTGCTATTTACAACAGAATCGGCACCATTGTCCAAAATATGTACTGCACTATGTTGTTGTGTCTCTTTGTGTAGTAGGTGCCGGCCGGTTTTTCACACCCCGAGATAATGTGGTTGATTGTCTCGTCTTTTTTGAACATAGCTAACACTTTCCTTTAGAATGTCGCGCTTGATTTGGTTAGTTAGAACTGCTTGATCTTGAATGGAAAAATTGATGATTCGGACGACGGAGACACTGGTTGCTTCTTTAACCACATGAAAGATCTCACCTTATCTACTTGTTACTTGTTACTTGTAGTGGGCTCTTCTTTTCCGCAAATAGGCCGCTTAGGTGGGCCCTTTTTGCGTGAAGAAATCGCCGGCTACATCTCTAGCCAGCCTAGCTCCGCCCAGAAGCGCAGGACCTTCCTGGGCTGTCCACAGGCTTCGCGGAGCGACCTCACAGGTCCGAGGATTTGTGCCCGTTGTTCTGCCACTCCCTCGCATTCCAGGATGACGTGGGCGGCCGTTTCCTCTGTCCCCATGCAGACCCTGCACAGAGGACTATTGGTAACACCTATAAAAGATAGATGTCGGTTTAGCGGTAAATGTCCCGTTAGGGTTCCTACGATAGTGCGTAGGTCCTTACGGTTTAAGTGTAGCAGATTTCTAGTCAGTCGCTTGTCATACGTAGACAGCGCCATCTTAGATTGCCTGCAGTTTTTGACATTAGACCATTGGTTAGTATGTTGATCTAGAGTTCTTTTACGCGTCCAAGCCTTGAGCTGGCTAAAGGGGAGCGGGAGTATTGGCTCTTGGCCTACCGCGTTGGAATTCGACCCAGCTTTAGCCAGCTCATCAGCTGCGTCGTTACCATGGGATCCGCTGTGGCCCTTGATCCATTGTAGTGTGACTTTATTCTTGGTTGCGATTACCTCGAGGGCACGATGGCATTCCAGTATGAGTCCTGAGTCTATGCGGTTGTTGCTTAATGCTTTCAGGACCGCATTGCTGTCAGTGAGGATCTTTAGGGTGTAACCCTCCATTCTCCTGTTGTTTATAGCAGAGGCTGCTTTCGTAATGGCTACATATTCACATTGGAATATGGAGCTATGAGCACCTAGTGCCGCTGATATGTGTATGTTCACGTCCGGTGAAAATACTCCAGCTCCGGTACCTTTGTTCATTTTGAAACCGTCTGTGTACACTCTAATCTCGTGTATGCCAGATTGGTCCTTTGGTTCTTCATGTAACTTCACTTTATAGTGACGGTCAAAGACATGTGTTTTAGGGATGCGGTCACACGGTGCCTCCGTGAGCGGCTGGTAGTCAGCGATGCCCACTAGTATTTCAGAGTGTGATCCTTTAGTGCTAGTTTTCCAGAGTCCCAGACTTCTGAGCCTCAGGGCCGCCATCGTTGCTTCTTGTTGTATGAAGAGGTCCAGTGGCGGCAGCATGAGTATCATTTCTAAGGCTTTGGTTGGAGAGGTTCTCATGCAGCCTGTCGTTGCCGTGCATGCTAGCCTTTGGAATCTTAGGAGCTTGTCTCTGGTTGTAGTGAGTTTGGTTTTAGGCCACCACACCAGAGCTCCATATGTTAGTATTGGTCTGATAATAGTTGTGTAAAGCCATAGTGTTAACTTGGGCGACAGTCCCCAAGTCTTTCCAAGCATCCTTTTGCACTGCCAGAAGGTGATGCTGGCTTTATTTATCTTTGCTTCGATATGTTTGTTCCATAGTAACTTGTTGTCGATAGTTATACCTAGGTATTTTACTTCAGTTGCTAGGGATAGTTCGGTTCCACACAGTTGTGGTAGTCGGACGGTTCCGATTTTCCTTTTGTTGGTAAACAATACTAGTACAGTTTTGGAAGGGTTAACCGTGAGCCCATTCTCATTGCACCATTGTTCGATTATATGTAAGGCCTTCTGCATGATGTTGCACAGGGTGCTCTCGAAAAGGCCATTTACTAGTATTACTATGTCATCCGCGTAGCCCACCGTGAAGAATCTTTCGTCACTTAGTCTGCGGATCAGATCATCAACTACTATGTTCCACAGCAGTGGGGATAGGACTCCTCCTTGCGGACAGCCCCTGGATACCACTGCCCGAACGGTGCTATTGACGGTGAGTTGTACTGCTCTGAATCGGAGCATGCAGTCTATCCATTCACAAAGTGTGTTGTGGACTCCATGTCTCCTCAGTGCCGTGCTTACACTGCTGAAATTGGTTTTATCGAAGGCTCCTTCGATGTCAATGAAAGTGCCGAGTGTTGATTGTTTGTTTGTGAGTGAGCGCTCTATGTATGAGACCACGCTGTGCAGACTCTGGTGATTTTCCCGGGCTGTAAGCATGCTGTTGTTGTTGAAGGGGTCTTGCCATGAGAGCGCCATCTCTGATCACTCTGTCACACACCCTCTCAAGTGTTTTCAACATGAAAGAAGTGAGACTGATGGGTCTAAATGATTTAGGTTGTGTGTAGTCGCTCTACCTGGTTTTGGTATGAATACAACTTTTACTTCTCTCCATTGTTTAGGAACGTAACGGTGAAATGAAATGAAATGAAATGAAATGAAATGAAATAATTTATTCATTCAAATAGGCCTTCACAGGCACTTATGAATAGTCAAACTCTAATACTCTAATGCACTAATGCACGGTTCGGAAGGTTGATTTTGCTGAGAAGAGCCGGCAATAAACTCAGCAATTACTCTTTTCAAAAACAAACTTAAATTTATTACATCAGATGTTTCCTGCGAGAGCGAGCGCTACAACCACGCATTTTTATCATTTAAATATTCTTTAATATTGTAGTAAGCCTTCTGTACTAAAGCGGCCTTTATACATTTCTTAAACTTTAGTGACGGTAAATTTAAAATTTCATTACGGATCTTATTATAAAATTGTACACTCAGTCCTAA
Source organism: Polyploca ridens (assembly GCA_951394255.1). Taxonomy (NCBI): domain Eukaryota; kingdom Metazoa; phylum Arthropoda; class Insecta; order Lepidoptera; family Drepanidae; genus Polyploca; species Polyploca ridens. The sequence goes on from OX596260.1 coordinate 10,515,976, forward strand.
AAATGAACCTTGCACTTTTTGGAGTCTATAAGAAGAGGTCAAAAGTTTATGCTTATTTCTAGTATTAAAAGAGTGCACGTCACTTTTTTTTACAAAAATATTAATATTCTGATGTACAAATAATATGTTTGCATAAATATACTGCGATGCTACTGTAAGGATACCTATATTTTTAAACTTATCTCTGAGGGAAGCTCGAGAACTCATATTATAAATAGCTCGCACTGCTTTTTTTTGCAAAATAAAAATGGTTTCTATATCAGCAGCTTTACCCCAAAGTAAAATGCCATAGGACATAACACTATGAAAATAACTAAAATAAACTAATCGAGCTGTGTCTACGTCTGTTAGCTGTCTAATTTTTCTAACTGCATAAGCAGCTGAACTGAGCTTTCCCGAAAGACATGCTATTTGGCTGCCCCATTGAAGTTTCGAGTCTAAAGTAATCCCTAAGAATACTGATGATTCAACAAGACCTAAAGGTTCATTATTTATCATTAAATTACAGCCTACTTTTTTAACATTTGGAAGCGCAAATTTAATACATTTAGTTTTCTTTGCATTTAAAACTAGATTATTTACAGTAAACCAATTTAATACCCGAGATAATGCACCGTTTACATCGTCAAAATTAGATTTCAGTCTATCAACACTAAAAATCAGTGAGGTATCATCAGCAAACAGTACAATTCCACAGGTATTTTTGACATAAAAAGGAAGATCATTAATGTTAGGTATTCTCTAAAGAAACCTCAATAGAGCCCTAACACTTTTAGGAATAGGTATTGTAATAGAATTTAGCCCTAGCATGTGAGGGAGGAGAAGATAGGGTGGCTTACCTCGGGCTCCGCTGAAGGTAGGTATCCCGCACGCAACGAACTGGTATTTTTCTCCCTGATTCCGATTCACACGCGGAAAAGCACTGTCTCGATTGTCAGGGACACCCCGGGGTAACACTAGATGATGGATTTCAAGAGATTCACCGTTTTCCAGCACTTTTTGATAATTTTCTTACCGACGCGCTAATTGTTGGCGTTGGCGCGAAACGAGTTCAGTACATACACTCTGTCATTTGTTTCTTGCTATTGACGTCACGCGCGTTCGGTGAGCCGTTGTGCGTTTAGCGTCCAGAGATGGCGCTGTTTGATGAGCCGAGGTAAAGAAGTAGGAAATGAGGAAGGAATAAAGGAATTACATGCTCTAACATTTCCCCCCACTTGAAATCATCAAAGGATTTCATAAACAAGATACAATAGAATTTAAGAGTCGTCCATGATCGGTCGAACATCCTTATGGTAACGTTTCCAGTCCCTATCCTAACATTATAAAAATGTAACTAAAATTAAGTTAAAAGTAAAGAACTTAACTAAGAATTTGAAAACAGAAAGACGATCTTAATGTTGAATAGGTAAAGGACAAATCTTTGCAACAGGTCTACGAAGAAGACCATTAACAGTGCGGAGAGTAACGACTCGCACCACACCATCGGTGCCAGGATGCACGCTTTCGATTCTACCATAACGCCATTCTAAAGAAGGACGATTTTGATCGACAATCAGAACAACATTGCCAATTTTAACGTTATCAGTATTAACAGTCCATTTGGACCTTTGTTGCAAGGTATGAAGATAATCGTGCTGCCAAGCGCGCCAAAAACATTGAGTAAGTTTTTTAAGCATATCCCATCTAGCTAAAGGACTGACGTAAGAGTCAGTGAGATTTGGTTCAGGCAAGGATACCAGAGGACATCCTGCTAAGAAATGTCCAGGAGTTAGAATATCTACTTCTCTCGGATCTGTAGATATTACGCAAAGAGGCCGTGAATTGAGCACAGCTTCAATTTTAGTGAGAATGGTGGACAATTCCTCGAAAGTCAAGACTTGAGTGCCTACAACACGCTTTAAATGAGATTTCATGGATTTAACCCCACTTTCAAAAATTCCCCCAAAATGACTCCCAGTAGGAGGGTTAAATTTCCAAACAATACTACGCTTAGCAAGATTGGATTCGATTTCAAAATTCAAAATTCAAAATTCAAAATCATTTATTCAAATAGACCTTCGCAGGCACTTATGAAAAGTCTGACTCTAATACTCTAATACCGGTTCGGAAGGTTGCATTTGCTGAGAAGAGCCGGCAATAAACTCAGCAATTACTCTTTTCAAAACAAGCTTAGATTCATTACATAATATTTACATTCTAATCGCACTGACAACAATTGCGTGCCCCGGCGCGGCCGCAAAACTACAAAGTAGACTGAATCTATATTTAATTCAGGAGACTGTTTAAGTAGAAATTTATGTATTTCATCAAGATAATGTTTGGCACCTACAAAATTGGTACCGTTATCGGTTAAAATTGAATTACAAAGGCCGCGTCTTGAGACGAATCGATCAAGAGCGGCTAAGAAAGCAGGAGTAGATAGCTCGGTCACTAACTCGATGTGAATTGCCTTGACCGCAAGGCAAACTATGATGCAGACGTAAGCCTTGTAAGTCCGAGCGTTGCGTCGACGGCTTTCTTTTACTGTGAATGGCCCTGCAAAGTCTATTCCGACGTTTTGAAAACAACGCGAGGGTTGAACTCTAGACGGAGGAAGATCTCCCATCATTGGTTGAACCAAAATAGGTTTAGTTTTAAAACACGGTACGCATTTTGATAAACGCGATCTGATTAAGTTACGGATACCTAATATCCAGAAACGTCTTTGAACTAAGGATTGCAAAGTACGAGGACCACAATGTAAGTAAAGAAGATGGTAATAATCTATTAAAAGTTTAGATAGCTGTGAATCCTTTGGAAGTAAGAAAGGATGAGTAGCCAATTCCGATAAATTGGCGTTTTTTAAACGTCCCCCCACTCGAAGCAAACCCGCATCATCAACGAAAGGATTTAATTTTTGAATAGAACGAGAGCAGTTTTGTTTTAATTGAATCGCTGCGATCTCGTCTGAAAAGGAATTAGTTTGGACATGGCGAACTAAGCTATAAAGTGAAAACTCGAGTTCACTAACCGTTAGTCCAGATTTGAGTCTACAATCGGGCTTTTGTTTTAAATTATTAATGAAACGGAAACACCAGGCGAGCACGCGCTGAGTCCGAGAAAACGAGGAAATCTTGTTTAAAAGATTTGACAAAACGTTAGTGTTTTGAGGGTCACTTACAACATGAGTGGCGCGAACAGTTTTCAATTCGGGAACTGGATTGGACATTTCGACCGTTTGATTGATAGGCCACTTGTCACACTCTTCAGAGAGCCACTTCGGGCCTGACCACCAGGAGGGGGATGATACTAGATCAGAGCAGGTGAGCCCTCGACTGCAGTGATCAGCCGGATTGTCTAGAGTAGACACGTGATGCCACTTATCAGTACTAACGTTGTCAGTTATCTTGACAACACGATGAGACACAAATGTTTTTAATTTGTGTGGTTCGGTTTTAAGCCACGATAAAACAGTTTTACTATCAGTAAAAGCTTGCATTCGAGTGAGATTAATATGATTGTGGAGAAGGTTCCACATGTGCTTTAAAATCCGCGAAAGTAGAACAGCGCCACAAAGCTCAAGGCGATTAACCGTAAGTGGTTTCAACGGGGCTACCTTCGACTTGGCAATAAGTAAATGAACCGAAATTCCATCATCACCAATAGCTCGTAGGTAGACGCAACAACCATAAGCCTTTGTGGATCCGTCACAGAATCCTATTAACTCGAAATGAGTAGCATTGGAGTTCGAGACTCGCCGTGGGAGTCGAACTTCTTTAAGAACACTCAATTCTTTAACGAAATCTTGCCACTCTTGAGCTACATCAGATGGAACAGTTTCATCCCAATTGAGTTGGAGTCGCCACAGTGTTTGTAACATAAGTTTAGCTAGTAAGACTACTGGCGTCAACCAACCAAGGGGATCATAAATACGAGCGACATTAGAAAGAATCGCACGCTTTGTGCAGTTTGAATTTAGCTGCGAGAAAGAATATGTGAAAATATCTTGAACTGGGTCCCACTGAATACCAAGAATTTTTAAAGTACGTTGATTTTGATCATCACAAAACTCTTTAGGAATTTGACAGTGCTCAGAAGGTATCTGAGAGAGAAATTCTTCAGAGTTACTACTCCACTTGCGGAGTTCAAACTGCGCACAGTTCAATAGATTTACTAGCTCATCCTTGAGCTCCAAAGCAGTATCAACGTCTGATGCTCCAGCTGTGATGTCGTCCATAAAGGTATCATGGAGAAGAACTTGGGCTGCACGAGGCCACTTGGAACCATGATCCTGAGCAACCTGATGAAGTGTTCTGATTGCCAGGAACGGTGAACTAGTCACGCCATATGTGACGGTATTTAGTTCATACTCACAGACGGGATCATTCGGCGAAGCTCGCCACAGGATGTGCTGCCAACAACGATCTTCGGGGCGAAGTTCAATGTTGCGATACATTTTTGTGATATCCGCTGTGAACACAATTGCGGGAAAACGAAACTTGGTGATGATGTCAACTATATCGTTTTGTAGCTTGGGACCAGTATGAACAAGATCGTTGAGAGACTTGCCGTTCGTGCTTTTCGCACTTGCGTCGAATACGACCCTCAGTTTAGTTGTAGTGCTTTCGGGACGCATGACACAATGATGGGGAATTAGATATTTCCCGCTTGGAGATGACGACTCAATAGGCTGCATATGTCCTAATGATTCGTACTCACGCATAAAGTTAGAGTAATCCTCTTTAAGCTTCTCATCACGATTAAGACGCTTCTCTAAATTCGTTAAACGTGATAACGAATGTTTGTAAGAATCACCGAGCTCATCGTACGGCTCCTTTAAAAGTATAGGAACGACGTATCGACCGTCTGTGTTTTGATATACTAGCTCCGAGTATATTTGTTGGCATTTGGTATCGTCTGGATTTGAAACACTGACCAACGGAGGCTCCTCGACCTCCCAAAAGCGCTTGACCACTTCGTCTAAGGCAAAGGTGGAAGCTAAGAGGGAAGAGACCGTTGGAGGCGGTCGACAATAATTTGTGTCGAGCCTTCCAGTGATAACCCAACCGAATACGCTATGGAGGGCGACTGGTAGTCCAGGTCCTGCTTCTATCCGCTGACCATCGTAGATCATATGGAATAGTTCCGCACCAATCAACAAATCAATGTCAGCTGGCTTATCGAACTCGCTATCAGCTAAGACTAAGTGTTTATAGGAGTCCCGAACAACCGTTGGGACTTCAGCCGTTGGCATTACATTTGTAATACTAGACATCACAATAGGACAAATGTTAAAAGAAGGTGCATTTGAATCCTGTGGTAAAATAGTGCAAGAAGTAACACCCTGTACCTGGTGTACAATGTTTTGACCTAGACCGGCTACGGCTACATCGCAGCGACGTAACGGTAAGCCCAAACGTTTAGCACATTTTACGCTTAAAAAGCAATCCTGCGCACCACTATCGATCAGCGCTCTGACAAGTAAAGACTGGCCGGGCTTGCTAGTATGACGTACACAAACAGTACAAGTGCCCAGCAGTACTAACGCACGATGTTGTTCGATGAGTGGGCCGGCACTACTCGCGCACACTGTGGTGGTGGTGCTAGGAACCTCGGAGGCCCCGTGCACGCTTGGTACGGCAACGCTACCAGGATTGGTACCAACACTGGGACCAGTGACGTCAGCAGTGGCAGGGTGCAATAGTGTGTGATGACGCGCACCACACGAAAAACAACGAGATTTTGAAAAACATGAATCGGCATTATGATTTTTACGTAAGCAGATATTACATAAGTTATTATTTTTTACAAAGTTACTTTTATGTAAATAATTTAAAGCTTTAAATGCAGAACACTTGTAAACAGAATGTGGTAATGAGCAAAATACGCAAGATTCGACCTTGTAACCGCTAGAATATGGTGCATTTGTATTGGCGGTAAAAGAAGAAGATTTATAATGTTTGTGCTCTATGTTGTTACGATTACCCGTGTTGCGTTGAAAATTAGACTTTCCTGGAACGGGTTTAGGCTCCTTTTGAACGGAGTGACTCGACTCACTCGCTTCCAATACTTTCACATAACTTTGTAAAAATGTTAAAAGTTCGATAAATGTAGGTATTTGAGAATTATTCTGCGATTCAAAACGCTTACGAGTATCAGGGTCCAGAGTACGTGACGCTAAATAAAATAAAATATACTCGCCAAGATTTTCAATGTTTGACGCCTTAAGGGCGTTTACACACTCATTTAACATGCTAGTGAATTTACGTAACTCAATTAAATTACCACTTTTTAAAGAAGGATAGTTGCATATTTTATCAAGGTAGTTAGCAGACAGGATTCTTTTGTTTTCAAAACGATCGATTAATGCATCAAATACAACCTGATAATTATCAGATGTTACTGGAATGCCTTTCGCGATTGACAATGCAGAACCAGACAGACAAGCTATCAAATAATGAAATTTTTCTATTTTGCTGATGTTATTGTTATCATGAATTAAACACAGAAACGTATCGTAAAATGTTTGCCAATACTCAATGTTTCCGTCAAACTTAGGCAGATCGAACTTTGGTAACCGAACTTGACCAACCGGCTTTATGGCAGTATCGAAGCTCGTGCTAGAAGAGACTGGTATACTAATATAAGTACTATGGGCATCGACGACAGCGTAGTACAAATCGTCAAACGCCGATATGCTCTGCGTGTCTATGTCTGAGTCTGGCTTAACCTTTAATTTTAAAGAGTTGACCTCGTTTGTAAGATCAACATATTCCTGTCGCAAAGATTCTACCCGTCTGTACCTAGCCTTAAATTGGCTTAGTTTTGATTTGTCGTGTTCTAATTGTTTACTTAAATCAAACAGTATTTGTATGTCTTTAAAGACATATTCTCGTCGAGATGTGAGCAATTTAATTTGTTGTTCGTCTTTATTCATTTTGATAAATAGCTAAAATGAACACGACAATGAAAAATGAAAGTAGGTATGTTTTAGTTTGCTTTATTTTTATTTTGAAACTAAGTAAGTGGACTGGAAAACGTGTTTTAATAAGTATTAGTTTGAATACGATCCAAAATCACGTGCAGAAAAGTAAGTACAAGTGAAGTTGTTGTATAAACCGTACAATAGGTCAATGACCTATCCAATAATGCATTTTACATAAAAAACTAGTAAAGAAGTACCTATGTGCACTTATATTTTATGTAAAACGGCTAAGGATTGTTTAGTGAGGACCTAGTAAACTGTAAAATGAAGTTTTCTATTGAAATTGAACTCAAAGTTACCATAGGACATCCGGCTCGAAGGACCACATAAAAATGTTAGGTATTCTCTAAAGAAACCTCAATAGAGCCCTAACACTTTTAGGAATAGGTATTGTAATAGAATTTAGCCCTAGCATGTGAGGGAGGAGAAGATAGGGTGGCTTACCTCGGGCTCCGCTGAAGGTAGGTATCCCGCACGCAACGAACTGGTATTTTTCTCCCTGATTCCGATTCACACGCGGAAAAGCACTGTCTCGATTGTCAGGGACACCCCGGGGTAACACTAGATGATGGATTTCAAGAGATTCACCGTTTTCCAGCACTTTTTGATAATTTTCTTACCGACGCGCTAATTGTTGGCGTTGGCGCGAAACGAGTTCAGTACATACACTCTGTCATTTGTTTCTTGCTATTGACGTCACGCGCGTTCGGTGAGCCGTTGTGCGTTTAGCGTCCAGAGATGGCGCTGTTTGATGAGCCGAGGTAAAGAAGTAGGAAATGAGGAAGGAATAAAGGAATTACATGCTCTAACATTTAATATAAATTAAAAATAGAAAAGGGCCTAAAATAGAGCCCTGCGGCACCCCCATATGCACAGGAGAACCAGATGATTTAATACGATTGACATCAACACTTTGAATTCTTTCCCCGAGATACGACTTCATCAAATCAAGTGCTGCACCCCTAACCCCATAATAATTTAGTTTACGTATGAGTGTCTGGTGATCAACACAATCAAAGGCTTTAGATAGATCACAGAAGACTCCAATAACATTCTGTGAGTTCTCCCAAGCGTTAAAAATATTTCTTAAAAGTGCTACCCCGGCATCAACAGTTGAACGACCCTTTGTAAACCCATACTGCTCACTATGTAATAGTTTATTCAAATTAAAGTGAGCGAGTAATTGCGTTAAAATAATCTTTTCAAATACTTTACTCAAAGCTGGCAAATGGAAACTGGCCTATAATTAGTAGGATCACTGGGATCTCCCGCCTTGAACAAAGGTATAACTTTGTATAAATTTAAGTTTGTTTTTGAAAAGAGTAATTGCTGAGTTTATTGCCGGCTCTTCTCAGCAAAATCAACCTTCCGAACCGTGCATTAGTGCATTAGAGTATTAGAGTTTGACTATTCATAAGTGCCTGTGAAGGCCTATTTGAATGAATAAATTATTTCATTTCATTTCATTTCATTTCATTTCATTTCACCGTTACGTTCCTAAACAATGGAGAGAAGTAAAAGTTGTATTCATACCAAAACCAGGTAGAGCGACTACACACAACCTAAATCATTTAGACCCATCAGTCTCACTTCTTTCATGTTGAAAACACTTGAGAGGGTGTGTGACAGAGTGATCAGAGATGGCGCTCTCATGGCAAGACCCCTTCAACAACAACAGCATGCTTACAGCCCGGGAAAATCACCAGAGTCTGCACAGCGTGGTCTCATACATAGAGCGCTCACTCACAAACAAACAATCAACACTCGGCACTTTCATTGACATCGAAGGAGCCTTCGATAAAACCAATTTCAGCAGTGTAAGCACGGCACTGAGGAGACATGGAGTCCACAACACACTTTGTGAATGGATAGACTGCATGCTCCGATTCAGAGCAGTACAACTCACCGTCAATAGCACCGTTCGGGCAGTGGTATCCAGGGGCTGTCCGCAAGGAGGAGTCCTATCCCCACTGCTGTGGAACATAGTAGTTGATGATCTGATCCGCAGACTAAGTGACGAAAGATTCTTCACGGTGGGCTACGCGGATGACATAGTAATACTAGTAAATGGCCTTTTCGAGAGCACCCTGTGCAACATCATGCAGAAGGCCTTACATATAATCGAACAATGGTGCAATGAGAATGGGCTCACGGTTAACCCTTCCAAAACTGTACTAGTATTGTTTACCAACAAAAGGAAAATCGGAACCGTCCGACTACCACAACTGTGTGGAACCGAACTATCCCTAGCAACTGAAGTAAAATACCTAGGTATAACTATCGACAACAAGTTACTATGGAACAAACATATCGAAGCAAAGATAAATAAAGCCAGCATCACCTTCTGGCAGTGCAAAAGGATGCTTGGAAAGACTTGGGGACTGTCGCCCAAGTTAACACTATGGCTTTACACAACTATTATCAGACCAATACTAACATATGGAGCTCTGGTGTGGTGGCCTAAAACCAAACTCACTACAACCAGAGACAAGCTCCTAAGATTCCAAAGGCTAGCATGCACGGCAACGACAGGCTGCATGAGAACCTAGTGTGTAGTGATCTACGCAATCAAATGCCTTGGAGAGATCACAAAATACACCAACCGCATCCTGTGAATTCTCCCAGGCTTCAAAAATATGCTTTAAAAGTGTAGCACCAGCGTCTGTCGTAGACCGGCCTTTTGTAAATCCAAACTGATGATCATGTAAAATCTGATTTTTGGTGAAATGAGTTAACAATTGATTTAGTATAACTTTCTCAAAGATTTTGCTTAACGCTGGAAGTATAGAGATGGGTCTATAATCAGAAGGATTATTTTTGCACCCAGATTTAAATATAGGAATGATCTAACTGTGTTTCATCAAATCGGGGAAAGAACCCTGAACAATACATTGATTAAAAATAGCTGCTAAAATAGGTGCTATACTAGTTATAACTGAGTGGATTACTTTAACTGATAAGCCCCATAAGTCTTCTGTATTTTTTATATTCAAAGACTTCAAGTCTTTGAATATAAAAAATCTCCTAATATTTCACTAGCATCAATAAACTTAAATAAAAAATTGGGAATATGTTTTGGGAAATTGTCTTTAAGGAGACACTCGGCTTTCTTAGGTGAAGATGCAAGATACTTAGTAGCTTCAGTAGGTATTGTTGAAAAAAAGATTCGAAAGCACTCGCTACTTCAAATTTATCGGAGATAAGCTTATCATTAATTTTAAGGTTAATTGTGTCTTCTCCCTTTTTATTTTTACCAGTCTCCGTGTTTATAATTTTCCACACAGTTTTAATTTTATTAGTCGAATCACTAACTTTTTTGGCAATGAAAATGGCTTTTGCTCTATTACAAACTAATTTAAATATTTTTGAATAATTCCTAACATATGTATGAAACTCTTCGTTAGTAGTGTTTGATTTTTTACGATAGAGTTCATACATGTTTTCTCTACTCAATCTTATTCCTTTAGTGGCCCAGTCACAGAATTTTAGTTTAGATTTAGTATAACTTTCTCAAAGATTTTGCTTAACGCTGGAAGTATAGAGATGGGTCTATAATCAGAAGGATTATTTTTGCACCCAGATTTAAATATAGGAATGATCTAACTGTGTTTCATCAAATCGGGGAAAGAACCCTGAACAATACATTGATTAAAAATAGCTGCTAAAATAGGTGCTATACTAGTTATAACTGAGTGGATTACTTTAACTGATAAGCCCCATAAGTCTTCTGTATTTTTTATATTCAAAGACTTCAAGTCTTTGAATATAAAAAATCTCCTAATATTTCACTAGCATCAATAAACTTAAATAAAAAATTGGGAATATGTTTTGGGAAATTGTCTTTAAGGAGACACTCGGCTTTCTTAGGTGAAGTTGCAAGATACTTAGTAGCTTCAGTAGGTATTGTTGAAAAAAAGATTCGAAAGCACTCGCTACTTCAAATTTATCGGAGATAAGCTTATCATTAATTTTAAGGTTAATTGTGTCTTCTCCCTTTTTATTTTTACCAGTCTCCGTGTTTATAATTTTCCACACAGTTTTAATTTTATTAGTCGAATCACTAACTTTTTTGGCAATGAAAATGGCTTTTGCTCTATTACAAACTAATTTAAATATTTTTGAATAATTCCTAACATATGTATGAAACTCTTCGTTAGTAGTGTTTGATTTTTTACGATAGAGTTCATACATGTTTTCTCTACTCAATCTTATTCCTTTAGTGGCCCAGTCACAGAATTTTAGTTTATCAGTTACCTTAGTAGATTTAATCGGGCAATATTTATTAAATCCTTTACAAATCTCAGTAAACAATGTTTCATAGTTATGATTAGGATCATCAGATTCGAAATAGGTATTAGCAAGACTCAATTCCAAATGACTATTAAATTTCTCTAACTTGTACTTTGTGGTTGGTCTAAATTCCCTACTTACTTCATATAATATTTGGCTTTGAGAGGGCAATCTAACAAAATCAGAAGCCGGAGGTCTATATACACATACGATGATGGAGCTTTCAATCTCTGCACATGCCACCTCACAGACGCGCTCCACAGAATGACTACATATATCTGTACGATTTTTGAATTGTATGTTGCTGTTTAATAAAATAATAGATCCACCACCATTAGCAGACACTCTGTTGAACGCACAGGCGACGGTGAAATTGTTAATATTAAAGAGCATCATATCAGGTTTTAACCAGGTTTCAGTAAAGCATAAAATATCAACCTGGGTTTTATCCAATAAAAGTTCAATATCATATATTTTGCCAGAGAAGCGATTTATGTTCTGATGCAATAAAACAATACTTTGTCTAGGCTTCTCTTTTGTCGAAACTATATGTTTAAAGAATTAATCACAATATTATTAGAGTTACTAGATAATATTGCTTCGTCACTTAACCTACTGTTTGTTATATTTACTATAACACTATCAATATTATAAGCTATCAATGTAGCAATCAGGTTTTTCGTCCTTCTAGGCATTTTCAGTGAATCCCGATTTAATTTTATTCCACTAACAAACTTATTAGTGTCGAAAAACAAAATATTGTCATTGTGACATGTCAAATTAAATAATACATTATTCAGAAACATGATATAACTATTCTGTTTATCAGTATAGTCAACTGAGTAGGGAAAAGCACACAACATTACTTTTAGTACCCCTAACCTTTGTAAGGACTCAAAGCTATTAAACAGGTCTATCCTATGTACTATTAGTAGTAGTTAGTACTATTTTAATGAAAAGCTCATCTTTTAATTTTGTCTTTGTTTCTTTTTAAGTAATCGGTGTATTTTGTTCAAAGTAGTTTCATTTGAAAGCTAGAAAGTTTATCTGATTGATAAGTAGAAATAAAATAAAAATATGGAACAAAAATCTTATTAAAATAACGATGATTATTAAAAAAATATCAAAATAATGGTGTATTTTTAGATTTTTGATCTATAACTCTAAAACTTGGTCATTGATATAGTATTTTTTGCATGATTTATTAAATTTCATGATTTATCTACAAACTCTCCATAATAAGTATGGGTCTATCTCTTTTCGTTTGTAAAAAAAAATCACATTGAATATACCTCGCGCTCGCACCTACGGTAGATCTTTAATGTTTCTGACACGGCAAACCCACCATCGAAAGTGTCTGACAATGGTCGACGTGATTTCTAATATTATTCCAAATAAAATATATAAAAACTGACACCCTTGAAAATATGGTATGGTGGTAAATGAAAATATGCTTCAGTAGGTACCCCGAGTGTAAAGAATTAACGTGAGTAAACTACCTATCGCGTTTGCTTTTACAATAAATTAGTACTTATGGGAGAATTAACGTTAATTCATTACACTCCAAGTAAATAAATACTAATAGTACCTTAATAGTACGTACGGCGCTTTAATTTATTTTTTAATGAAATGCCCATATTTTAGTTTTGTCTTTGTTTCTTTTTAAGTAATCAGTGTATTTTGTTAAAAATAGTTTCATTTGAAAGCTAGAAAGTTTATCTGATTGATAAGTAGAAATAAAATAAAAATATAGAACAAAAATCTAATAAAAATAACGATATTATATAAAAAAATGTTCAAAAAAATAGTGTTTTTTTAGATTTTTGATCTGTAACTCTAAAACTGGGTCATTGATGTAGACTTTTTTGCATGATTTATTAATTTTATGATTTAATCTACAAACTCTCCAAAATAACTACGGGTCTATCTCTTTTCGTTTGTAAAATAAATCACATTGAATATACCTCGCGCTCGCACCTACGGTAGACCTTTAATGTGTCTGACACGGCAAAGCCACCATCGAAAGTGTCTGACAACTGAGAAATCATAGTTTGATAGTTCTTCGAGTAACATATATAAATTTCAGCTTTTATAAAATGACGAAAGTTGAATAATATTTTTTAATACTTTAGGGTGTCTGACAGAGGGTTTCCACCATTCAAAGTGTCTGACAATGGACGACGTGATTTCTAATATTAGTCCAAATAAAATATATAAAAACTGACCTTTATACTTTAACGAATTTGAGGTGCAATTTTTTACACCTTTGCTACCTGATAACTTCCAAAGCCACCGCGAGCGAAACTTCATATTTGGGGATCGTTTTTACCTCTATTAGGGACATACACAGAGAAACTTTCAGGTTTTATAAAATGACGAAGGTCAGATCGTCGTGTGCTCTTGGGCTAGTAAGAAGCACCTTCAATATATTTATGCAATATATACATTATTATGCTTATTCATACAATTTTCACTTAGCTAGGGGGTATGCAAGTGCAGAGAGAAGCTACTACAACCATATATTCTTGTCTTCCACGTAATGCCACCTTTATTTTTAAGCCTTGTTTTTAAATTTTATTCGCAAAATCTTATCTTTAATTTCTTTTTTCTCGGTGTTGAACTCTTAGAAACACTTGTAGTATAAATACGAGTATTTTCATCGTTTTCTTTTTCTAATTGAATTCCACACCCTACGGAATGAGATTGTACAGAAAAACTGGTTATAGTTTTTCGTGTCCACGGAACATTCATAACGTCGACTCTGTTTTTTTGGTTACGTCTCGGAGTTAACTAGTCTTTTTGAAGAACCTGCAGTAGTATCATTACAACTGCATTGCTGAAACCGAAATAAAAATGTTGGTTAAGAAAGGTACTAAAACAATAAGCTTGTAGTAAAACACAGGGCTATTCATATTTTAAAAACGACACATTGATTTCAATACTTTTGCTCATATTTTGTTAAAATATGCATGTCGATAAATCCAGCATCCAACCAACCTGACTACATCACTGGGTGAGTAGCGAAAATCTTAAAGAATAAAATAAATGATGAAATGAAATGTATTGCAAAGTGATAAGGATGATTTTAGCTTGAATTTCTATTAAATTAATAGTGAATTGAAATAATTTGATTTTAATAGAAAAACTATTAAATCGTACTTACTGATCGTATGAAACACTTCCATTATTAAGATTTTTCTTTCTACTATCAATCTTGCACTCCAAAATTGAACAGTAAGGCATATTTACGGAAAACAAGAAATGTGACGAGACTACCGACTAGACGTAGTGTTAAGATACGACTGGGATCAAATATGCGTTGATTAAGCGTAACAACGCTTAATAGTGGCGACACGGGTCACGCCTACTTCGCATTTCCATTGTTTTTATTGTTCCGTGGTAAGTACAACCTATCTATACCCGCTTTCTGATGATGTGCGTTTTCTTTATTATTATATTATTATTATTATTCATGTTCAGTAGTTTTCGAGTTTTAATATCTATTTTATTTACATCGCTTTCTTTGTAATTTACTATGCCAAATGAATAAAGTAATACTAAAATTGCATACGTATTGATCCCTTTAATTAGATAACGTGAATTTAAGTTAGTGTTAGTTACCTTTGCTACCCTTTTAAAATGTTCCTTTGTTACCCCTTCTCTTAATTCACTATGTAGTATTTTCCCTGATTCATTTACCCCCAAATACGTGTAATTTTGATTCGAACCGAGCTGCTTAAATGTATCTCCGCTTAACAGAACGTGCCCTTCCCTTTCTACTTCACTCCTATGTCCAGCTGATTAATACAAAATATTGCATTTATCGAGGCCTTTAAATTATTTTTGTTATTTGAGAAAACCTTTAAGTCGTCCATGTAAAGCACGTGATTTATACAAATACTATCTTCGAGTTTATAACCTTTTAATTCATATTTCTGTAAAATTTGTGATAGAGGATTTATGGCTAAACAAAACAATAGTGGTCATAGAGAATCTCCCTGAAATATTCCACGCCTTATTACAATCGGGTCAGTAGTTATTGAAGAGTTGTATCCTCGGGCTGTCATGATAACCTTCCAAATGGGCATTACGGTTTGTAATAAAATAACTTTTTAACAAAATATAAACTTTTTAACGAAATATTTTCTATAGAACACGTCATGCGATTTCGCTCACTTCAAAACAGTGTCAAATAAGAGTTATTTCATACTTTTTAGTGTACTTTGAAGGTGGTTTATATTTTGTTAAAAAGTTAATTTATTTTTGAATTTTTAGTTTCATCTATATGAAATTTATATGGGGCCATTTCGGATAAACTTTTGCGTTATATATATTATATTTGCGTTATATATATTATATGTACACATGGCCAAGTCACACAACATTAACTATAATAATAAAGAAATCGCAGTAAGGAACCTTAGACTTGGCACGACTTTGTCTAGATTTCATTTCTTTTTAGAGGTAAACAAGCAGCTCCATCGAGACTTGGCTAGTTTTTTTACAGAATGTTTTTGATGGGATTTCACTTCTTTTTGTAGAAAATGAAGCGGCCCACCAAGTTGAATATTTTTTGTAAAGGCGGTATGTCGATCTCTAATAGTTTGGTTGGGCTCTTGTGTTTTCTAATCAGGGTCACCAGGTACTCCAGATCTTCGATTATCCTATTTTTTATAGTTTTCCCTTTATGTGGTCATTAAACCCTAACTCTGTACCAAATTTCAGCTCTCTGAGTTTATGGGAAGTACTAGTTCTATTTTGATGATCATGAGTGTGTGAGTGAGTGAGTGAGTGAGTGTCATAAATGTGAAACTTTGCTTTCGCTTAACTTCGGAACTAAATGACCTACAGACTAGAAATTTTGGATTTTAAGTATGTGATTATAGCTTACTGGATGACGAAAATTTCTGCGTTCGGGTCTTATCCAGAGGTTCTCAAATAGGGGCCTGAAAATGCGGCGAAATGGTTCCAGTAAAGGATGGTACGGCAGTGTTTGCTTCGCGCTCGACTCGGCGGGGGCACTGCCGTGCCCCCCGATGTCATTACATAGTGGGAAGGCAGCCTATGGGTCTCCAGTTTTTGGGGTTTTCGGAATCTTCGTTTTTGGGTATTAATAATTATGTCAGTGAGGAGAGGGCGCTAGTGTGCCACAGTTTACATCGGCTCGGCATGTTATTGTGATTTAAAATAAATATAAGTGCTATTTTACATCAAAATATAGAAAAGTGTCTGCGAATAGCCGTATCCTACAACAACAACTGTGAATACCGGCCAATTGCTCAGGAAATAAACTCAAATCTGTGGAAATAACTCGAGTGAATGAAAACGTTATTGTGAATCCTCTTGTGATCAATTCGGCGAAAAAATCAATCAGGAGTTATCGGTTAGCGCGAAGTGTCGATTAATTATAACATAGTGAAATTTAGAACAAATAGTGAAAAATAACCTAAACCCACTACATGATTATACAAAAAAAAACGATACGATAAGTAGCGCCATGTTGATACCTGTTGATACCAGCATACACCATTACAACAGAAACAAGAAAGTATCGAGCTATCGTCACGAAATAATACCACGGGAGGGCGCTACCAATTCCAAAATAAAACTCGACTGATCGATATCCTAACAATGGAGGAAATCATGAATGCACTCCGAAAAATCCAAAACGAACTGGACGAACAAAAAACAACGATTTTAAAAAGCGGAGAGAAAGTGACCGATCAAGTAATACAAAATATAAACCAAATATTGGACGAAAAGTTTAAATCCTGGGATGAAAAGTATGATAATCTCAAAAACAAAGTGGAAAATCAAGAGAAGAGATAGTACTTCCTGGAAAAACAAGCAAGACAAAAGAACATTGTCTTCTTTGGTTTAGAAGAAACTGAAACTTCATATTCAAACTTAGAGAAAAACCTAGAAAATTTCATAGAACACCGACTCTCTGTTAAATTAGATCGGCGAGACATCCAGGAGACCAGGAGAATAGGTAAAAAAGGAGAGAAACCTCGACCAATTATTGTAACATTTTCAACTCTGGGAATAAAAATAAACATTCAGAAACGAAGAGGAGCACTGAAAGACATTCCATATTACTTAAAAGAAGACTATCCACAGTACATTTTGGAAAAAAGAAAGGAAAGAGAAAGGAAACACTGCGATTATTAAATACTTGTCGACGTAGACGATAGCTAAGCGGTCTGAACATCATGAGTAGGGTTCAGTGGTATCAGGATTCGATGGTGGGAGTAGAACTGGCAATAAAACAACGTTATATCATCGCTTCGGAAATGCCCTGTATGAGGAGAAGAAGCGATGCAAGAAACTCCTCATGGGCCCGATAAGTTTATTATTGTAATTTGACAACTAAATTATAACATCAATCAGGAACACTTTACAATTACTCCTTAATTATGGGTAAAGGGAAATAGCAACTGCACTGAAGTGCGCACAAAGATAAGAGAGTAATAAAGTTGAAAGAGTATAGCGACAACATGTTAACTGACAGTAGGTAGTTTTGAAAACATTGTTAATATTGAGAAATAACACATCACTTATCTTTTAATCCTCAGAAGAAAGGTTTGCAGGTAGATCCATAACTTCGTTTATTAATTAGACAGCGTAATGATTTATAACAACTTCCCAAAAAGCCTCGTTTGTTAATCGGACAGCGTAACGACTTATAACGACTTTCCAGAGAGGTCCGCAATGTTCAACGGCTCGAGCTTGAATGCCTCGAGCGCGCTCTGTGCGGCCGTATTTATAGGGTGTGCAGTGGCGTGCATTGGTTTTCGGAGGAGGTAGGCAATCAAGTACTAGGAGAGTTTTATTGCATATTATCGGTGGTATTTCATCCAATAAAGATCAATCCACGTGCACTAGTGAAATGAAATGAATTATGTGTATCGTGATTTTACAAGTTGTCTCAAAAAGTTCGTGAAAAGTTTTAGTACAGTGACCACCATTTTACTAAAACATGTCTGAACGGTGACTGATGCGGACTATGTAAAAGTTAATAATGTGCGGACTATATGAAAGTGATATTATAAATAAAATTTATGCGACTGAAGGACTTTGTGTCCATGGTCATGAACAAATATTAAAAAAAAGCCAAACTAGGGTTTCCAGCCTCGGTTGAATTGATCGATTTTTTAATCAATATTCGATCTTTTAAATCGTCTTTGGAGATACGGATCGATCTTAAGATCGCCACGAAATTAAAAGATCGAAAATCGATTTTAACGAGACCATAATATTCCATTTCGAATTTTCGAATCGATATTTTTTGCAGTTAAATATTAATTTTTGAATAAATTAGCACAAGATACTCTCTTTCTCTCTCATCAATGCCGAAATCGATGGGAGGGCGTCTAAATCGTTGTTTTTCTAAAAATCTCGACAGTGTAAGTTTAATGGAATAAGGATATTCGTTTAATTATATTATTATTAGTGACCTAATAAACAGTGCATTTTTAAAAATATTTTTTGCTACTTATTAACGAAGAAATGTATTTTATATCATAATATAAAATATAGATATTGATTTTCTAAGGATCGATCTTTTACATATTTTAATTTTAATCGATATCAGTCACTTCGATTTGAATCTATCGATAATACATTTTGTCAAAGTACGGTAACCCTTTGCAATGCCAGCCAAACTAATTACAAATAAATATATTAAATAAAACAATACAAATAAATTGCGAAGTTACATTTGAGTTGTTCTAACGTTGGTAAACTGTAGTTTTTTTAATTTGGCTGGGTTACTAGTGTCACAACAGAGTAGGTATGGTTACTTTTGGTCCATAAATCGCGAATGTCAAATGTCAGTGTGCTACGCATAGTAAAAACGTGATTTATGCTTTCGTCGTATTATCCTAAAGAAGTGTGTGTACGTGTATGCATATGCCGAAATCGTTTTAGTGTGCGTGAATTTGTTACACGAACTCGCGAGTGCCTGCGCGGCTAAGTTTGAAATTTTGTATTGAATGTTAGGTTAGAATTTTTATTTAAAATGATTATGTAGTTTAATTGAATCAATATATTATATTATTGAATCTTATGAGGTAAGCATTGCTTATTTGCCTATATGGAATGCACGCCACTGAGGGTGTGTCACACGTGTTCGTTTTACAAGTTTTTACGTTAAGTATCGAGTTATTTGAAATACAATCTATTTTGTTGATGTGGTTGATAAACATGATTTTTAACATTAATTTTACAGTGTAATTAGCCTGAAGTAATTAAACAATAGCTTATGAACTCATTAAAACAATCAAATTATTCTTATAATCAAAGAAATGTTGTAGTACCGCCGATATACTAAATTGTAATAATAAATTAAAACGAGATTACAACAAGCAATAATAAAAGAATGCTTTCAGCTTCTCCCGAAAACAACTCTGTGGGAGTTGTTTTCAAGATGAGAAAAAAACCCAAAAGAATAAGAAAAACAAAACACAAACACCACTACAAAGATCATCTAGCTTATCTGAAAGTGTTCTAAAGCCAGGCATACTCAGCTTTCTGACTCCCAAAAATCCTAAAAACGTTCCGAGTAAACTGAATAACCAAAACAATAATTTATAACAACAACCGCCCCCCTCTCACAAGAAAGTCGTACTACCAATTTATGAACAACATATTCCAAGCCGGCTGGTCCCCGTGGAAGATAATGACCAAAACCCTCCAAAGAATCAATTTAACCTAATAGAAAAGTTATATATACTTACATACAATGTTAGATCACTTTCATCACACGAACGTCTAATGGAGCTAAACGAAGCATTGAAAGAAATAAAATATGATATAATAGGCCTATCCGAATTACGATGCAACGGAACCAAAATAGAGGAATACGAGCACTTTATACCCTGTCATTCAGGCCACACATCTGGTATGTATGGAGTAGGCTTCTTGATAAGGAAACGTCAAGAAAACATAATAGAAAGCTTTACCGGCTTCACCGAAAGAGTCGCGTTGCTAAATGTCATGATCGAAGGGACCAAAATATCCATTATATAAGTATATGCTCCAACTGAAAAAGCAAGCGAGGAGGATATTGATAAAATCTATACAACAGTGCGCAAAGCAATAGCAGCTGCTCACAAAGATTACATACTGATGGGAGACTACAATGCCAAAATAGGTTAACCGAAAAGTGAAGAAAATCTGGTCATGAAACGTTATGGATACGGGGAAAGGAATGAAAAAGGCCGAATGTTAATTAATTTTGCAATTGAAAATAAGCTTGCAATTCTAAACACATTTTTCAGGAAAAAAAACAAAAAATAAATGGATTTGGAGATCTCCTGACGGAAAATATAATAAAAATGAAATTGATTTTATGCTATCTAACCAATCACACATGTTGATAGAATTCTCCACCCTAAGGTTGTCTGGAAGAGATCGCTTTTTAGCGATAAGACCGCCTATTGTACTTACAGTAATTTCTTTAATTTTAAGCATTTATTTAAATACTTTTGTACAATAAAGAGTCATCTATCTATCTACAGAAGTATTGAATTTAAATTACCCCTCCGACCACAGACCAGTAACAGCTACAGTAACATTCACACAAACGAAAAAGAGCAGAGCTAAATACCACAATCAGCAAAATACTTCTTTAAAAAACGACGACGAGATACAAAAATATACGCACATAACATCTTCTAAATAAGAGACAGGAGTTGAAAAAAAGTAAAATTAAAGACCGAGCTACAAAAAAACCAAATCTCCGACCTCTATAAGCTCGTAAATAAATACATAAAGAAAGATTATGCAAACCATAGATATAACACCATTGAAAAACATCTAAACAAGTAAACAGGAAGTTCGAAAAATGCATTCAAAGAACTGAGACTGTACAAAACATGGATCAACGAAATGGAAAAGATGGTAACACAGTGCAAAACCGAAATGAGGTCATATACAGTGCCAGAGAATACAACGTCAGTAATACTGACCAAAGTACCACATACATTAGTGACCACAAAAGGATAACACATATAGAGATAAACGAAGTCATAAGAGCAATGAAAAATCTAAATCTAAACAAAAGTTCCTTTTCTCCTCAATTATTAACGAGAGAATAAGCACCACACTAGAAGCAAGACAACCTGTGGAACAAGCGGGCTTCAGAAAAGATTTCTCTAGTATCGACCACATCCACATACTAGAGATTCTAATAGACAAATATCAGGAAATGCAGAGGCTTATCTATCTTGCATTCATTGACTATCAGAAGGCCATTGACACCATATCTCATGACAGCCCCTGGGAAACTCTAAGATCTCAAAATGTAGAAGAAAAATACATAAAAGTAATCAAAACCATCTATAAGTAAGAAAGTTAACAGTAAGAGCAAAGTAAAACTAAAGACAACAGGCTCCTGGTTTCCTATAAAAAGAGGAGTAAAACAAGGAGATCCTTTATCCCCAATTTTGTTTATAGCAGCACTGGAACAAACACTACTGGAAATAAACACTCTAGACGAGATGGGATACGGGATACGGATCAAAAACGACAAGTTAAGCCACTTACATTTTGCGAACGACCTAGTGTTCATTTCAGAAACTGGATCACAACTACAATCTATGATAGAATCACTAAACGAGGCTAGTAAGAAAGTAGGTTTAGAAATGAACCGCTCTAAAACTATGCTTATGACTAACAACACCAAGATATCAATATCGGTCGAAGGTGAACTCCTGAAATACACAGAAGTATATACATACCTTGGCAAGCAAATAGGGTTTAACCGAACTTGCAACGACCTTTAAGTGAACCGTAGAGTTCAACTCACGTGGACCAAATACTGGAGTTTAAGAGAAATATTTAAGAGCAACATACCTACTTACCTCAAAACTTAAGTCTTTAATTCTTGCCTCCTACCTTGCCTTAGGTACGGATGTCAAACATGGAAATTTAGTAGTGATATAAAAACCAGGATAGTCACCTGTCAAAGAGGAATAGAGCGTAGTATGCTGAATATAAAGAAAATACCCGGGCCGTGCTAATATCCCTCGTTCCGAGGTGGAGGAAAGCCGCGAACGGCTGTTGTCTGAAATCGAGAGTACACTAACTAGTGTCTCCGATTGGGGTCGACTAAACCTAGTCCATTTCAACCCCACTAAGACAAGCCTGCGCGTTCACCGCTAAGAAAACCCCATGGTCTGTGGCTCCACAATTCCAGAACACGTCCTTGAACATCAGTAAAAGCATTGGGTTTGTTTTGTTGGTTATTTTCTAAGTTATTTTGTAAGTTATTTTTCCAAGAAATAAAAAGGCTTTATTATTATTATTTACTTTATTTATTTTGATTCTTAAATATTTTTTTTTATAACATTAGTATAAAAATTATAGAAAAAACCTAATCTTATGTAAATATTATGATTAACTTTTTTACAATATTTTTACAAAATCTAATAATGTTATAAAAAAAACCTAATCCTAGTGTGCTGCCGGCAGCGGGGTAGGGCCCAAGCTACCGGTGGTTAGGGCTGCAGAGAGAGGAATCTCCTGACGATGCGCACCGTGTCCTGCTGTATCTGACCCTTGACCCAGCCATCTAGCGAGAGCCTCTTAAGATGTTGGTCGAGACTCTTCGCTATGAGACCGTTCGCTGAAACAACTATCGGAACAATGATCGTCGAATCAACATCCCACATGGCGGTTACCTCGTGAGCCAAGTCAAGGTACTTGCTGAGCTTGTCCTTCTCGGCCTTCACGAGCCTCGTCATGGGGGATTGTGATGTCGATGAGCACTGCACGGCGCTTCGATCGATCTGTCAGCATGATATCAGGCTTATTGGCTACAATAGTCCTGTCCATGATGACAGATCGATCCCAATAGAGCTTGGCATGACAATTTTCGAGAACTGGCGCAGGTGCGTACTTATAGTACGGTATTTCGGACTCTACAAGGCCGTATCGAAGAGCAAGTAGCTGGTGAATGATTGTGGCTACTAGGTTATGTCTGTGCAAGTACTCGCCGTTAGCAAAATGAGGACAATCGGTGATAATATGCCTGAGTGACTCTCCTGGACGGCGGCATGCTCGACAGATGTCGACCGTACCATCTTCAGGATATATCTCCGGTAGTTATTCGTCTTGATAACTTCGTCCGCAATTGCACAGACAAAACCTTCGGTTTCCCCAAATAGGTCACCAAAGCGTTGCCAGTTCACCGATGTGAGCAGATCTACATCGGGCCTTGTAAGGGCCCTGTAGAACCGCCCGTGTAGCTCCTTACTCTTCTATACGTCCCTGCACACCCCGCGGTTATTATTATTATTATTATTAATTATGTCAGTCCTGCTGCGATACGCACGTTCCGACGGCAGGACGCTTCGCCTCCTAGAGTCCGACCAACGGCGGAAGGTGTGTTACGGTTTTAAGTTAAAAGGATTTCGACTGAATGTATCAATTAGGGCATCGGAACCGGGAATTCCCGGTTCCGAAAGAACCGGGAATTCCCGGTTCTGAGGGTTGCAATAAGAACCGGTTCTTAAATATAAAGAACCGGTTCTTTCGGGTCTTTCGGTTCTTTCGATTAATTTTAAAAAGTCGTTTAGGATGGATCAGTAAATTTCGTAGAACAATCAAAGCACAATATAGGTGGTTAGTGTCGCAAAATGAAGCTACTTGAAGCGATTAAATAATATTAATAAAGCAAAACGGCAGCTTGTGAAGAGCATGTTGATGTGTAGCGACACCAAACTCCAGCTATTTAACTATTTTTAATTGATTATGTGTATAATTATTAACGATTATAATTATAATTAATAATTAATCAATAATCAATTAATAATTAATAATTATTAATTGATTATGTGAATTATTATGTTTATGCAATCTTTGAAATTTCTATTATGTTTCTAAAATTTAATAATACCTATAAGTAATTAATTGTTCATCATCTACATATCCTGTTCCCAGCTATTTGTAATCGATGCAATATGTTCGCTTCTTCCATTTTGCCTTTCTATCCGTCATAACAGCATTCAATCCTTTCTTATTTACATTATCTTTCTCACGATCTATCCATCTCTTTTTCGGTCTTCCACTTCCCGTGTATCCAACCACTTCCATATTCATAACTCTTTTACTCACGTGGCTTTCATTCCTCCTCAAACATGTCCATACCGCTACTTTCAAGTTTCCTCTTATGTATTCATTATTTATCATATCCATTATTGTCACTCCATACATCCATCTCAACATAATCATCTCAGCTGCATGTCTTTCATCCATCTTCTTTACCTAATGCCCAACATTCTGAACCATATATTAAGACTAAGACCTGTCATCACGGGCTATATATTTTCCCTGTTAGCTTCAGGGGTATCCTTGGATCACATGTTTATTTTGTGACCTGTCGCCATTTCATCCAACCTATATCGTTCTGCATTTATGAACCGAGGTACTAGAAGTCGTAGAAGACTGTTTTTTTTTTTTTTTTTTTATACCACTTAGGTGGCAAACAAGAATACGGCCCGCCTGATGGTAAGCAGTTACCGTAGCCTATAGACGCCGACCCTGAAGAAACCGCTTCACACCCTTTTTGAAGAACCCCATGCTGTACTCTATTGGGAAAACCACGGCAGGGAGCTCATTCCACAGTCAGAGCGTCCGCGGAAGAAAACTCCTTGTAGCCCGCATAGTTCGAAACAATTCTGGTTTCAATGTGTGTGAATGGACTCCCTGTCAATGGCGAAAGTTGCGATGGTGAAAGGTAGCTGTGGGCATCAAGTCAAATAATTCCTTAGAACACTTTCCTTTGTACAAGCGGTAGAACACACATAACGAGGCAAAGTCTCTCCTCAGACTGAGTGGCTCTAAACCGCTTGTGAGCTCGGGATCGTCAACAATTCTGATGGCACGTCGCTGAACCGAGTCTAAAGGCCCAAGCTGATACTCAGGAGCTCCCGCCCATAGATGACAGCAGTACTCCATATGAGGCCGGACCTGCGACTTATAAAGTTGCAGCCTTTGCCCCGATGTCAAGTACTGCCTCGCTCTGTTGAGCACTCCAAGCTTTTTGGATGCCAGCTTAATCTTTTCCTCCAAATGACTTCGGAACATAACGTCGCTGGAGATGTCGACGCCAAGGATCCCGATGCTTTGACTGATGTTCAAGGAAGTGTTCTGGAATTTTGGAGCCACAGACCATGGGGTTTTCTTAACGGTGAACGCGCAGGCTTGAGTCTTGGTGGGGTTGAAATGGACTAGGTTTAGTCGACCCCAATCGGAGACACTAGTTAGTGTACTCTCGATTTCAGACACCAGCCGTTCGCGGCTTTCCTCCACCTCGGAACGAGGGATATTTGCACGGCCCGTGTATTGAGCGTCCCCTGTACTGTCGTCCGCATAGCAATGAATGCCGTCAATAGACAGCATATCATTGATATGCAGAAGGAACAGTGTTGGTACTGAAACTCCATCAAGTAATATAGACGCGAAAGTAGAAATGCCGCCAAAATCGCAGACATGAAGCAATATTGCTTCATAACATATATTCAGTTTTAGTTCAGCTAATTTTCAAGCTCTTTCCAGCTCTTGTAGCCATTTCACCATCCTACTCTTTTAACGACAAAGCATCCATTACCATCAGGAAGAGATAAGGCATCACAGTAGACCCTTATGTAAGCCAACACCTAAATTGAACGTATCGGTATCTATAAGTACAGTAGTACCCAATTAATATGGCTTACCGATGTACATGCGCTGAAGATACATTTTCAAAGCGCGGGAAACGCTATTGGTCGGCAGCTGCCGCCATGTTAGCGCGCGCCGTGCGGAGGGGCATGACTTGCGAGTGAGACGGAACTAACAGCTGCAGTGTATTGTGAACCTTATAGTAGTGATCTAAGGTTGATTGTAAGTTTTAAGCATTCTTCCGTTAATTTTCGGGGCCATACTTTCTTTTCTGTGCGAACGATGGTTTACGACGCGCCATATCAGTTGGGTAATACTGTAATTTGTTATGTTAGGTAAATTTTTAATAAAAAAAACTGGATTGTTAAAAAATTTATTACATTTATGTTATTATAATCAAAAGCTGTGATTCCGAATTCACTGTTTGATTGTCATTCTACGACATATTCGATCATAGAAAACAATTTTATTGTTATTATTAACCGGGTACCCGGTTCTTTCGGTTCTTTCGGTTCCATTAATTATTCTACATAAACTTTTGCTCTTTTTATTAATTTATCATCAAAAACATTATAGGTAGTATATGTAAGTATATGAAAAAACCGGTTCTCAAAATATGTCCGGTTCTCGATGCCTTAGTATCAATTCTTTATATTACTTCAGATAATATTTTTTTATACACAGAAAAATATTATCGTATCTGCTTAGTGTGTTACTCGCATAATATACCTTAGTTTATATTATACCACAGTACAGTCAACTAATGTACAGCATCCAAAAAAGCTTGTATTAAAAATGAAATTATTAACAAAAACTTACATAACGACTTAATAAGGTTTACAATATTACAGGTGTAAGTCCGGAGCACCTTTTTGGAAAGAATGTTGGTGTTTTTATTGGGACCTGCTTCTCGGAAACTGAGAAAGCCTGCTTTTACGGTGATACAACAACTGGTTTTGGTATTACTGGGTATGTAGAATAGCATTTTAGATAGAAAAAATATTAGAAAGAGGTGCTGATTAAAATATTTTCCGTCTGTGTCTTTCATTTATCCTATAGGTGCAGTAGGACTATGTTTCCAAACCGCATTTCGTTCTGGCTGAATGTAAAGGGACCTTCGTTAGCAATAGATGAATCATGCTGCAGTTCTATCGCTGCTCTTCAGCAAGCCTACTTGGCAATAAGTCGTGCAGACTGCGAAGCTGCTATAGTCGGTGGAGCCAACTTGTGCTTACACCCTCAATCATCAGTGCATCATAGTAGAATTATGAAGCTGTCTACGGACGGCAAAACAAAATCTTTCGATCAAGATGCTGATGGATGTGCCAAATCTGAAGCGATCAATGTCTTGTTCCTTCAAAAAGCAAAAGATGCTCTCAGGTAAACAGCTTTTCATCAAAAATATTTGAATTTCAATGTTTAGCACAATTATAATTTGTTTATTTTCGTAATAACAGAATCTACGCTAATGTGCTACATGTGAAGAGTGAATTTACATATTTACTGCCAGGAGAAACTGGTCCTAGATATGGTTTCTATCGTGATCCAAATAACATGGCGAATTTCATTCAACAATTTTACAATGAAGCTAGAATTCCACCTCAAATGGTAGAATATGTGGAAGCTTTTGGTTCAGGTAAGAATTTTTGTTTTGATTTAATTATTAGCCAAATTAGGGAAGCGCTCGTGGTTTAGTATGATTAGCTGTTCATAATCGATCAGCAAAGTTAAAATACCACAGTCGTGGTCGGTACATGGATGGGTGACCGTCTAGTGGTATTTCAAATCGAACGTTTCCATATTTCGGAAGGCCCGTGAAGCCGTTGGTCCCGGTTATCACATAACTTTGATAGTCGTTAAGATAGTTGGAGGCCTCTTGGGCGGCTTGAAAACAACCAGCCAACAGTAGGTTGACCACTTGCCTACCTCCATCGATCCATAGTGGGGAAGCGTGGTGGAGTATCTGGCCATTCCCTTCCACTCTCATTTGTGAAAGGAGGCCTGTGCTCAGCAGTGGGACATTATAGGCTGATGATGATTAAATTAGCCATATTCACACAGACTAAGTTTTATTTTCAGCCGTTCCTGAGGCTGATAAATCTGAACTAGAAGCAATTGAGAAAGTTTTCTGTCAGAACAGAGACAATCCACTATTAGTCGGAAGTGTTATGTCTAACATTGGTTATGGTGAAGCTGCTTCGGGGATTTCTGCTATAACTAAGGTTTAATTTAATTTTGAACAATAAACGTAGATTCTCAGCGTAATATTGTTTGATGGATTTTGTTTATGTACAGGTATTACTCGGCTATCAGAAAGGTGAGCTAGCTGGTAACCTACATTGCGCCACTCCAAGACAAGACGTCACGGCGCTGCGGGACGGGCGCATGCGCATAGTCACCGAGCATCAGCCCTTCGGACGCACCTACACCGCCGTCAACGCCATGTCTGTTACAGGAGTTAATGCTCATGTATTGTTGCATGGACATTACAAGCCTAAGGTAAACATTATCACTAACTTATATACTTAGAATATTATCTATTATTATGTTGAAACTAACTAGGTAAGTATATCGATGCGGTAAATCCTAAACCATGTAATTTTCAGATCATCAGACGTTCATTCTATATTATGCTTTTAGCGTTCACTCTGATATTCGTGTCACTGTAAATACTAGTATTATTTAAAAAAAACTTATTTGTCAGGATCCCACTCGTTACAAGTCCAATATCCCACATCTTGTAACAATATCTGGTAGACAAGAATCAGCAGTTCACAAAATACTTCGTGATCTGAAATCTCGTTGCATAGATCCCGAAGAGCTGGCGTTGTTATATAATATTCATGAAACAAGTATTTCTGGACATTTGGGGAGAGGTTTTACTATTCTTGGTAAGTGTAATGAAATAATAAAATATCAGTAATTTTATATTTTTTTTTGGAAATTTTCAACTGTCTCCATACTTGTGAGGCGTTTCTATACTTGTTTTAGGTTAAACTAAAGTTTAGAAATATGAAATGAGGTTAACAAGCGTTCATAGGCTACGGTAACCGCTTACCATCAGGCGAGCCGTATGCTTGTTTGCCACCTTAGTTGCATAAAAAAGCCTCAAACACGGCAAGGATACGTTGCTCCGCTATGGAGTTCCAGTGCCTACCCTCCTCTTTCATGAAACCTTGAAAACCATATACATTTTATAAAGCATCTCAAAACGATTCCGACAAGTCCAAATACGGCTAACATACCATAGTTATTTACCAAATTATTGTATTGTCATCGGTATTTGATAAGTGTGCAAATTTTCAGTTTATCTGTTCGATGAAAATTACGCTTGAAGATTCCATTACATACATACAGGTGAAGCTAATAATAAAAGCGTGTTAAAAATATCATACGTATGTAAGCTATGTAACCAACTGGTGACATATATTTAGGTTGCTTAACATTTTGAGGTAAACTTATTTTAAGCTAGGCTTATCTTTATAAAATAATTTAGTTCAG
Organism: Polyploca ridens; assembly: GCA_951394255.1. Classification (NCBI taxonomy): domain Eukaryota; kingdom Metazoa; phylum Arthropoda; class Insecta; order Lepidoptera; family Drepanidae; genus Polyploca; species Polyploca ridens. Next base: position 10,545,398 of record OX596260.1, read on the forward strand.
AATGAATGATTCCCACGGATTCTCCCTATCTGAACTAATCGCTATATTTAAAAATTATCTTGACAGATACAAATGAAGAGAACAAAACAGTGAGCGTTAGTGAGAAAGCAGACTATTTTGATACTGCGACGAAACCGCTTTGGTTCGTGTACAGCGGGATGGGCTCGCAGTGGGCCGGGATGGGCGCTCAACTCATGCGCATACCCATTTTTGCTGCTGCCATTGAACGGTATGTAGAGATATTAAGCAATGTAATTATGTCAACATTGGTATGATATCATCGTAATGGGTGCTACAAAATCGAAGGGTCAATTCGGCGAGACCCGACGCGGCGCACACTTTTAAGACAGCGATAAAAGATAGAATTTTATTTAACACAAAAAGGTACACATTTCAATGTGAGAATAAAAATACGCCTCGCGGTGTCACGCTGCACCTCAATGCATCGCGATGCTTTTCGAGGCGGGCGTCGACAGCGTGATACAATTGCCCTCTTCAATCATTCGTCCCGTGTCGCGTCACGTCGAGCCACGTCGCGTCACGTCTCATCTCGGTGTGAACTGACCCTAAGGTCAATTCACATTGAATACAATTATATATAATTATATACCTCTTTCTGCAGCCAATTTAGAAATACGATCAGCTTCCTCGTTGCCTTGTATACCAATGTGTGCTGGAACCCATTGCATTAACTATTTTTAATAGATGTGTGTATAGTATTTAAACATCATAGGCTATCGGCTATTCAATAGTTCTTGTAGTAGTGAAAGGGCCAAGCCACATTTTTTAACTAAGATGTGTAGAGTTTGTGTGTGCATGTAGAGTTATAAGCTTGACTCTACATGAGATCTGATAACTTTTTGACAGTGCGAGCCATATATCTTGGCACCATTTTACATAAAAAATGATTTTGGTGGGATTTAATTTGCTCGATATGTTCTATTAGAATATATATTAGATGTTCTATTTTTTTGGTGAATAAGAAAGAAAGAAATAAAATACATTTATTCATCAAAAATCGACGCACATAACATAAAACTGTAGTTAACATTAAAATAATAAAAACAATAAAATAAACGCTCAAATTAAAAACATAATAGATACTTAAACTAAAAATTTAAAAATAAAAACTAAAACTGATTAGGGAAACTGTACGCCGCATTTCTGACAAATGAGGTCGACAACTCAGCATTTTGCTGCAATGGAAGTCAATTCTATCACAGCACTGATTTTCAGTGTCAACCCCCGTGACATTCCGATGCAAATAGGACCCAAACCACAGACTACGGAGGACATATTCTCACTAACAAAAAACTGTGTCTATGGAGTCGGCCACTTCTCACGCACACCTTAGTTGGCTATTCCGCGGGAAATTAGACTCTGTCGCCGTTTACACAGAGTCGATTACTCGCGCTCAACTAATATGTGAATGTGTGCGTGCCGGCTTGTACGTACAGCTTGGTGGCCGACTCGAGTGACACAGTTTTTTGTTAGCGAGAATATATCCGACTTTTTTAATATCTGTGACCCAAACATACATATTTATAAAGTTTTTTTTTTTTTTTTTTTTATACCATTAAGGTGGCAAACAAGCATACGGCCCGCCTGATGGTAAGCAGTTACCGTAGCCTATGGACGCTTGCAACACCAGGGGTATCACTCGCGCGTTGCCGACCCTGAAGAAATCTCTTCACGCCCTTTTTGAAGAACCCCATGCTGTACTCCATTGGGAAAACCACGGCGGGGAGCTCATTCCACAATCTGAGCGTCCGCGGAAGAAAACTCCTTTGGGCCCGCACAGTTCGAAACAATTCTGGTTTCAATGTGTGAGGATGGACTCCCCGTCGATGGCGGGAGTTGCGATGGTAGAAGGTGCCGTGGGCAACAAGTCGAACAATTCTTTAGAACACTCTCCGTTGTACAAGCGGTAGAACACACATAAAGAGGCAAAGTCTCTCCTCAGACTGAGAGGTTCTAAACCGCTTGTGAGCTCGGGATCGTCAACAGTTCTGATGGCACGTCGCTGAACCGAGTCTAAAGGCCCAAGCTGGTATCCAGGTGCTCCCGCCCATAGGTGACAGCAGTACTCCATATGAGGCCGGACTTGTGACTTATAAAGTTGTAGCCTTTGCCCCGACGTGAAGTACTGCCTCGCTCTGTTGAGTACTCCGAGCTTTTTGGATGCCAGCTTAACCTTGTCTTCCAAGTGACTTCGGAACAAAACGTCGCTAGAAATGTCGACGCCAAGGATCCCGATGCTTTGACTGATGTTCAAGGAGGTGTTCTGGAATTGTGGAGCCACAGACCATGGGGTTTTCTTAGCGGTGAACGCGCAGGCTTGAGTCTTGGTGGGGTTGAAATGGACTAGGTTTAGTCGACCCCAATCGGAGACACTAGTTAATGTACTCTCGATTTCAGACATCAGCCGTTCGCGACTTTCCTCCACCTCGGAACGAGGGGTATTTGCACGGCCCGTGTAAAAAGCGTCCCCTGTACTGTCGTCCGCATAGCAATGAATACCGTCAATAGACAGCATATCATTGATATGCAGTAGGAACAGTGTAGGGGACAGCACAGAGCCTTGCGGGACGCCAGCATTTATGTCCATGCTATCAGAGCAGCTACCGTCTACGACGGCTCTTATGCATCTGCTGGACAGAAAGCTGGCGACCCATTTGCATAATCCCTCGGGAAGCCCATATGATGGTAACTTCGCTAAAAGACCCCTGTGCCAGACCCGATAGAACGCCTTCGCCACATCTAGGCTCACTGCCAATGCCTCACCTTGACTCTCGATGGCGAGTGACCAACGGTGCGTGAGATACACAAGGAGGTCACCAGCTGAGCGACTGTGGCGGAAGCCATATTGTCGGTCGCTCAACAACTCGTGATCCTCCAGGTATCTCAAAAGCTGCGTGTTGATCACACGCTCCATTACTTTGGAGAGAAGGGAGGTGATGGCGATAGGCCTGTAATTCGTCGGGTCTGATCTATCGCCCTTTTTGGGCACTGGGTGCACGTGGGCAGTCTTCCACGAAGACGGGACTTCCTTTTTGGTGTAAGAAAGTGCGAAAAGACGCGTTAATACTGGACACAATTCAGGAGCACACTGTTTCAGCACCACTGCCGATATGCCGTCTGGCCCACTCGACTTATGGATGTCCAGAGAAAGCAGTTCCCTCCTGACCTCCCGCTGGGTAATGCTTATCTCTGGCATGGAGCTAGCACACTGCGGGATGGTAGGCGGTGTGGCGCCCCCGTCATCCAAAGTGGAGTTCGAGGCAAAGAGAGAGCCCAAAAGATCAGCTTTCTCCTTTGCACTATGGGCCAAGTTTCGGGTCGGCCGGGTCCACTCCGGTCTCCTCCTCCGGCACGACCAACTATACCATGGATTATGCGCGAGGCGGCGGGTCAGCCTCCCAGGGCGGAGATTAAGTGATCCCTGGGCTCGGGACCCCTACAACCTGTGGGCAGCCAGCGGGCAGCTGTTTCACCGGGTCTCCCTGACCGCCGCAACAACACACCGCGCCTGTACAACACAACGGAGGTGCGACACCGCTGGTCCCCAAACACTGCCAGCACAGCGCTTCCTCATGGAGCTCTGGCGACCTTACTCACCGCAGGAACACAACACCACATTAAAGCAGCATTATTTGGCTGCGATCTTCTGTAAGGTGGAGGTACTTCCCCAGTCGGGCTACTCCGAATTTCGAACGGGATAATCCGTTATGCCCTTCCTCACTTACCTTCATCATTTTATAAAATAACACTAACATAAAAGAAAATGGTTGTTCTGTTCGTGCGTGCGTGTGTGTGTGTAAGTATGTGCATGTAATATAAATAAACTATATGAATATACCTACTATATATAGATAATGTATATAGCAATTATTGCAGCATATAGCCCTGTTAATAAAAATAAATAAATGATACATAACAATAAAAAAAAGATAAGATCGGAGAGTTGCCTTAGGGGCGGAATAATGTAATCTTGTGAACATTAGCCATAAGTGGGATCATTCTTTTGTTCCTCGAGAAAGTGTTTCTTAAGTGAATGCCTAAATGATTTCACGGATTTCAAATCTCTCATGGGTGGTGGTATATTATTCCAGCATTGAGTTGCAGCATTCTAAATGCGGCTGTCTTGTGCCTGGATCGAATAGATCGTGCAGCGTGACCTGTTAACTTTCATCAAGTATATATAAGTATTATTTATTTTGCAGTTGTAGACAAGTTTTACAGCCGAAAGGAATCGACATCATTCACATAATAACATCATCAGATAAAGCTATTTTCGACAACATTCTCCACTCTTTTGTCGGTATTGCTGCAATACAGATTGGACTTACTGATATTCTTCTGGCGTTGGGACTGGTACCTGATAAGATTATTGGTAAATTACCCAATGTAATATTATAAGATATTTTTATACCAACTTTAAATAATTTGTTTGACCATTACCCTAGTGACAAGCATGCAAAGCCTGGTAGAGAATATATTTGTATAAATACAGGCTTATTTTGCAACCTCTAGCTAATTTTTCTGGGGTGAATAGGTTCCATAGTAAAAGTTGATCATAATGATGAGTACTTGACCCCTGAAAATTTGGCTAGAGGTTGCAAAATAAGCCTGTATATTGTGTTATACTATACTTCTCTTTATTGGTTCCATCTTTTAACAGCAAAATTATTATAGAATTATATTTTCTTTTAAAGATTGTAATGTTGAACTTTTTTTTTTTATACAACTAAATCGGTAAACAAGCATACGGCTCACCTGATGGTAAGCGGTTACCGTAGCCATATGGACGCTTGCAACACACGAAGCATCGCTCACGCGTTACCGACCTTTCCCCCTCCCCTACGAGCCCTGGCGACCTTATTCACGCGCAGGAACACAATTTTATAGAACATAAAGTTATTTGGCTGCGGTATTCTGTAACGTGGAGGTACTTCCCCAGTCGAGCTGCTCTTTGAGTGAATATTACGCTATACTCTACCTCTCTCAAAACCACCACTCTCTCTCTCAATATACCACTAAGGTGGCAAACAAGCATACGGCCTGCCTGATGGTAAGCAGTTACCGTAGCCTGTGGACTCTTGCAACACCAGGGGTATCACTCGCGCATTGCCGACCATGTTCTGATGAAGTTAAGATCATAGCAAAAACCTTATTACTCAGAAATTATACATTTCGTCCGTTCATTTTTAGATAATTCATCCACGTATTTTAAAGCTCATAACTTGATGATATGGTATACATACAGGTCATAGTGTTGGTGAACTTGGATGTGGGTACGCAGACGGTTGTTTCACGACAGAGGAAATGATACTGTCGGCTTACAGCCGTGGGTTGGTGTCTCTACAGACTCCGTTTATTAAAGGCTCCATGGCTGCCGTTGGAATGGGCTTCCAACAGGTTTGTATTGTACCTACATAACATAATAAGATAATTAACTTAAGTAATCATAAAGTTCAAGCAATCGTGACGCAAGCATACCACCTTCACAGCTGTGCTAAGTGTTCATAGGTTGCTTAGATTACAGATTTTATGAATGAAGAGTAATACGAAGAATATAATAGGTACCGAGCCCTTCTTACAGGTTTCAAAAATATGTCCACCCGAAATTGAAGTGGCGTGTCACAATAGTCCAGAATCCAGCACCATTTCTGGACCGGCAGATAAGATGCGGGAATTTGTCGCAGAGTTGACTAGTAAGGGCGTTTTTGCAAAGGAAGTTCCTTGCTCTAACATCGCCTATCACTCAAAATACATCGCTGCAGCCGGTAAGTGATCCTTCTACTTTATTTTAAAACTGTAATCACTTATAAATTAAATCAGCAAATCTATTTCAAAAACAGTCAATTACGCTGTTTCGCAATAGTATAACATTCGAACTAACGTATTTCGAACTCATGAACATTCCGGAATTTCGACTGTTGAAATTCGTAACACCGGTTTGAATGTTCAGAGTTCGAAGTACATTTTTTTTGAAATGCTATTGCAAAAAACGTCTGGTTTAAAACAGTTCCATAACTCATCAAAATAAAGCATCGATGTCCACAACTTCAGCTAATTTAAATATTTGTTGGTCTAAAATTAACGCGTTAAAAATCCACTGAAATCGATTCAGAAGATGATTCTGGGCAAACTACTGTCCGGATATTGCTGTTGTTATGGTACGTGTTTTATATAACGTAACTCTTAATTCTCTGAATTTTGTGTTTACATCTTGTCTCAAGGCCCTGGGCTACTCAAGTACTTGAAAGAAGTCATCAAGAACCCAAAACCTCGAAGCGAACGATGGGTATCGACATCCGTGCCACAGAATAAATGGAATGAGCCTGCCGCTATGTATTGTTCTGCTGAGTATCACACCAATAACTTGCTGGTAGGTTCTGTTACTTCTTGGCATAGTTAATACTACATTAACTTAGTTGTATTTACATTACTTAAAGTTAGACACATTTTTATGGTGAAGCAAATCAGCGAGTGGAAACTAGGACGTGGATTACATAACTTTGTTGCAATCAGTTTCAATCAGGTACGATTTCAAACAACCTCTTATGGCCGATTCCTATAATTTGGGAACCCTTAACGGTTAAAATTAAGATCCTTATATCTTTACTAATAATGAAGGAAAGACCTCAAAGCTTTGCATAGCAGACCCTCCCATATGGAAGTAGCTATCACAGGTAAAATTAGCTTACGAAAAATGATCTATATGCCCAGTTTGGCAATAAAAAAACCTACCATTGGTAAGCACATCAATTCGTTTTTGTTTATAGAAACCTACTACATTATTATATACTAGTTGCGCCCCGCGGTTTCACCCGTAAACTCGGGGGAGCTATTGCTTTACCGGGATAAAAAGTAGCCATTAAAATCCATTCAGTAGTTTTTGCGCGAAAGAGTAACAGACATCCATACATGTGTAAGGATTATATGAATAATATAAAGTGAACAAAATAAAAAAAAAACATTGTGATACGCATCTTACAAAAAGAATAGACCGAGAGATACTGGCACAAATTTCCTGGTCATTTGTACCAGTATGGCGACTCTTCAGGGGCCTAATTATTGTGTGTGGGGTGAAATCCCACCAAAAACATTTTCTTGTAAAATGTTGCCAATACGAGACCATAAGGCTTGCACTGTCAAAAAGTTATCAGCCCCCCTAGACAAGATAGTCAAGTTTCAGGCGAAGCGGAAGAGCTTTTAAAAAACAATTATTTAAAAGTTTTATACGTTTATTCTCTTCAAGAGTGAATCTAAGACTAACTTAATTCTAGCTTAAGACTATCCAGTCTGCGCAGCAGACCACCGCAGAGCCGATCGGTTTATCGCGTAGCGTTTGTCGACTCAGCGTCATGCTTATTAGAATATGGAACGCTGACGCGGGATATTGATTGAGTCGACAGACATAACTCCTCCCTCCTCAAGTTCGAAGTTCTCGGGAGAACTTCGAAAGCAATATTTTGAACATAAGTTCGAATAATGCTTATAGACTAAGTAACAAAGGATTACAAATATCACGAAATAGACTCCAAGTGTCCAAACGCTTATACTATGCACTTCGATAATTGCCCTTTCACTTTCACTATTTACGGTGTCACTAACACTTTTCTTTAACGCCACTGACAGTATCTTTAGGTCATCCAGGAGATGCCTTCCATGTTTACAGGTGTTGAGAATTTAGTTTCATCAGGCGAGGAAACCGGAGGCAAGTTCACGGTTGGTAACTTTGGGTATGTTATGTTTTCCATATATATCTGATGCATTTTTAGTATGGTATCCTGAATTTTCACCTCGCAGGGATCGTCCAAGGTAAGTACGTAGGTGCCTTTAACCCTATGTCGAGTTATTTCATCTATGCATGTTCTTGTGAGTAGCTCTTCATCTTTATTGTAGAAAATCCATCTATTAGTTTGCAGAAACTGGATTCTGACCTTTTCAATGGTTATGGGGATCTGATTGCATGATGTCACGTTCTCAGCATACGTCATCAAGTCGGTGATGCAGGGGTCGTGAATAAACTGGAGCGTTCCATCATCGGTACAGAGGAAGCTGGACTCGTCGACTTCTTGCCATGGATGAGTGAGCAGTCTGATCTTCAACCCTTTCGCCAAGAGGTAAAGATACTTGGGAAATATGACGACAGTGGAGTTACAGGATAATACAGGTAAGGGAATTAATTTATAATAGACTAGCTTTATAGCCCGCGACTTCGTCCGCGTAGATTATTTCTTTTTTCTAGATATGAATCACTGTAACAATATAGAGCTTTGTTCATGGCTATTGTCCGCCACTACGTGTGATATTGATAAAAGTTCAGGTAGATTAAGAGCTCATATGCGAGGATGCCACATAAAATTGAAACAGTCCTGCCGCAAATCAACTCTAGCAAATTTCAGAGTTTTTTCCTGTGATTACAAACCTTAATTAGGAACTGTTATCTTTTAAATTCAAACGGAAGGTGATTTGGGATCAATGGTATACGCGGCAAGAAGACTGTTTCTCCTCTGGCAGAACCAGTAAATATTTTGGCCTCAATAACATTGCGGCGGAGAGCTGTTACCTATAGTCTAGTTCCACAGCACAATTTTGGAGGCCTTATCTCTCTTTCCCTCATGTCTGAGGATCGTGGTCAACATCGGGTTTGCTTCTAGAGCGAATGATCTGCCTCCACTGGTTTCTGGTTTCTGTAAAACTTGGAGGACGATGAGTCATTTACTTGATCGGACCATCTTGTTGGTGAACGACCACGTAGTCGTTTTCCTTCCGTGTTCCCAACTATCATCAGATTTCCAAACTTTCATCGCCTTTGCGCACCATGTGGCCGAAATACGAAAAAATACGTTGGTGGCATATGGTGGACAATCGTGTTTTAATTTGGAGCTGCGATAGGATTGATGCATTATTGCGTTTAGCGGTCCAAAGTATTTCCAACATCCGTCTCCAGCACCACATCTCGAATGCATCAATCCATTTTCTTTCTCGAGCCAGTATAGTCCACGCTTCCACTCCATACATGAAAATGAGGAATACCAATGCTCGTATTAACCGGATCTTTGTTTTAATACCGATTCCTCTCTTTTTCCTGATGTTGTTTAGGCGAGTCATTTCAATACGCCAATACCATAAGCCGAAATAATTAATTTTGAAATTTTCACTCCGAAAATAAAGAACTTCATATACTAAATTGAATCCCCCTTTTCACTCCTTAAGGGTTCAAATTCCAACAACACTGATATTCGTTGCGTTAGTTTATAACCATAAGCTTAAATAATAAATTTAGTGTACTTCCATACACAAATTCATCCCCCTTTTTACCCTTTCGGGATCGGAATTATCAAAAACGTTGAGGCACAGATAAATTAATTTTCAATCGTCAACCTAAACACAAAATTTGAAGGTCCTAACTTCGAAACTGATGGACTTTCATATAAACTGGCATCCCCTATTTTACCCCCGTAAGTAGTAAGTATAATAATGGAATATCGAAAAATCTTAGTGGTTAGTGGCCTACACTGTGTAATAATATATTAACTGACGTTTACTTTGAAACTGAATGACTCACATACATCCCATACCTTTTCACCCTGTCGGGGGTGGAATTGTCAAAAAAGCTGAAAATTGTATAAATTAATTTTCATTCGTTAGCTTAAATACAAAATTTGAAGATCCTAACTTCAAAACTGACGAACTTTCATACAAACTTTCATCCCCTATTTTATCCCACTAGGAGTGGAATTTCCAAAAATCCTTCCTTACTGAATACCTACACTGTATAATATTAAAGTTTACTTTGAAATTGAAGGACTTGCATACACAACTTCATCCCCCTTTTCCTCCCTTCGGCGGTGGAATAATCACAAACGCTGAGATAAATATACATTAATTTTCAATCGTCAGCCTAAACACAAAATTTGAAGATCCTAACTTCAAAACTGACGGACTTGCATACAAACTTTCATCCCTTATTTTACCCTGTTAGGGTTGTTTGGGAGTTTCCAAAAATCCTTCCTTAGTGGATGCCTACACCGTATAATAATACATTTAGTGAAGTTTACTTTGAAATTGAAGGACTTGCATACACAACTTCATCCCCCTTTTTCTCCCTTCGGTGGTGGAATTATTACAAACGCTGAGATAACTATATATTAATTTTCAATCGTCAGCCTAAACACAAAATTTGAAGATCCTAACTTCAAAACTGACTGACTTGCATACAAAATTTCATCCCTTATTTTACCCTGTTAGGGGTGGAGTTTCCATAAATCCTTCCTTAGTGGATGCCTACACCGTATAATAATACATTTAGTGAAGTTTACTTTGAAATTGAAGGACTTGCATACACAACTTCATCCCCCTTTCCCTCCCTTCGGTGGTGGGATTATTACAAACGCTGAGATAACTATACATTAATTTTTAATCGTCAGCCTAAACACAAAATCTGAAGATCCTAACTTCAAAACTGACGGACTTGCATACGAGTCATCCCCTATTTTACCCTCTTAGGGGTGGAATTTCCAAAAATCCTTCCTTAGTGGATGCCTCCACTATATAAGGTATCTTTGTGCAAAATTTCAAATCTCTAGATCCAGCGGTTTGGGCTATGCGTTGATATATCAACAATCAGTTTATCATTTTATATATTAAGACTAGCTTTATAGCCCGCGACTTCGTCCGCGTAGTTTATTTCTTTTTTCAAGATATGAATCATATGAATCATATAGAGCTTTGTTCATGGCTATTGTCCGCCACTACGTGTGATATTGATAAAAGTTCAGCTAGATTGAGAACTCACATGCGAGGATGCCACATAAAACTGAACCAGTCCTGCCGCAAATCAACTCTAGTAAATTTCAGAGTTTTTCCCTGTTATTTATTAATAGCCATCGCGAAACAAACCATAATTAGGAACTGTTATCTTTTAAATTCAAACGGAAGGTGATTTGGGATCAATGGTATACGCGGCAAGAATACTGTTTCTCGTCTGACAGAACCAGTAAATATTTTGGCCTCAATAACATTGCGGCGGAGAGCTGTTACTTGTAGTCTAGTTCCACAGCACAATTTTGGAGGCCTTATCTCTCTTTCTCTCTATAGTCTTTCCCTCATGTCTGAGGATCGTGGTCAGTATCGGGTTTGCTTCTAGAGCGGATGATCTGCCTCCACCGGTTTCTGTCCAACCCGTCCCTTACGACGGTGTAAAACTTGGAGGACGATGAGTCTTTTACTTGATCGGACCATCCAGTTGGTGAACGACCACGTAGTCGTTTTCCTTCCGTGTTCCCAACTATGATCAGTTTTTCCAAACTTTCATCGCCTTTGCGCACCATGTGGCCGAAATACGAAAGAATACGTTGGTGACATATGGTGGACAATCGAGTTTTAATTTACAGTTGTGATAGGATTGATGCATTGTTGCGTTTAGCGGTCCAAGGTATTTCCAACATCCGTCTCCAGCACCACATCTCGGATGCATCAATCCTTTTTCTTTCTCCAGTACCTATAGTCCACGCTTCCACTCCATACATGAAAATGAGGAATACCAATGCTCGTATTAATCGGATCTTTGTTTTAATACCAATTCCTCTCTTTTTCCTGATGTTGTTTACGTGAGTCATTGCATCCTATGCTATTTCAATACGCCAATACCATAAGCCAAAATAATAAAATTTGTAATTTTCACTCAAAAAATAAAGAACTTCATATACTAAATTTACTCCCCCTTTTCACTCCTTAAGGGTTCAAATTCCAACAACACCGATATTCGTTGCGTTAGTTTATAACCATAAGCTTAAATAATAAATTGAGTGTATTTCCATACACAAATTCATCCCCCTTTTTACCCTTTCGGCATCGGAATTATCAAAAACGTTGAAGCACATATAAATTAAATTTCAATCATCAGCCTAAACAAAAATTTGAAGGTCCTAACTTCGAAACTGATGGACTTTCATATAAACTTGCATCCCCTATTTTACCCCATTAAGGATGGAATATCCAAAAATCCTTAGTGGTTGCCTACACTGTGTAATAATATATTAAGTGACGTTTACTTTGAAACTGAATGACTTACATACATCCCATACCTTTTCACCCTGTCGGGGGTGGAATGGTCAAATAAGCTGAAACATGTATAAATTTATTTTCAATCGTCAGCCTAAATACAAAATTTGAAGATCCTAACTTCAAAACCGACGGACTTTCATACAAACTTTCATCCCTTATTTTACCCCCTTAGGGGTGGAATTTCTAAAAATCCTTCCTTAGTGGATGCCTACACCGTATAATAATATATTTAGTGAAGTTTACTTTGAAATTGAGGGACTTGCATACACAACTTCATCCCCCTTTTCCTCCCTTCGGTGGTGGAATTATCACAAACGCTGAGATAACTATATATTAATTTTCAATGGTCAGCCTAAACACAAAATTTGAAGATCCTAACTTCATAACTGACGAACTTGCATACAAACTTTCATCCCTTATTTTACCCCCTTAGGGGTGGAATTTCCAAAAATCCTTCTTTAGTGGATGCCTACACCGTATAATAATACATTTAGTGAAGTTTACTTTGAAATTGAAGGACTTGCATACCCAACTTCATCCCCCTTTTCCTCCCTTCGGTGGTGGAATTATCACAAACGCTGAGATAACTACACATTAATTTTCAATCGTCAGCCTAAACACAAAATTTGAAGATCCTAACGTCAAAACTGACGGACTTGCATACAAACTGTCATCCCCTATTTTACCCTCTTAGGGGTGGAATTTTCAAAAATCCTTCCTTAGTGGATGCCTCCACTGTATAAGGTATCTTTGTGCAAAATTTCAAATCTCTAGGTCCAGCGGTTTGGGCTGTGGGCTGATATATCAACAATCAGTTTATCATTTTATATATTAAGATATAAGTATCCTTTACAATCAAAGGTATTTCCAAGAGGTTTGGTTTCCCTTCAAATAGGCTTTTAATGTTATAGCTAGCTCTATTTTAACTAAGTTTTCTAGACTAGGTGTAAAAACTAACATTTCTAACCTATTAATATTCTCAAGTAAGCTTAACAGTTTATTCGACTCTATTATAGATTGGTGTAAAATTCCTAACCTACTGAATGATAAACTAGTTTCTATCTCATTTCGTTGGCTATGAATTACCTGAAAATTATGTATAAGTAAATTATATGAATTTATAATCTGAATTCCTAAATGCTCTAATTCTTGAAGATTTCTAATTATCTAATTCTTTGAGAATTAATCTTAACTAAGATATTTAAATCCGAGAGTCGTTGAACTTTAAACGTTAAATCTTCTTGAAGTGGTTTAATGTCCAACATTCTTGCGATCGTCCATTTATCTCTACTAATTACTGCAACACCATTTTTCACGGGCAGGATTCCAGGGTTTTTATCTAGTGCCTGAAGTTGAAGGGCCTGCAGTTGGGTCACCATAGTTACTGCCAGGAGGATGCAGAGGTGCCTGTGAAGGGCGTTTAACATTCTTTAATGGAACCTTAGTTCCAAACATATTCATCTGATACTGTATGCCTTTTGAAAACGCGGTTTATCTTTACTACTTCGTTTGTTGACTTCTTTTGCAAATATTGTACCACCGGGTTTTACTTCAAACTCCGTTTCTCCACCTCTTTTCGCGATTATTTTTTGTTTTTGTTTAATGGCTTGTTCCGATAAGTGTTCGTATAGAAACTTAGTTCTCTTTGCATGATCTTTAATCAATTGTTGCATGTACTGTTTTTCGAATTCTATGTGAAATACGTTTCTAGAGTCTGTATGTCCTAATAAAACTTCAAGTGATGTAAAACCAGTAGTCGAGTGTATTGAATAATTGTAGACCATTATAGCGTATGACATTACAGTGGCAGCATCAGTATACTTGTGTTCATATTTAGCCAATCTGTAAATTTCTATGATAGTGGAATGAAATCTCTCTATTAGGCCCATGGAATTGGGATTGTTAGGGGTTCCAATGTGAAGATCTACTTTGTAAAGGGCTAGAATTTCTTTAAGAAGGGCATTATTGAATTCGGAACCAGGGTCTGAACTTACTTTATGGGGCACACCATAAAAGGAAAAGAATTTAATGAGGGCTCTTACTACCTCGGGGGTAGATCTGTTAGGGATTTCAAAGGCTTGGCCAACTTTACTGAAGGCGTCAATTATTGTCAAATAATAGTGTCCTTCAATAGAAAATAAGTAAATGAAAATTTCTTCTAGGGGGTTGGATTGAGTGTGTGTCAGTTGAAGTTTAGGTTTCAACGGTTTTCGGTCATATTTCATCCGTTTGCAAGTCTCGCATGAGTTTATAAAACTGGAAATAGTCTGTTCCATATTATGCCAAAAGTAAGTGCGTTTAGCTAAGGTCTCCCTAATACCACGATGACAAGTTTTACCAGTGTGATATTTACTAACGATGTCCTTTTGTTCTAATTCATTTTCTATAAATACTACTCTTTTGGTACACTCAAGAAATTGTATTGATTCCTTTTTAAACAAATGTATTACCGTTTGTGCAAATTGTTGCCTATGCTCTTTTTCTTCAAAGTAAATGAAATATTTGGTATTATTTCTAATGTGTTCTTTAAGAAATTGTTTCACAAGATCTATTCGATTCAACGGTAAATGCACTTCAAGAATCTTCTGTTTTTCTCGAGATAAATTCTTGACGGATAATTTATCAACGGGCCAAGAAAATACTAACATCTGATTGGGTTTTGTATCTATTGCTTCTTGTAAAATTGGTATGCCTTTAGATTCAGTATCTTGTCCTGAATAAGCTGTTTCAGTACTAGATGAATTTTCAGAAGCAGTTAAGGTTGCACTTGAAGAGCACGGCCTTGAATATCGGGAATGACAACTTAATGTTTTTTCTGAATCTGAAATTGTCTCGTCATCGAGTGAAATTAAGGATATTGTTCTATCCGGTTGGGCTAGAGTTTTATTTCGTTCTTTACGTAATTGCTCTATTTCTTTTCGCTATTCCTATTTTCATCTGTATCAATATTAACTTGTGTGGAACTATTGTCATCGTTACCTATTGCATTGGTTCGGATTCGCGATAGCGTATCTGCGTTTCCATTTAGCTTACCCTTTTTATGAATAATTTCAAAAACATATTCGGACAGTCGTAGTCGCCATCGTTTTAACCTACTATTTGTTTCTTTTAATGAGTTCAGCCAGGCTAGAGGTTTATGGTCAGTCACTATTGTAAATTTCTTACCGTAGAGATAGGGGCGGAAATGTTTCACTGCCCAGACGATTGCAAGTAATTCCTTTTCGGTAACACTGTAGCACGTTTCAACGACATTCAACGTTCTGCTGTCGTATGCCACAGGTTTGTTATTACCAATAGGGCCTTGCGAAAGGACTGCTCCAAGAGCGAACTCTGAAGCGTCTGTTGTCAGTATGTAGGATCTGTCGGGGTCTGGATATTACAGTAACTCTTTACATTTTTGAAAGGCTGCTACATATTTCTCGTCATCAATGGGCATTGAGCGCTTTTGTTTCAGTCTGGCTGTCAATGGTTGGGTAATTTTTGCGAAGTCTCGTATGAACTTACGATAATAGCCAATAAGGCCTAGGAAGCTCTTTATTTCTGTCGTAGTGCGGGGTAAAGGATAGTCTAGAATAGCTTTAATTTTGTCTATGTTAGGTTTCAGTCCATCGCTGGTAATTGTGTGTCTTAGGTATAAAACCTCTTTTCTAAGAAATTTTGATTTATGAGATATATTATATTTAAATTATGATTATATATATTAAATTGGTCTGTAACGGTTCTTAATTTAGATATATGCTAGGAAATAGAAATAGAAATAGAAATGTATTTATTTGTCACAATTATGCGTGTTATATGAAGAGGTGTTACATAGAATAAAGTAGAATCAGCATAATATACCGCTCAAAACGGCGTACAAATATTAATTATAATCATAAAGTTAAAATTGATGATGACTTATTACAAATATTGAAAATTTGAATTAATTATATAATACAAGTACAATTGATTAAATACACATTAATATTATTACAATTTTAAAATGTCATGTTTGTAAAAAATCATTGACAGAATAAAATAAATTGTCCATTAGCCAGTTGTCTATTACATGTTTAAATTTATTGATGGGAAGTTCTTTAAAACGGTCGGGAAGTTTATTATAAATTGTGATAGCCATATAATACACATTATTTTTAAAAAGCTGTAATCTACAACTTGGAAACCTTAATCGAAATTTATGTCGTGATTCTGCAGTTTTCGCATATTTTTCAAAAAGATTTGGATACATTTTTATAAAACTAACAATTTCCTTAATATACAAACAGGGGAGAGGCAGTATTTTTAACCTCCTAAACAATGGCTTACAAGAGTCTCTATATTTAACATCACATAAAGCTCTTATGCATGCTTTTTGGGCTATAAAAGCCTTATTGGAATCAACAGAGTTACGCATAGCATTAAGCCATATCGTAGAACCGATCCAACGTATCCGTGATAAGCAGAAATAGCTGCATCAAGCGATACGGTTTGTCTTATGTGCCTCAATGCATATACAAATTTATAGACTCTCTCACAGACACTTTCTATGTGTAGTCTCCAATTGCAGTGTTTGTCCAAAGTGAACCCTAAAAATTTTGTATCATTAACTTCTTCAACTTTGACATTTTTATAAAAAGCATTAAGTATTAAGGGTTTTGATTTATAAGTCCCAAATTGCATTATATTCGTTTTAGAGAGATTTGGTTTTAAATTATTAGAATGCAACCAGTTTATTAAATTTTGTAAAGTATTATTGATGTCATTTTCTATCATATTTGGCGACTTATTTTCTATTACTACTATTGTGTCATCTGCAAACAGAATGCATCGGTGATTAGTGATGTGTGTGATATCGTTAATATACATTAAAAACAAAAACGGTCCTAAAATCGTTCCTTGAGGAACTCCTGTGCTGTTTACTCTATATTTTGATCGAGAAATCGTTTTCAGTTTAGTTTGTTCTTGAATGTTGCTAACCTCTGTACATTGATGTCTGTTTTCCAGATATGATTTAAGCAATTCTAGCGCATTACCCCGTATACCATAGTGTTCCAATTTTTTGAGCAATATTTTATGTGAAACGAAATCGAAAGCCTTGCTCATGTCCATAAAGAGCACAGCAGTAGGGATTTTATTATTAATATTTTCAGTTATCTTTTTAATTAATGAAAAGCATGCCAGGGTAGTGGAACTATTTTTCCTAAACCCGAATTGTTCCGGATTGATTAAATTATATTTATCAACAAATTTATTTAGTCTTAAGTATATTACTTTTTCGAAAATTTTAGATATAATAGGAATAAGTGTGATTGGTCTATAATTGTTACTATCTGTTTTATCTCCTTTTTTATATAATGGTTTTACTACTGAACATTTTAAACGATCTGGATACTTTCCTTGTACCAATGATAAATTAATAATATATGTAAGAGGACCCGTTATATATGGTAGGCACTTTTTTAATAGTTCTGAAGAAATATTATCATAACCTACTATAACGACTTTGTATTATTCAGAGAGAATATTATTTTGGATACTTCGATTTCATCTGTGGGCAATAGAAAAATTGTATTATTATTGATTTTGATATTATTATTAGAATAGTCAATGTGTTCATAGGCAGTGGATCCCTTGTAGTCCGCGTTACACTTTGTCAATGATTCTTTGAAAAGTTGCCGGTGCTGTCTTAAGCTCGAATGGCATACGTGAAAATTTGTATTGACCCGAGTTTGTACTGAACGCAGTTTTCTGTCTATCTGCTTTAGAAACTTCTATCTGGTGAAAACCGCTAGCAAGATCAAGGGTTGTGAAATAGCAACTGCGTCCTAATTTGTCAAATAGTTCGGTAATGTTGGGTAGTGGATATTTGCCGTCAATAGTAATTTCGTTAAATTTTCGGTAGTCAATAACAAGTCGGTATTTCTTTTCATTGCTAGCGTCTGCCTTTTTAGGCACTAGGTGTACAGGTGCACTCCAGGGAGAGTATGACTCTTGTACTATATTACTTTCTAACATTTTATCTACTTGTCGGTTAATTTCGTCGTTAATTACTTGAGGTTGTCTATAGGGTCGTATAAAGATAGGGTCTTCGTTTCGCGTCCGGATTTGGTATTTAACTTCATTGGTGAAGGTCAAGGGTGACTTATCAGCGTAAAATATGTATTTATATTCTAGGCAAAGTTTTCCAATTGCGTCTCGTTCTTCAGGGTTCATGTGATCTAAACGTAGTTTGCTAATATTTTCAGTTAATATTTGGTCAATTATCTAAGTCGTTTTGGTCGTGTAGTTTGTTCAAGTTGCATTTAACTAAAGCGGTAGGCATTCTTACAACTTCACAAAATAGTTTGTAGTTTAGTATGGCCTCTCCATTTTATAAGTCAGTCGGTAATCTAACTCTTTGTTCGCAACGTGGGGCTAATTTAATTTCATTATCAGGGTTATAAATAATAGGTATAGCTGACGATTGGGTAGAGAATTTCTAGCCCAAGAGCCCACGACGATCTGACCTTCGTCATTTTATAAAGCCTGAAAGTTTCTGTGTGTATGTCTCTAATAGAGGTAAAAACGATCCCCGAATATGAAGTTTGGATCGCGGTGGCTTTGGAAGTTATTAGGTAGCCAAGGTGTCAAAAATTGCACCTCAAATTCGTTAAAGTATAAAGGTCAGTTTTCATATATTTTATTTGGACTAATATAAGAAATCACGTCGTCCATTGTCAGACACTTTGAACGGTGGAAACCCCCTGTCAGACACCCTAAAGTATTAAAAAATATTATTCAATTTTCGTCATTTTATAAAAGCTGAAATTTATATATGTTACTTGACGAACTATCAAACGATGATTTCTCAGTTGTCAGACACTTTCGATGGTGGCTTTGCCGTGTCAGACACATTAAAGATCTACCGTAGGTGCGAGCGCGAGGTATATTCAATGTGATTTATTTTACAAAAGAAAAGAGATAGACCTATAGTTATTTTGGAGAGTTTGTAGATTAAATCATGAAATTAATAAATCATGCAAAAAAGTTTACATCAATGACCCAGTTTTAGAGTTACAGATCAAAAATCTAAAAAAAACACAATTTTTTTGAACATTTTTTTATATAATATCGTTATTTTTATTAGATTTTTATTCCATATTTTTATTTTATTTCTACTTAACAACCAAATAAACTTTCTAGCTTTCAAATGACACTACTTTGAACCAAATACACCGATTACTCAAAAAGAAACAAAGACAAAACTAAAAGATGAGCACTTCATTAAAAAATTAATTAAAATGCCGAACGCACTATTAAGGTACTATAAGTATTTATTTACTTGGAGTGTAATGAATTAACGTTAATTCTCCCATAAGTACTAATTAATTGCAAACGCAAACGCGATAGGTAGTTTACTCACGTTAATTCTTAACACTCGGGGTACCTATTGAACCATATTTTCATTTACCACCATACCATATTTAAAAGGGTGTCAGTATTTATATATTTTATTTGGAATAATATTAGAAATCACGTAGTCCATTGTCAGACACTTTCGATAGCGGGTTCGCCATGTCAGACACATTAAATATCTACCGTGGGTGCGAGTGCGAGGTATATTCAATGTGTTTTTTTTTTTACAAACGAAAAGAGATAGACCCATACTTATTTTGGAGAGTTTGTAGATTAAATCATGAAATTTAATAAATCATGCAAACAATTCTACATCAATGACCCAGTTTTAGAGTTATAGATCAAAAATCTAAAAATACATAATTATTTTGATATTTTTTTATAATCGTCGTTATTTTTATAAGGTTTTTATTCCATATTTTTATTTTATTTCATCTTATCAACTTGATAAACTTTATAGCTTTCAAATGACACTATTTTGAACAAAATACACCGATTACGTAAAAAGAAACAAGGAAAAAAACGAATTGATGAGCATCATTATTTAAAACTTTAAGGGTGTCTGACGCGGGTTTCCACCGTTTCAAAGTGTTTGACAATGGACGATGTGATTTATAATAGTATTCCAAATAAAATATGTAAAAACTGACACCCTTGAAAATATGGTATGTTGGTAAATGAAAATATGCTTCAGTAGGTACCCCGAGTGTAAAGAATTAACGTGAGTAAACTACCTATCGCGTTTGCGTTTACAATAAATTAGAACTTATGGGAGAAATTAACGTTAATTCTTTACACTCCAAGTAAACAAATACAAATAGGGCCTCAATAGTGCGTTCGGCACTTTAATTTATTTTTTAATGAAATGCTCATCTTTTAGTTTTTTCTTTGTTTCTTTTTAATGAATCGGTGTATTTTGTTCAAAGTAGTGTCATTTAAAAGCTAAAAAGTTTATTTGGTTGATAAGTAGAAATAAAATAAAAACATGGAACAAAAATCTAATAAAAATAACGATATTATATAAAAAAAAATCAAAAAAATAGTGTTTTTTTAGATTTTTGATCTGTAACTCTAAAACTGGGTCATTGATGTAGACTTTTTTTGCATGATTTATTAATTTCATGATTTAATCTACAAACTCTCCAAAATAACTATGGGTCTATCTCTTTTCGTTTGTAAAATAAATCACATTGAATATACCTCGCGCTCGCACCTACGGTAGATCTTTAATGTGTCTGACACGGCAAAGCCACCATCGAAAGTGTCTGACAACTGAGAAATCATCATTTGATAGTTCGTCAAGTAACATATATAAATTTCAGCTTTTATAAAATGACGAAAGTTGAATAATATTTTTTAATACTTTAGGGTGTCTGACAGGGGGTTTCCACCGTTCAAAGTGTCTGACAATGGACGACGTGATTTCTAATATTAGTCCCAATAAAATATATAAAAACTGACCTTTATACTTTAACGAATTTGAGGTGCAAGTTTTGACACCTTTGCTACCTGATAACTTCCAAAGCCACCGCGATCCAAACTTCATATTCGGGGATCGTTTTTACCCCTATTAGGGACATACACAGAGAAACTTTCAGGTTTTATAAAATGACGAAGGTCAGATCATCGTGGGCTCTTACTCTATTCATTTTGCATGTCAATTTTTGCATTCAATTATTTTAGAAGGTCACTTCCGATAAGTCCATCGTAACAGCCGTCTACATCATAAATATAAAACTTATGTATTTCAGTACTATTAAAAGTCGGGAATGGTATTACCACTACTTCGTCATGTTGGCTTGATGCGTGGGTGCTTACGACTTTAAATGGTTCAACTTGTTTGAAATCTTGATAATATTCGTCAGTTTTATTGGGACCTATAAAAGATCTTGAAATTCCGGTATCTATCATGAATTTTGCGTTAATTTCGGGT
The DNA here is from genome assembly GCA_951394255.1 of Polyploca ridens. Lineage (NCBI taxonomy): Eukaryota > Metazoa > Arthropoda > Insecta > Lepidoptera > Drepanidae > Polyploca > Polyploca ridens. The sequence continues at coordinate 10,566,786 of OX596260.1, forward strand.
ATTATTATGTATGGTAGTTTTAGAGTATTGTAATTAAGCTTTATTATTTCAGGGGTCTGTCGGAGGCATTGATGTGAAAATTTTCTATGCTTTGGACAGCTGGGTCGTGGTCGTCTTGTTCAATGTAAGTCTCGTAATTTTCAGTGTTATCAGTGGGTTCATTGTCATTATAGTCATGGTAATAATTAGTTTCAGGATTTTCGTATATAGCGTCGTAATTTTCAGGTTCATTTAAGTTACAGAGTTCATTCATTTTAAATCCTTGAGGTTTCATCGTGGGAGCTGTGCGCATGCCTGCATCAGTGGATATCTGAGGAGCTAATCTTTGTGGGGGGTGGTACCCGAATTGTTGCTGAACTTGGTTAAACTGAGGTCGATATCCGAATTGGGGAGAAATTTGATCAAATGGAGGTTTGTAACCAAATTGCTGTTGACCTTGGATAAGCTGAGGTCGGTAGCCAAACTGTTGGGAAAGCTGTGGCTTATATCCAGGTTGCTGAGGCTGTGAAGCAGGTAAGTTTGTTTGTTTACCAGGTAGCATACCAAACTTAAAATTAGCCTGTGATTGGTGAGGGTTTGAAGTACCAGAATTATTTTGGGGGATCCCGAATTTAAAATGTTGAGACTGCGGATTTGAAGTGAAGTAAGGCTTAATTCCAAATTTCGCTATAAAAGAATTATGATTTAAAGTTTGAGGCTTTGGCTGTAATGAGTTTTGTGACCTAAGCATCTTATTTCTGGAATTATATTGGAATATAAAGTTCCAATATAAGTTTCCAATGAATTCGAGCCTTTAAGTCGCACAATACGGAGTAATTCTTCAGGCAAGTTATATAAGAACACATTCATTGGCATGTTGTCGTATATTATGATTTTACTACGACGGAGATTTACGTCTTCTATTAAATTAACTTTGGCAATAAGCGTGCTCTTAACATGTTGTATTCTGTTACAGAAATCCAAATACGATTCGCCATTATTAATTTTTAGTGTCTCTAGTTCTATTGCGATGCACTCCTCAGAACGAGGATCGCCGAAATGCTGTTCGAATGCATTTTTTAATAGCGGCCAGGTATCTAGGTCTTGGCGTTCACTAATGAGAGCGGCTGCCCTACCTGTTAATCGTGAAGTATATATGTGGAATACGTAAAGGTTGATTGATTTCCTTCTACTCGACAACACGCTTTTACGTATTCACACTTATAGAGGCTGAGCAATTTTTCATCAACGCCGAATTTGGGGATGACGTTTGCGAAGTCGCGGGGTATCTGCGTTATATTTTCCATTATAATGTTCAAATAACAATTTATTATCCTATACTATAATCTTTCTATTTATCTACCTATGTATATAAGTATTTGATAATTATCAAATTTATTATAATTATAATTTTATCGTAATTTAAAACCTATATATATTTTTTATTATTTCCTTTCAGACACGTAATTAAATCTATTTAAAAGAAACCACAAAACACAATTCAATTGTTGGAAATAGCATTTGGCATTTCTAGACACATAACTAAAATATTGAATAGGATTGGACTTAAGACTGGAAATAGCTATTCGCTACGCGATAAACCGATCCGCTCTGCGGTGGTCTGCTGCGCAGACCCGATAGTCTTAAGCTAGAATTAAGTTTTAAATAATTGTTTTTTAAAAGCTCCTCCGCGTCGCCTGAAACTTGACTAGATGGTTGTCGACAATCGTTATCGTTAGTAAACGATCAACCTTTGTATGGGATTGACATAAGAGATTGTTAAAAATCACGTGATATCTCGATTTAAAATGTCAATCCCATACAAAGGTTGATCGTTTACTAACCATAATGATTGTCGACAACCATCTTGTCTACTGGCCCAGATCTCATGTAGAGCCCAGCTTATAACTTTGCAAGTCCTAACTTCACAAACTCTACACCTTCTAATGAACAGTGAATACATTTTTCACGTTACGCCCATGTGACGGTAGCGAAACGGCAAAGCCACATTTTTGACTAAAGTGTAGAGTTTGTGAAGTTAGGGCTTGTAGAGTTAGGGCGTGTAGAGTTAAAAGCTTGGCTCTGATAATTTTTTGACAGTGCGAGCCATAATTATGGTGTTGTCTTGGCAACATTTTACAAGAAAATGTTATTGGTAGGATAAGTTTGACGTGAAAGGCTGTCTGTGTGTGTAACCTATTTGAATGCAGTTTTTTTATTTACCAGAAAATTGCACTGGTTTTAGATATGTTTCATCGAAATTGGGGCAGCCGTTTGAAGATCATTAGCTCTTTCTAGTTGATGAAGGGATTTCAGCAAATTCCACTTGTGTCTGCCTGTGGCACCGTAGCTCTTATACGGGTGAACTGATTTGGATGCAATTTTTTATTTGAAAGTAGATTTTCTTGCACTAGTTTCTAGATACGTTTTATCAAAATCGGTTCAGCTCGTTTCTAGTTTATGAAGGGATGTGAGCAAATTCCACAGGTCTGATCGATTCGAAATTTGGGATCCTGTACCTTCTATGACATTGAAAAAACATAGATACCTTGACCTGATGCTGCAGCATTATCTGACACCAGATTCCTAACTCATCACCAACTTATTATAGCAGAGGTATCGTGTTTGGGCTCATTGGAAAGATTTCAATTCTTAATGAAAAGGTTATGAACAGATAGTGATCAGAGTCGGTTGATGGAGCAAGAAAGAGAAATAAGGATAAATGTGTGAAAGATTCAAAGCATGAAGCAATCCAGATTCTAAGCTACTTTCACGCGTTCAATCGATATGAAATATTGTTACCTATACGATTGGTAGAGGTAACGTTTATGGCAAATTAGTGTATGAATGTGTAAAGCGAATGAAAGAATAAATGAGTGAATGAATCAACACGATTTGATATGCAGCACTGAACTGAATTTAATCTGAGATCTTGTGTCGCTATTTCAAGTTTCGTCCCGGAAAGTATAAGTGTGAAATAGGGAGATGTCTACAAAATATAAAAAAAATTAAGGTCGTAATCCCTCTCGGGAGTGGTAACTAATATTATTATAAACCTGTTCCCTCTTATTATGTGAGCTGGTTTAAAGCAAGTCTAGTAAAACCCAGTTTTTAAATATATCCATGAGTTTCTAACGTCATAATAACAAAAAGAACTGGGACTATCTTATAACCTGGATTTTTCTAGACTTGGCCTAAATCATCTCTTGTTATATAGCAGGTGTTCAGTCATGAAGTGAACATTCCATCTCTTGTAACAGAATCCAGTGCTATTCGAGGAGATGTCGCATCTGATACCATCAAATGCAGTGGTAGTAGAAGTGGCACCCCACAGTCTACTGCAAGCTATTCTGAAGCGGTCGCTGCCTGCTGGCTGCTGTAATATAGCACTAACTAAACGAGGACATGCAGATAATGTGCACATAGTACTAGAGGCTGTTGGCAAGTAAGTCTTTTGTGATGTAATAATTAAATTTAAAATCGGCCACCTAGGAACTACTGGTGTGTTCTGGTTGTTGCACTATCTATCTTGGGTCATATTATACAATAATAATAATAAATAGAGAAAAAACCTTCGGAAGCTATCCATTTTGTTTGCACAAAGCTAACATCTCTGATGTGAATTGCAAAGGATCGAAGATTTTTGTTCGGAGCCTGGCATACTCACTGCGAGTGAGTGAATGTATCCTACATCCGGTACAAAATAAATCAATCTAGCTATTCTAACACCATAGAATGCGTAAAATCGTTAAATAAATAATTTTGTATGGTTATTGAATTTGTCAAACATTGATTTCTTTTGCAAATAACTCTGTAACGTAATATTTTAGGACATAAACCCTGACTTATTTTTGATCCTCTAAATTTTTTTTATTCGTAAGAGTAGGTTTCATCGTGCGCCATAATTTAAAAAAAAAAAACCTTCAAACCTTTTAACGCTGTCTCGAGTTTAGTGAAGCAAATTAATGTCAGGGCTTAGTTCGATTTCGTCGGCAGAATTAGTGAGCGGCTGACTAGTCTTCCTTCTGGATGTCGCGCTTTTAGGTCCCTTGCCAAACCTGCTAAAGGGAGCTTTTGCCAGTCGCCCTTGCCATCACTATGTAAGCCGGACGGAAACTTGGCCCATAGTGCTAAGGACAAAGCTGATCGCAGCCCCGCGAAGTCGGTAGACCGAGAACCAAGCCACTCAAAGTGGTGAGCGTTAAAGTCTCCAAGAACCACCAACTCCGCACAAGGATACTGCTCAAGTTTTTTTTTTTTTTTTTTTAAATTCGATGGGCTTGCGTTTGGCCACTGACCCGCCCATAAGGGGCGATGACGAAGCCTAAGATGAAACACGCTTACCCAGAAGAAACCTATTCACTCTGGCCTTGAAAGTACCTAGATTGTAAGCGTCAGGAAACACAGACGCCGGAAGCAAGTTCCACTCCCTTGCTGTCCGCATTAAAAATGAGGAAGCAAAACGCTGTGTCCGTATATTCGGTATGTCAACAACGTACAGGTGAAAATTTTCCCGGCGTCTTGTGGTTCGGTGTAAAAATGGGGATGGTGGAATAAGGTTGAACAACTCTTGCGCACACTCTCCAAAATATATCCTGTAGAAAACCAATAAGCAAGCAACCTTTCATCGATGGTCAAGGCTCGTGAGTTTCGCCTTAATTAAAGACTCATCTCCAATTAGTCTCCTGGCTCGGCGATCTATTGAGTCGAGGGCCTCAAGAACTATGCCAGTCGTCAATTGCCGCTGTGGGACCCGTAAAGGCACGCGTAAATTCGGGTGTGACCGCCGTGGTCTACGCGCGCCCATAAAACTGACAGATCCCGGTCTTCAAGGCCATGAAGACGTCGACAACAAATATCCTCCCTGACGTACATACATACCCCGGGACGGCGCACAAAGTTGTGCTTCAACTTGTACCCAGGATAGTGAAGATACGATGTATCATCAGGGCAGAATATTTGCGTCTCTGTAAGGAACAACAGGGTCGGCTGTGCAGTCTCAAGGTGGTGGTGGACTGCACTGATGTTGGAGTGAATTCCCCTCATGTTGCAGAAGTCCACAGAAAATATGGACGGGGTGGCCGCTGAAAAACATTTATTCCTTCTTTTTTTGGCCATTTTTAAAAGTGAGTTGAAGAGGCGGTTAAGAGAAGTGTCTGTGCGAGCAGCGGAAGGGACAAAGCGCAGTGTCATTTCACCGGAGTACTGCACAGGTGATGCGGTTTGCTGGTGCGGCAGCCGGAAGGGCCCCCTGTCCCCCCCTGACACAGTCGGCCGAGTCCACTCCGGTCTCCCTTTCCGGCACGACCAAATGCACCAGGGATTATGCGCTAGGCGGCGGGCCAGCCTCTCAGGGCGGAGATTAAGTGATCCTTGGGTTCAGAACCTCTACAACGTGCGGGCAGCCAGCGGGCAGCTGTTTCACCGGGTTTCCCTGACCGCCGCAATAACACGCCACGCCTGCTCAAACCTGCGGTAGTTCTACACCGCTGGTCCCGACACCCTGCCAGCACAGCGCCTCCTCATGGAGCTCTGGCGATCTTACTCACCGCAGGAACACAACACCACATTTAAGTGATGTTATTTGGCTGCGATCTTCTGTAAGTTACTTCCCCAGTTTGGCTGCTCTGAATTTCATACGGGAAATTATGCCCGTTTGCAAAATATTAAGGTTGTGGTCACGTAATCGCAGTACTGGGGATGTAGCTGAACGGCAAACGGGTAGATATCGTGTTACTACGCAGCGACAGGATCGATTTCTCCAAAAGACCGCCAGAAGACAACCCAATATCACAGCGATGCAACTCGTACAGGTTCCATAATATAGTTTTATAAGATGAAATTAAGTTTATTTATCATACTAATTTACTATGGCGATTAAAAAATATATTTTTCTTATTTTAAAACTATAAAATCACGGAATGTTTTTTAAATTTTATTAAAGACCTTAAAATAGCCTATCATTCTTCCATTTAAAATATCAGAAAATTCTTCATAGATTTTTATATATTTGATGAAATATAAAATACCCCTAGATTCTGTTCATGTGTGTAAGTCTGTTTTCTTTAATTGCACTGTTACATTGAAGCTCACTAAAATTGTTTAAATGATTTTCAGGTTGTATATGGAAGGATATAATCCAAAAGTTAAAGCACTCTACCCAAAAGTTGAATTTCCCGTTTCCACGGGTACACCTCTTCTGTCTCATTTAGTGGAATGGGTCCACGATGAAAAATGGTAAGAACGTATATATATATATAGGTATTAACAATTAACACTCTCCCTGTCCAAAATCTTAACCTGTGCGCTTTTAGCGACCGACTGTACGTCAACGTGGTCAATCGCTTCAGCTTACTAATTCAGTTGGTCATATCGTTCACCTTAGTACGTTCGGCGGATTACATAATTCTAGACTTTGTTGCGCAGGAATATTCCAGCACTGGATAATTATCGAGAAAACGCAGTGGTTATAGACTTTAGTCATATGCTTTGCTATGTTTTATATTGCAACTTTCGTACAGTAATTTAAATAATGTTTTCAGGAGTTTACCATTATACATCTCTGCTCATATGAAACAAGCTGCTGCTTGCAAATACGTAGTTTCTATTCACGATGAGGAGCATTCCTATTTACAAGGTCACAGGATTAAAGGTACCTAACCTGAATACTTAAACTTTGTTTTCATTTAAGGCAGACAACGCAAATTCTTTACTTATATTTAAATAAAAAAGTAATTTAGTCAGCGAAATATTTTCAATGGAATACGTCGTGCTCTTTCGCTGACTTCAAATCAGTGTTAGATTAGAGTTATTTCACATTTACTTTTCAGTTTATTCTGAAGTCGATTGAATTTTTTAAATTACTTTTTTATATCAAATCATTTTTAGTTTTTCTTAAATGCACTAGAATTTCACACACTTATTTGTCCATATCTTGAAAACTACTGAATCATTTTTAGTTTTTCTTAAATGCACTATAATTTGACCAAGGTTTTGACTTTGACACCACACCCGTAGCTCGTATCAATAAGCCAGGCCGTCACACATATTTGTCCATATCTTAAAAACTACAGAAACGATTTCGATGAAATTTGCACTGTTCCCTAAGTTGAAGTAAATGTAAACCAATAATATTAATAATTATAAAACTTGGAGATATCAAACAAAAAAAAAATAACAACATACAAAAAGAAGTGAAATCCCACCAAAAACATTTTTATGTAGAATGTTGCCAAGACATATGGCTCGCACTGTCAAAAAGTTATCAGATCTCATGTAGCCAAGCTTATAACTCTACATGCACTTACTCTACAAGCCCTAACTTCACAAACTCTATACACCGTAGTCAAAATATGTGGCTTGGCCGTTTCACTATTACAAGAACTATTGAATAACAAAAAAGTAATGAACAGTGAATACATTTTTCACCTTACTCCCATGTGACGGTAGCGAAACGGCCAAGCCACATATTTTGACTAAGGTGTAGAGTTTGTGAAGTTTATGTCTTGGCAACATTTTACATAAAAATGTTTTTGGTGGGATGTGATTGACCAGTCATGCCTCGGCGGTCTAAGCTACGCACGTGCAAAATTTCGAAACTCCCTAGCACTATTTGGCAAATAAACACCGATTTTAAACTTTTAAAAGTCACCGCCACTAAATTTTACTATCACCAGAGCGGGTAAACTATTTTTTAATATATATGTCTTTTATGCCTTTTTAACATAAGGTAGCAAACAAGCATACGGCCCACCGGATGGTAAGCGGTTTCAGGGGTATAACTCGCGCATTGCCGACCTTCCATAAATCCAACTTGTCCTTCTTTGACGTCTGATATCGAAGAAGGATGGAAAGCCTGTGTATTTTTTCAATGAACGGAAGCCTGTAGTATTCTCACTTTTATTTCAGGCAAAACACTATATCCATTCTCTGCCGCTTTGGTCGCCGTGTGGGATACATTAGCCATGTCACTAGGAATAACGAGAAAGCAGCTGTCGGTGATGTTTCATGATATACATCTGCACTCGCAGCCAGTGTTGCATGACCAGCGTCAGCTTAGACTGAGCGTTGCTCTGCATAGGGGTACTGGACGATTTGAGGTTATTATAACTAATTACTGACAGGTTTTATTAAGGGTGTTTTACTTGGGACTGTATTTATGCGTACCTACTCCGATCAACAAGCAACTGGATGCGATTTCTAGGAAAGTTGTAAAAGACCAGAAATTCTACTTTGTGTGGGTGAGTGCGGAACGGCACAATTTTTCAATGATTAATTGTTAAGGATACGGATTTTGAAGATCTTCTTAGATGTCATGTATCAGAATGTCTTCCCTATCTATTGTATAAAATTCGTCATGTAACTTTAATATTATTTATCTAAATGTTAGGGGTCTTAGGACCTAAACAGACATTGTTTTGACCACAGACATGTATGCATCACGTGTAACAAAGGAGTGCAATGCTCTTCGTTTGACGTGGTTTCATTTAGTTCGCGCTCCACCGTTAGCGACGTCGGAGAGAATTATTTTGTGATTTTTGTGGTTTTATAATGAAAACTACGTAACTGAGGGTGTACCGCATGATTCATAATACATTGCCACTTTTAGTTCCAAACTTATAGTGCCTGTTTATTAAAAGACGCAATGAAAATAGAAATGGTCGATTCTTTCATTCATCACTAAGCTTCGTGGTACGGTCACTTTTATCAATTCTCCGTCAAATTAAGCAAATACTGTTTTGAAGTCAGCGAAAGAGCAAGGTTAAACAAATGGTCAAAAAATTTTTTTTTTCTTAATTATTAGTTAGTACCGTAAACCGAGGTTACTTTGATCAATTTTGAACTTTGAAGGTATATCTTTAAAATTTATGTATATTGAAAAGTACAATAAATATTTAATAATCGGTTTTCTTAGTTCTGTCCTTTCCTGCGATACTATAAAAAAAATGGCAACACTTTAAGCAAAATAAAAATAACTGATCAAAGCTACAATGGTTTTGGGGTTACTTTGTTACCCCTCTTTTTTATTGTCATTAGAAAGAAACCCCATAAAAACTACAACACAATTTAAAAAAAGAAAATGGGTCAACGGAAAGAAAAGTTACCGCCATTTTAATTTTTTGTGGTTACTTTGATCTAGGAAAACTCGACATAAAATCGAAATATCTTTATTAAAAGTAATTTTAATAAAATTTTTACTTATTACGAGTGTTGAAAAGTGTTATACACTTATTTTAAAATTATAAAAAAAACTTAACTCCACAACAGAGGCACCTCTAATGCTCAAACTTCCACTAACAATCTTGCTTAGGGCTTTTTCAATTTAAGCATGTGAATAATTTTTATATGCACGAGATCCAAGTTTTTTTTTTTCATATAAACGCGGCATCTTCCTGGTAACCAAAATAAATACTTATGTAGCGAAAAAATATTAAAGCATATGGAAATCTAAGTATAATATATATATTATGTAGTAGTAGTTACTGGGGCTAATTTGATCATGTTATCAAACTCACACCATATACCCAGTCAAAGACACCCCATGTAAATAAATTCAAGCTATTGTGTCAGTTTTGAGGGTAGGAAAAATTGTTTTGGATAGTCGATATTATGTTCCCTAATGGAGATTGCGAAGAAAATTCATTACTTTATCACGTGTTTAAAGTACACAGGAAGTTTTGCAGCATGATATTTGAGCTTTAAGTAAAGATAAACAAAATAATCACCTTTTTACTTTAAAAAACGTGTTTTTTTTTTAATTCATGACCATGGATACAAGGTCCTTCAGTCGCATACATTTTATTTATAATATCACTTTAATATAGTCCCGTAGTCAGTAGATCAGTCACCGTCCAGTCATGTTTTAGTAAAATGGTGGTCATTGTACTACAACTTGTCACGGACTTTTTGACACAACTTGTAAAGTCACGATACTCATATTAATTTTATTTCACTTCACTGGTGCACATGAATTGATCTTTATTGGATAAAATACCACCGATAATATGCAATAAAACTCAAAATACACGAATTTATGAAAATAAAAATGAAAACATAACGTCACTCTGCAAGTCCTTAAAATACGTGATGGATCACCAGCATGCCCGCAGAAAAAGATTTGACATTTATCAGTGTTGCTATTCCAGAAAAAAAAACAACTAAATTGCATTCTATTTTACGCAATTCGCGATTTAATATGAAAACGAAGTTTCGATCAAAGTAATCCCACGGATCAAAGTAACCTCGGTTTACGGAACCTATTCATTGGGTACATTAAAGATAAAGATTATTTATTATGTGGGCTGCGTTTCTAAGACAAATAAAAAGTCACGGTATTATACTCCTTGACTTTTCATTCGTCTTAGAAATCCAGCCCACTTAATGTACCCAATGAAAAGGTACTAATCTTTAATAAAAAAAATGTTTTGATCATTTGCCTTCGTAATGATTTCTTTTGATTTCAATTCTCTTCCACACACTGACAAAGTATTTAAACAACCAGGTCAACGACGACATTTCAAAAGTAGCTACAGGGTACATTATGGTTGGACCAGCATATGATAATAATATACAGGAAGAACCAAGAACAGAACCATTTGAAGGTGTGATTTTAAATACTGATGAAGTTTACCATTTCCTTAGTGAGAGGGACTATTCATACAGGCAAGTAATTGTATCACTACCTTTTGCGTGATTCGTGGCTTGAAATAGATATTGATGTTTGCTGCTGAAAAAACGTTCATTCAAAAAGTGGTTTACATTTGTGTAATTCGTTGTAGTTTTTATTTAATGACTTTTTAACTTTTTTATCAACTAAATATTTTAAGAATCTTATCTGCAGACTTTTTATTTTATCTAAATGTGTATTGAAAGTCAATCCATAGCTTCCTAGTCCGTAGCTCAGTGTTGAGTCAACCATTGCATAGTACAGTATACTGGGTGGAGACTTCGAGATGGCATATTTTCGAAAACTATGTTGGGTTAGTCATGCTGAATAACTTTTACTATGGGCTCAATGGTGAATTCTCAAAAAAAAAAAAATTCTTCATAGTAAATGTCTACCTTGCTCGATCATAATGTATGAAAAGTAATCAATTTTTTTTGATAATTCACTTTTGGTGTAATAGTAAAAGTTGTTCAGCATAACTAACCCAACATAGGTTTCGAAAATATGCCATCTCAAAATCTCCACCTGTTATACATGATGTTCCTACTAAGTACATGTTTAAGATGATAAAATTTGCCGAGCATTGATCTTAATCTATTGCAAAAGTTTTAATAACAATCCATAAATAATTTAAACAAAACTATACTAAATAACTTAAACTAAAAAATAAAATACTAATAATTAAAACTAAATCTTAAGAAAACTAAAAAAAATATAACTAACTTATAAATAGGCTAGCCTATCAAGGTCGCTGCCAAGTGGTAGCGTGCCCAGAATGCTGGCGGCATTACCTCTCTGTATAGCTATGCTTATACGTTGAGCGAGGTATTCGCCAGCCCTCTGGTCACGCGACGCCTCGATCAGGCGCTTACAAATTCCGCGGTAAACGCGATGAGCAGCAGGCCCCCATGGACCCAACGTCTCTACCCCAAACGGCTCAAATATGTAACTGCTATCAAGGTTACTATATTTGCGCCGGTTGAGGCCTTCAGCACAGGCAGCAGCACCGCCGGCCTTATTCATGGTCTCTGGAAGATGAGACGGTGCCAAAGTATCGACACACGTGGCGTCCCAAACTAAGGGCCGCCCCATCTTCCAGGGAATCAAAGTCATGCCGTCGGGTCTCTTACCATCGTCAGGCATCAACCCATTTGGTTCCAAAAGGGCTGAAACATTGGCGCTGGCAAGAGACCGACGAATGATGTCATTAAGGTCAGCGTGCCTAGCTATTCTGCCTGCACTTCTCTGACAGGAGAGTCCATGGTGGCCAAGAGGATCGACGGCGTCACCACATTGGCAGCGATGAGGCATATAGCACTGACTTTGTGTAATTGAATACCAATAGTATCAAAAACGTTTTTCTACTGTCGAGAGATAAGACTACTAATTTTTTTTTCATCTGGGTCATTAGCTTTTCAATATTTTTCCTTTTTCTCAATATATTCTAATAATGTAATTTTTTTCAGTGGTGCTTTCCGCAGTATCTATGAAGTCCATAGTTCAATGAATGAAGCTCAAATTGTTTGGTCTAACAATTGGGTCACCTTTATTGATGGTTTACTACAGCTGAATATGCTAAAACAATCTCACAAGACCGTTTCCCAGCCCTGTCAGATTCAACAACTATGTATTAATGTCAAAGAACATGCTAAGTATAAAAATATTCAGTTAGATGGCATCAATGTTATACAAGCTAATGTGAGCAATGTGCGAGATAAAACAAGGTTTGAAAATTTTACAATATTTTGTATGGGTATTTAAATATGAACAGATAACATGTGTTTTAGCATGGATCACAGAAATAGTTCTTATGTTAGCTTTTATCTATGAAGACATAGGAGTGGGGGCATTACTTTTCATCATCATCATATCAGCCCATGGATGTCCACTGCTGAACATAGGCCTCCCCCATTGATTTCCACTTCGAACGGTTCTGGGCTGCTTGCATCCAGCGGCGCCCAGCGACTCTGACCAGGTCGTCAGTCCCGCTCGGCGCTTTCCAATACGTGGTCGCCACTCGAGAACCTTTCTTCCCCATCGGTTATCGGCTCTTCGAGCGATGTGGCCTGCCCATTATGTCCGTCGTTTTCGTTCTCCTACGAATGTCCTCATTTCGGACCCTGTCACGTAGAGAAATTCCGAACCATTCCATAGCTCGCTGAGTGACTCTTGAGCTTATTTATGCGGCCAGCAGTAAAAGATCATGTCTCTGTCCCGTATGTCATCACTGGTAACACGCACTGATTGAAGACCTTTGTCTTCAGACTCTGAGGTATTTTGGACGTGAAGATATGCCGTAGCTTCCCGAACGCTGCCCAGCCGTACTTCCATACTTACTTAATATTACAAATGTGAAGGGTTGTATGGATGTTTGTCTCTCTTTCAATTAACAACTGCTGAATGGTCTTGGATGAAATTAGGCATACAGATATTTCCGGAATAATAATACAGATATCCATCGGAAACGCAGGTGAAACCGCGGGACGGAAGCTAGTATAATAAACGTCCTCCTTTGACATCCGACGTCAAAAAACGACGGACGATAAACGTCGAGATCGCAAAGCGAAAAATCTGAAATAGTTGAAAGATATTAATGTAAATATTACATGAAAATAAAACGATGTTTTTAAATAGCACAGACTTTTTCAAATCATCAAAATTCCTCTATAAACAAACTTAGGTATACAGTCAGGTTATCTACAACAGTTTTGGCTTAAACTAAGAAATATACGTCCGAGGAAGGTCGGAACTCGGAACCCGCGGTGTTCGAGTCAAACTCAGACTCGCACTAGGCTTGACCGGTTTAATTATTGTTTTAAGAGATGGTGGTCCGTGGTGGTAACACAATGGTTTTCCCTTTAGAGTACCGATCAATATTTTAGCTGGTAGCTCAAACGAGAAATAATTGTTGGCCGCCTGTTTATTATTGCCTTCCTGATAAACATTTGTATTTTTAGTATAATAATTAACTATTGGTTGTCTCATACAAAATAAGATAACAAAAACGTGAAGCTATAATAGTGTAACATATTAATTATTGCAGTTGTGGAGGAGTTCTAATTAAAAATATAATGTATCGCAATTTGGCGGTGAATAACGAAGATAGAATTTTGCTCCAGACTCTGAAATTTATGCCACGTGTTCATAACAAATCCAATGTGAGTATTTATCCGTAATATACCAAATAAAACATACCGAAACATGCTACTAATCATTTTTATTATTTCAAAAGGTGGTCACTGCTCTTCATTCTTATTTGCAAATAGTAGCAGAAAATGTGAACAAAACAACTATCAAAGTAGTTGAATTAAAGAAATCCAAATTCAATACACCAATATTTGATGAATTCGAAGATGTTTGCAACTATGTTTCGGGTATTAAAGTCCAATATACAATTTCGGAGCAAGAAAAAGTTGCACAAGGTCAGAACAACCTATTGAATGGTGTTGACATGGTGCTAGTCCAAAATTTATCTGAGGATAAAAATGTAAGAATTTTAAATTTACATAATTAATTAAAAAATGTATTTAAAAACATATTCATTTTATATGTGTATTTATTTTCAACAGTTAAGCCAAATTCTGTTTCAAGTGTTGGAACGTGACACATTCATTATAAACGAGGAAAAGTTGAGTGAAGGTTCAGAGACTGATCGGTTTTCAGCTCTATATCATGTAGTTTCATCACACAGTGTCTCTAATAGACGAGTGGAGCTAGCATTTTGGAGACCTACCTCTTCTGAAGCCTTCAGTTCCGCGTATTCTGTGCGTACAGAATCAGATTTAGAAATTTTGGTTGGAAAACGTGTCGAGCTTGCATCACGACACAAGCTGCTTTTGCTAGCCTCTTATCCACCATTACCAGGACTTAAAGAGATCGTCAAGAAATGGAGAAAGGAGGTAGAGGGCAACCAAGTATACCTTATCATGGTGAATCATAAGATAGAAGAAAATCAAACTTTGGAGCACCTGCCAAATCTTGCTTTTAGCATTTTGGATCAAGTACGTATTTTGACCCGGAAGGAGGGTTATGTTTTTCGAGTGTATGTATGTATGTATGGGTTTAAAGTATGAAATTGCCGATTTGTACTGAAACATTGAAATAAATACTTTTTATCACGTAGAAAATTGTACAAATCAGGAAAAAAAATGGTAGTCCCTTGGAGCAAGGTCTGACGAATACGGAGGGTGACGAATGGTTTCTAATTGCAGTTCCTGTAGAGTTAAAACAGTCTCACGTGCTGTATGAGCGCGTTATCATGGAGCAATAATGGTCAAGATCGATTCCTGAGTCGGGGCTATTTCATTGCTAGTTTTGCTATCATTGTTCGGAGTTCGGCACAGTAGATATCTGCCGTTATTGCTTGACCAGATCGGAGAAAGCTATAGTGAATAACACCATGATGAGACCACCAAACAGTTACCATAACCTTTTTATTGGTAAGCTTTGCTTTAGGACACTGTTGCGGCGTTTGACCTGGGGTCAGCCATTGCATTTTTCGCTTACAGTTATCGTAAAGAATCCACTTTTCATCACTTGTCACAATTCAATCCAATATTCCTTCTGTATCGATTCAATAAGGCAACACAAGTTTCAACACGTGGTTCTTTCTGCAGATCAGTCAAATCATGAGGCACCCATTTTTCATATTTTTTATTAATGATTTGACACAAATGAGGAAGTAATTGGTAAGGTAACGTTGAACCATGCCGCTAATTCCTGGGTAGTTTGGCTAGGATCGGCTTCTTGTTATTCACCTGTGTAGGCGCTCTTCCACGTGGTTCGTTCATCAAATCAAAGTTTCCATTACGAAAGTATTTAAACCATAAATTAAGTTTTTAATAAAAAATAAACCACCTTCAAAGTACACTAAAAAGCATGAAATAACTCTTATCTGACACTGTTTTGAAGTGAGCGAAATCGCATGACGCGTTCAATAGAAAATATTTCGCTGATTTCGAAACAGTGTCAGATAAGATACTTTTTAGTGTACTTTGAAGGTGGTTTATTTTTGAATTTTTAGTTTCATATATACTAAATACTTTCGAGTGTAAAGGCCTGTTGTTATGTTGTGTGATTGCGTAAACAATGCATGTTTATGCGATAGCAGCAATAATTGCGGTTGATTTGCTGTCATTTTTTGAAGAGTTATGTTGTCTGTCTCCGTAATTCATTATCAGATCTATTTAAAATTTATATTTATTTATTTATTTTATAGATTCACAGCATAGCCAAAAACGATCGACGACAATATATAGATCTGATAATGAATTACAAATCCGTCTATAAGTATGTATATGATGGAGTTATGCCTGAACATACATACAAAAACATATAAACATCCGAATTGATAACCTTCTCCTATCCTTTTTAAAGTCGGTTAAGTTAAAAACATATACATATCCGGATTGATAACCTCCTCCTTTTTGAAGTCGGTTAAGTTAAAAATCGCACAGTGCGTTCATTAGCAGTCCTCTCTCTAAACGCAACATTGATATTGCGAACTGTTTCTGCCGCGTTAGTTAGTTCCGCGTCGGAACTCGTATAAAAAAATCACTCGAATTTTCTAAGAATCCATCTTTCTTGTCTAAGCTAAATAAAAAAAAAGACGTGTGGCACTCGGAGACTGCCGCGGTAAAGCTATTGCATAGCTGTTTTTATCAACTTATGCAATTATAATTATTTATTTATTTTATTTATGCAGTATTTTTTCCTTTGTTTTTTTTTCTTTGATATTGTTGAGCTTATTTATATCAAACAAGCCCTTTAAATAATATTAAAGACACATAATAAAACTTATCCACACACGCGGGAAACCATCTTGTTCCGATCTGTCAAACTCTTAATAGTCCTTTAGTGACGGGACACGCTGATGCGAGAGTCGAGCTAGTGTTGTGACTAACTCGACTTATCAGTTCGGCCATCCTGCAATTCCTTCGCCCTCGAAGGAATACCAGTGAAGACTTTGCTGCAGTGCACAGTCTTCTGGATTTGAGCATGTCTTGTACTGGGTAGATCCAAAAGCATTCGTGTAGAAATTTCCCTAAAGGCCATTGATGTAGTTCGAGTCCTGTACGCAAACAATGTCAATTAAGTACCCGAAGGCTATTAGTATTGGCAAAGCCTTGTTCAGCCCCGGAAGCCATTTTGTATTGGAGAAGCCGCGAAGGCGTTTATTAGTTGTTAAGCCCCAGAGGCTATTTTGTATTGGAGAAGCCGCGAAGGCGTTTAATAGTTGATAAGCCCCAGAGGCCATTTTGTATTGAAGAAGCCGCGAAGGCGTTTAATAGTTGATAAGCCCCAGAGGCCATTTTGTATTGGAGAAGCCGCGAAGGCATTTAGTAGTTGATAAGGCCCAGAGGCCATTTTGTTGTGTGATCATGATGTCTTAGTGTTAAGGTCATCGACCTTTACTCTTTAATCCAGAAGAACTTCAGCTCGCTTCAGTCACTTTGTCCTTTAACAACTTAGGCACAACATTTAACATATTCCATATACCCTCAATTCAAATGAACCTTGTTTAAAACTCCCCAATTGTAAGGGTATATAATGAGCATAACATTGTTAATGGTAATGATGAATGTGGTATCAACATATTTCATGATTCACTTCCCAAATTCAAGAGTAAGATACTGAAATCTTTTATCAAAATAATTCTATTAGTACACCATAAATATTGTTTACAAAGCCTTTAAAGTTGTAGTTTTGTTATTGCCTTCTTAAGTTAATTTGTTCCAATATGTGTCTAGTTCTCAGTTATAACTTTTAATATTTAACATAAAGCCATATAGGTTTCCATGTAACATACAGCTGTAACTTAACTGTTTTTATATCATTCAAGACTATATGGATGCTGTAAATAAATTATTTCATATTAGATTATTTAACATTTAGAACAAATATATAATAAATTCACTTAAAACCATTGCACCCAGTTATCACTTGTGATAATTGTTAAGTTAATTAGAGGCCCTTTAGGCAGCTTAAGAACTCCACAGTAGGCTGACTACCAGTTCACCTCTATGGATCCACAGCGGGCATATGTGGTGGAGTATTTGCCTATTCCTTTTCATCCTTATGTATGAAATGCCTTTTCTCAGCATTGGACCTTAAACATACTGATATACATATACAAGACACAATCAGAATAATTGAAAATCATGTCCACAGATTATTATTCAAGTAAATTGCTACTATTATTTTGGTTGATATTTATTTATGTATTTATTTTTTCATGTGTGTAACTCCAATAAGTTATTCACTGAACAACCAGTAATATCATGTTTTGTAATTATTATTATTATTTTAACTTTGCTCTCAGTCAACAGTATTGAGAATGTGATCACTGATAAATCACTGTGATCATTCTGTTCTGTAACCAAACCTTATTTAATAATTCATTCTTATAATTATAATGTTGCATAGATGTAATAGATGTCCTCTTTCTATCTCAATTGCTTAACCCTTACTTTCCTGTTCAATACCAAATTAAGGAACTACTCCGTTCCATCTAACATACCAAACCTCTTATGATATTCCTTTTTGTTAATAAATTGCTCAAAATAAACCGTTAACAGATAATATGTGTACACCAATATATAATCATACACTATACTATGACCACAGCAGGTATTAATTGAATAATATTTGTGACAATTATATTATTGGCTTTCAACAAAGATAGTTATCTTTTTTTTCATACTATTTTTCTTGTAAGTGACAACTTTACTTCTACTGGTGAGACTATTATCTTTAAAGTTTCTTTCAACTTATATTCATGAACCATACATTCAATATCAATCTTAGTCTTATGAGGAGGAATACAACATGGAACAAGCTCACCAAATTGTAGTCCAATAAACATCCATAATGTTGTTTCTACTTGTTATAAGTCAAAATAGCTCAGGTATATTGCTGTTCCAGCAAATCTCATCCATTGAGAAAAGTTTTAAATTCGAAACTACGCCATCTAATGTATATGTCCAAATCGGCATATTTCGACATAAAAACTTGAAATATATATCGCAGATGTAAGTTCTGATCGCACTTCTGAACTGTTGAGCTTATTTATATCAAACAAGCCCTTTAAATAATATTAAAGACACATAATAAAACTTATCCACACACGCGGGAAACCATCTTGTTCCGATCTGTGAAACTCTTAATAGTCCTTTAGTGACGGGACACGAGAGTCGAGCTAGTGTTGTGACAAACTCGACTTATCAATATTAATTCAAGTTACACTTTTTGAGCGTGGTGACCATAAGAAAACTTTTTTTTTCTTTTATTAAATAAATGAGAAGTTAATATATGCAATAGACAACCAATGCCACCTAGAGGCGAGTTGCTGAACTAAAGAGACAAGCGTGATATTTCAAAAAGTCATTAAAAGTTCTGCTATTCATCGATAGATGGCAAAACTAAAAAGTATCACCGCTGTGCCGGTCGGAGTGGGCGGTGTTAGGTTTTTTCGTTACGGAATTTCTGGATTCGGTCTCCACGCTCAAGGCCCGCGATAGAAGCTATGCAATAGCTTAAAAAACAACTGAAAGTCGATAATCGAATGTTGCATATTTTTTAAAAGAAGAACTTCATATTTACCTTGTGAAAAAAGTTTTACATGGTACATATGAAAAACATAAATAAACTGAAAAGAGTAAAACAAGCTCTTAAATCTATAGAATTTTGAATATAACTTGAATTTTATAAGGTATTGCAATCGGGGACAACCTAAAAATCCTAAATAACCTAAGTATGTATTTTTTTGTAATATTTGTTTATCCCCGACTGCAATACCTTATAAAAATACAAATTATATTCAAAATTCTATAGACTTAAGAGCTTGTTTTTCTCTTTTCAGTTAATTTATGTTCTTCATATGTACCATGTAAAACTTTTTTACACTCGAAAGTATTTAGTATATATGAAACTAAAAATTCAAAAATAAACCACCTTCAAAGTACACTAAAAAGTATCTTATCTGACACTGTTTCGAAATCAGCGAAATATTTTCTATTGAACGCGTCATGCGATTTCGCTCACTTCAAAACAGTGTCAGATAAGAGTTATTTCATGCTTTTTAGTGTACTTTGAAGGTGGTTTATTTTTTATTAAAAACTTAATTTATGGTTTAAACACTTTCGTAATGGAAACTTTGATTTGAAGAACGAACCACGTGGAAGACCGCCTACACAGGTGAATAAAAGAAAAACAATCTCTTAAATATATAGAATTTTGAATATAACTTGAATTTTATAAGGTATTGCAATCGGGGACAACCTAAAAATCCTAAAAAACCTAAGTATGTATTCAAAAAATTCAAAATTCAAAATATTCAAAATATTTGCTTATCCCCGGCTTATTAGTTTTATACAGAAAGAGTTGTATGTATTAGTAAGTAAATGAGCGGTACGGTAAAGGAACGCTAACAACCATCGCAACTCTGTGATTTACGTATGGTAACGGCTCAGTACCTACTGTCCTTGCATTAAACGTGGTTTTTTGCAGTTTACGTCAAAATGGTAGCATAAAAGTATGACAATATATACATATATGGAATGGTCTATTTACAAGCTTTCATTTGATACCCATATTGTTATAATAACGAAACTTATATTTTTAATACCCCCCTTTTTTTATTCTTAGGCGCCATATAAAAATAATATACCCTATGACACTCCCCCTGTCAAGACGAATCTAACGATACCTCATATGCTTATATCCATCAAGCCGTTTAGGCTGCAGAGCGGCACAAAGAAATAGACATACATACATACACTCGAAAAACATAACCCTCCTTCTGGGTCAGTCTCCCACTGGTGCCGTGGCGGCTCTTTATCAGTGATGGATTAACCCTTAATTAAATTAAGCAATGAAGAACATTCACTAATTTAGAATTTTATCTCTCCGCATTAACTGTAGAAAATAAAAAATACGTGTCAATTAGTTGCTGAGATATGGAATTTTAAAATGAGCGCGGGACGCGGGATTCCACCGGCCCGGTTCTCGATGCGATGACATCATGTTCCATCCACCGCTCGCTCAGTCAATCACGCTCACAGAACAATAAATACCCTGACGGGTCGCGCTCTTCCGTACGTTTCCCTAGAAGATTATGACTTTTTGGTTTTTAAATGTCCAAAACAAATATTAGAAAATCATGTGTTTTGCCAAAATGTAAAAATACAACTACCAGTCGACCGGAAAAGTTGATTTTACTCGTTCCAATGGATGTCCAAATGCGAGAGAAATGGATAAAAACTGTGAAAGGGTTGGATCTATTTAGAGATAAAAGCAAAGTTTAATGCTGTGAAGATCGTTTTGACGTAGGAATAGTGACAATCTATACTATATACTATACTGTATATTAAGAACCTAAATATTATACACTTTTGTACTGTGCAGTTATTTGATACCCCAGCGTAGCCGCGGTTTTACCCGCGCGTAGCGTTTTTATTATTTTGCAAGGAACTCCTTATAAATAATCTGAAATAAAAGTAGCTTATGTTATTCCTTATAACATCTGCTATCTACCAGTGAAAGTCTCGTCTACATCGGTCCAGCCATTATTTTGGGGGGAAAATATTTATTCTAAAATAAATATAACGTATGTTACTTCTTATAGGTACCATAAGCTAACTGAGAGTAAAAATCCAATCAAAATCGGTCCAGCCGTTTTTTTTTTTATACCACTAAGTAGCAAACAAGCATACGGCCCGCCTGATGTTAAGCGGTTACCGTAGCCTATGGACGCTTGCAACACCAGGGGTATCATTTGCGCGTTGCCGACCCTGCAGAAATCTCTTCACACCCTTTTTGAAGAACCCCATGCTGTACTCCATTGGGAAAACCACGGCGGGGAGCTCATTCCACAGTCCAAGCGTCTGCGGAAGAAAACTCCTTTTAGCCCGCACAGTTCGAAACAATTCTGGTTTCAGTGTGTGAGGATGGACTCCCCGTCGATGGCGAGAGTTGCGATGGTGGAAGGTAGCCGTAGGCATCAAGTCGAACAATTCCTTAGAACACTCTCCGTTGTACAAGCGGTAGAACACACATAAGGAGGCAAAGTCTTTCCTTAGACTGAGGGGATCTAAACCGCTTGTGAGCTCGGGATCGTCAACGATTCTGACGGCACGACGCTGTACCGAGTCTAAATGCCCAAGCTGGTATAATCCAGGTGCTCCCGCCCATAGATGACAGCGGTACTCCATATGAGGCCGGACTTGCGACTTATAAAGTTGCAGCCTTTGCCTCGATGTGAAGTACTGCCTCGCTCGGCTTTTTGGATGCCAGCTTAGCCTTGTCTTCCAAGTGACTTCGGAACAAAACATCGCCAGAAATGTCGACGCCAAGGATCCCAATGCTTTTGCTGATGTTTAAGGAAGTGTTCTGGAATTGTGGAGCCACAGACCATGGGGTTTTCTTAGCGGTGAACGCGCAGGCTTGAGTCTTGGTGGGGTTGAATTGGACTAGGTTTAGCCGACCCCAATTGGAGACACTAGTTAGTGTACTCTCGATTTCAGACACTAGCCGTTCGCGGCTTTCCTCTACTACTGAACGAGGGATATTTGCACGGCCCGTGTAATGGGCGTCTCCTGTACTGTCATCTGCATAGCAATGAACGCCAACAATAGACAACATATCATTGATATGCAGAAGGAACAGTGTTGGGGACAGCACAGAGCCTTGCGGGACGCCTGCATTTATGTCCATGCTATCGGAGCAGCTACCATCAACGACGGCTTTAATGCATCTGCTGGACAGAAAGCTGGCGACCCATTTGCATAGTCCCTCGGGAAGCCCGTATGCTGGTAACTTCGATAGAAGACCCCGGTGCCAGACCCGATCGAACGCTTTCGCCACATCTAGGCTCACTGCCAATGCCTCACCTTGACTCTCTATGGCGAGTGACCAACGGTGTGTGAGATACACTAGAAGATCACCAGCTGAGCGACTGTGGCGAAAGCCGTATTGTCGGTTGCCAACAAGTCGTGATCCTCCAGGTATCTCAAAAGTTGCGTGTTGATCACTCGCTCCATGACTTTGGAGAGAAGGGAGGTAATGGCGATAGGCCTGTAATTCATCGGGTCTGATCTGTCGCCCTTTTTGGGCACTGGGTGCACGTGGGCAGTCTTCCACAAAGACGGGACTTCCTTTTTGGTGTAGGAAAGTGCGAAAAGATGCGTTAGCATAGGACACATTTCGGGAGCACACTGCTTCAGCACCACTGCCGGTATGCCGTCTGGCCCACTCGACTTATGGATGTCCAGAGAAAGTAGTTCCCTCCGGACCTCCCGTTGGGTAATGCTTATCTCTGGCATGGAGCTGTTACACTGCGGGATGGTAGGCGGTGTGGCGCCACCATCATCCAAAGTCGAGTTCGAGGCAAAGAGAGAGCCTAAAAGGTCAGCCTTCTCTTTAGCACTATGGGCCAAGTTCCCTTCCGGCTTACGTAGTGGTAGCAAGGACGACTGGCAGAAGTTACCTTCAGCAGCTTCAGCAGAAAGCGCGACTTCCAGAGGGAAGGCGAGTCAGCCTCTCACCAATTCTGCCGACGAAATCAAACTTAGCCCTGGCAATCATTCGCTTACTGAACCTTGAAGCAGCGTTAAATTTGCGTTTCACATCAGAAATGATAGGGTCCTGATTAGTTCGGGCCGCGGTCCAAGCCTCATACAAAGTCTGCTTGTTTTGTCTAGCTTCTTTGCAGGGCCGATTAAACCACGGTCGTTTCTTTACCCCTGCAGCTACTAGCGGGTTTGGGATGTAACATTCCATTCCCGCCAGTATCGCTTCAGCGACGGCAGCTGCACAGGTGTCAGGATCATCTGATGCGAAGCAGAGCTGCCTCCACGGGTACGATGCGAAGAATTCACGCATTTCATCCCAGTCTGCTGACATGTAGTGCCACACGCGACGACGCCCGGACACAACGTTTCGCTTCATC
Source organism: Polyploca ridens (assembly GCA_951394255.1). Taxonomy (NCBI): domain Eukaryota; kingdom Metazoa; phylum Arthropoda; class Insecta; order Lepidoptera; family Drepanidae; genus Polyploca; species Polyploca ridens. The sequence goes on from OX596260.1 coordinate 10,590,377, forward strand.
GTTTCTTATACGAACAGCAAAGGAGTGGAACTCTCTTCCGGGGTCTGTGTTTCCCGACACCTATAACCTAGATTTATTCAAGGCCAGAGTGAATAGGCTTTTTCTGGGTAAGCGTGCTACATCCTCGGCCTCGTCATAACTCCTCATGGGGTCAGGCGAAGGTCAAACGCAAGCCCATTTAACATAAAAAAAAAAAAAAAAAAAAAAAGGTCCCGGTCTTCAAAGCAGTAGAGACGGCGACAGCAAATATCCTCCCAGACGTACATACATACCCCAGCACGGCGCACAAAATTGTGCTCCAATTTGTACTCAGGGTAGTGTAGATACAATGTATCATCGGGGCAGGATATTTGCGTCTCTGTGAGAAATAGCAGAGTAGGCTGTGCAGTCTCCATGTGTTGGTGGACTGCATTGATGTTCGCATGAAGACCCCTGATATTGCAAAAGTTCATTGAAATGGATGAGGGAGCCGCTGAAAATCGATTCTGTCTTGTATTTCTTTTTGCCATGTAAAAAGGAGGTGAAGAGAACGTTGAGAGAAGTCGTTGTACCGGCAGCTGAAGGAACAAAACACAGTGTAACTCCGCCAGAGTGCTCAGGTGATACGGTTTGCTGGTGCGGCAGTCGGAAGGGCCCCCGGTCCCCCCTGAAACAGTCGTTTCAGAGATTAGCCGGAAAATTAATTAAAAAAAAAAATATTTGCGTGGGGAAATCCTAGTAGGATACCCGACCATCTTGGGGGGAGCGACCAGATTAAGCCGAACTTTTAGCGGCTAAAACCCTATCGAGTGTCGCCAACCGTATATAGGTACTTTCATGTGCGTTTAATAAAAAGCTCTTATTTTGGTATTACAGACACTTCAATTTTATTTATTTGGATAAATAAAGTACATTGTGTTCCTGCGCGTGTTAGTAAGGTAGCCAGAGCTCATTTGGGAGGGGGGAAAGGTCGGTAACGCGTGAGCGATGCTTCGTGTGTTGCAAACATCTATATGGCTACGGTAACCGCTTACCATCAGGTGGGCCGTATGCTTGTTTACCAACTTAGTTGTATAAAAAAAGACAAGACATGAAAAAGGTTAAGTACATCTATTCCACTCGCTGCATTTGCAATATGTCAATGTATTTAGTTAAATTTACTAAGAAGAGTATTAATAGGTATAGATAGACAAACATTACTTACTAATTTATTATCTATAACATGAAACTTAAAAGGTTCAATAAGTACCTACTTGCGTTGCAGCTATGAAATCATTATTTTAGGTAAGTATATTAGACAGGCAGGAGAGTAAGCATTTGCATTCTTTCTTCTCGCTTTTCGGCGGCAACGGAATAATAACTATTCGTCGATAAATAATAAAACTTGTAAAATAATTATATGATTTGGACATCTTATTTAATTATATTGCTTTATTATATTACATTAATTATTAGATTCAATTTAAAATTTAGTATTTTGCATGCTATTCTGTAGCGAAATGTGTAGACCTTATTTTAAGATTCCACCTAAATTGTACGACATTTCTGGCGAAATAAACAATTGCATTTAATTTTAACCTATTGTACGGTTTTTACGGTTGCCCTTTTTCAAATCTATAAATCGAATCCAAAATACTTTCCACTAACAGCGCAAGATACCTATGTACCACCGCTCTAGCGTCTAATATGAGTGAACGGAGCGTTGGAACATGACGTCACCCGCGGTCACGTGACCTTCAGCGGGCCTCGATATTTAGGGGAATTTTAAATATCTGTAAAATCATAACTACTTGGTTCTTTTGAACGAAACAAAAACTAATGTATTTGTATACATAATTGCTCTACTGTTACAGACTTTCAAGCCGTTTTGCATACCTATTAACATTCCTCATTGCCTAGGGCATCGCGTCTGGGGGGGCACCAGAAGAAGCACAAAAAAACCGTCCTTAGGGCATCACGTCTCACTCTCACGTCACAAAAAACCACACCAAAAAGTTATTATATTTTTTTTATACCACTAAGGTGGCAAACAAGCATACGGCCCACCTGATGGTAAGCAGTTACCGTAGCCTATGGACGCTTGCGACACCAGGGGTATCAATCGCGCATTGCCGACCCTGAAAAAAATCTCATCACACCCTTTTTGAAGAACCACATGCTGTACTCCATTGGGAAAACCACGGCGGGGAGCTCATTCCACAGTCTGAGCGTTCGCGGAAGAAAACTCCTTTGAGCCCGGACAGTTCAAAACAGTTCTGGTTCAATATGTGAGGATGGACTCCCCGTCGATGGCGAGAGTTACGATGATGCATGGTAGCCGTGGGCATCAAGTCGAACAATTCTTTAGAACACTCTCCGTTGTACAAGCGGTAGAACACACATAAGGAGGCAAAGTCTCTCCTCAGACTGAGGGGCTCTAAACCGTTTGTGAGCTCGGGATCATCGACAATTCTAGCGGCACGTCACTAAACCGAGTCTAAAGGCCCAAGCTGGTATCAAGGTGCCCCGCCCATAGATGATAACAGTACTCCATATGAGGTCGGACTTGCGACTTATAAAGTTGCAGCCTTTGCCCTGATGTGAAGTACTGCCTCGTTCTGTTGAGAACTCCAAGCGTTTTGGATGCCAGCTTAACCTTGTCTTCCAAGTGACTTCGGAACAAAACGCCGCTAGAAATGTCGACGCCAAGGATCCCGATGCTTCGACTGATGTTCAAGGAGATGTTCTGGAATTGTGGAGCCACATACCATGGGGTTTTCTTAGTGGTGAAGTTTCTAAGACTAATTTGAAAATTCACGCGTTTTAAGTTGACGTAGAGTCCGACCTAGAGTCATAACTCCGCTCCCGCTAGTGCATTCGGCAATTAGAATGCACCGGAATTGCGACCAGAAGAAAAGCAGCTAAGTAATTTGTCAAATAAACTACGAAAATTGGAGTTCGTACTCATGTTGGTCATGTGGGACGAAATTTTGCAAACCTTCCGAAAAGTCAGCAAGGTATTACAAGACCCAGAAGTTACTCTAGAGACTTGCGCTAATCTCTACAAATAAATCGTGGTTTTTTTTTGAAAAATTGCGGTTCCACTTCGTTTCTTCTTTTGCGCCGGCTTCTAGCCCGCGCAAAAGCATCATTGATCAATTAAATGCAGAGATGCGAAAAAGATAGCTTTACCGCGGCAGTCTCCGAGTACCACACGTTTTTTTTATTAGAAAACTAGAAGATAAAATGAATTTTTTAACGTTTTTTTTTTTTGTTTCAAGTACTTTAGTATCGATTTGACTGCAAAGACAGCATGTACCGTAAAATTCAAAAAATAACTACTCTAAACTAAATAAAAAATAGTCAATTTAATGTTTTTTCTTTTTAAAAAAGTAAAACAATAAATTTCCTATTGGATTTACGCCAACGCAAATGATATAACTGAGCAGTGTCACACCGAAAACCTAATATTGCGGCATTGTGCGTTATTACGTTATAACAGCGTTATAAACGCTCTTAAAATCGTGTCATGCGATTCGTCCATCTATCTCTTATAAACGCATGGTGTGTATATCCGAGAGCACGGTAGTGCGTATTTACAAGCGCTTACGAACAAGTGAGTTCTTGGGCTGTGTGAGTAAAAATTTTCTACTATTGGTCTATTGGCGTTCGTTTAGCTTAGAAGTCGACCTAATAAGTAATCATGCTTGTAACCTGTTTTGTTGTAAAAATAAATAAGAAGTAGAATTTAGCAAAAAGTATTTTCTTAGGGTTCCGTAGATCGCAACCGGCTGCAAACTTAAAACTAAGTGTAAAAGGCAATAAGTTATCAATGAGTTCGCAACTAGTACCACACATTTTTTAGCCTAGAAGATAAAGGCGAAAAATCTGTGGAAAAATCACTCTTTTACGTTTAGGGTGGTTTAGGTATGTTCCGTATGTCACAAGCGGTCTAAATTGCTTGAGAAGGTATGTAATAGTTCTCTAAAAACATGGTATTGTCGCAACTAGTACCACAATTTTTTTTTAGGAATTATTCAATATCAAAGTTTTTCTCAATTTCCACCATGTTTTGTACTTCAGTTGCGAATTTAAGGTAATCATATCCATACATAACTCTATCGATATGCCAAAAATAAATTAGTACCACAATATTATTGTGGTACTAATTTATTTTTGGCATATCGATAATTTATTTTTGGCATTTTGAGCTAATTCTACTAAAGTTACCATCGGTTTGAAAGTCTACGTTCAAACTCAGCAAGGTTACATATTTTAAATATTTTTGGACTTAACTATATTGCCTACTTATTCTCAAAATGTTTTAAAAAGCAAAGTAACTAAAAAATAAAAAAAAAACTTAAAAAAAAAGCCAGGGGCTCTACCGCGTAACTTTGGTGGTAATCGTAACGAACACCATTAATAAATTTTATCCAATCAGGGCCCGCGAATGGTCATCGTCGCGTCGTAACGCGTGCGCGTCATTGGATGAAATAATTAATGGTGTTCGTTACGATTACCACCAAAGATACGCAATAGCCCGGCAGAGTGCAGCTCACCGGGCGTCGAGCTGATATTTGAAGCGATCCATTAGCAGACAAAATGGTTAAGTTCACATATGTGACAAATAAATATGGTACCTACTTAGGAGATTGTTTTCGTTGATTTTTTAATTTATTTTATTTAAGGGTACTTGGGGAGGCGAGTACTACGTGCCAACGCAGGAGGCGTCGACAGTGACGGGTGGAGTGATGCTCCAAAGCGCACGAATTGGTGACATTGATTCATTACAATGGGTGGAGGTTCCAGAGCCTGCTGAATCTGGAATCGCTGTTGATGTATGTACTTAAATATACAATTTTAATGGCTACTGACGATGTAACTCTAACTGGAATATCCACTTACAGGTACACTATGCTGGCATTAATCATGTCGATGTACAAAGAGCTTTAGGAGTTATTCCATTCAAACATGCTAGTAAATACGGAATGGATTTCAGTGGTGTGACAGACAGGTACATAATATTATATTATATAAGAATATTATAGAGCGACTGTAAGAGAGTACGGCCTGTGAGCACGGGTACGGTCTAAATACCTTGAAATGAAATGCGAAACATTATTTTGAAAAAATTGTAACTTAGTTTTGGAAATTCTCATTACAGTTTTTCCCTACTTCTAGTTTACTGTTTACCTTATTTTTTTTTATTAGACACTATTTATTCAAGTCATTGTAAATATCTACTAGACAATAAACCATTTTATAAAATATTGGGATAGTTAATATTATATTATTTTAGCAGTAGTCTTTTTACCAGGTACACTATATTTTCAAAATCAGATTGCAAAAATGTCCTCAATACCATTTGTGGCGATAAGGTTTTAGTTGGGATAGGCAAAAACATACTATATTTTGCCTATGTGCAGCGGCACGCGCGTGATGGGTATAGTGTGCGGCGGCGCGTGCAGCCGGCGCGTGCGCGCGCGTCCGCAGCTGGTGTGGCCGGTGCCGGCGCACTGGACGCTCGAGGACGCCGCCACCGTGCCGCTCGCCTACGCGCTCGCCTTCTACTGCCTCGTTAGTATCAATTATTGTATTGTATTTATAATTACCAATATTTTTTTACTTGCATTGAAAAAAAAAGTGTGTTCAGATATTGCATGCTCATCATCATTTGTCTCCCAAGTAGCAAAATTCGGTCCTGTAAGTTTTCTAGGAGCATGTTTTTTTTTCCCATGGAAATCATATAAACGCTAATAGAGCTGTATTTGGCCACAGATTATAGGAATTTTAAGTCCTTTAATCGTTGTTGTAACAGTTCGGTAAAGTGCAATACGAGTTTATAATTTTTTTTTTTTTTTATACAACTATGTCGGTAAACAAGCATACGGCCCGCCTGATGGTAAGCGGTTACCGTAGCCATATAGACGCTTGCAACACAAAAAGCATCGCTCACGCGTTACCGACCTTTCCCCCCTCCCCTATGAGCTCTGGCGACCTTACTCACGCGCAGGAACACAACTTTACACAACATAAAGTTATTTGGCTGCGGTATTCTGTAAGGTGGAGGTACTTCCCCAGTCGAGCTGCTCTTTGAGCGAATAAACGCTATGCTCTACCTCTCTAAAAATTACTATATTATCAAGATAAAATTTACCGACAAAGATCCGGTAAACGTACTAAATACGCGCGATTAGTCCTCTAAAGATCTAGCGCTTTGATCCAACAGTGATCAGCGTGATGCTATTACATGGAGCATTAGTTTCTCATTATAATTTGAAATGATGTCATGCTGGTATGGTTAGGCTGCTTGCAACTCACGAAGCATTGCTCACGCGTTAACGACCTTTCTCTCCTCCCCTATGATTTCCTCCTAAGTTAGCAGGTAGAGAAATTCATTGACTGTCAGAATAACATCAAAATCAAGTTCTTAGACATTCAAATTCAAATTCAAATTCAAATTCAAATTCTTTATTTGCAATACAGGTACATATAAAAGGTGGTACAAGTTAAAAGGTAGGTTTCACTGTATTCGCCATGTGTGGCGTGCAAGTTGTCGCTGCCGACAATAAAATTGGTACACTAAAATATAAATTAATTATTAGAAAAACAATTGAATACAAAAAATAATATCAATACAATTACAATGAAATAAGATTAACAACAACAAGAAATGCAATGTCAGAAAAATTCATTTAGTATGCTTCAATAAAAAACTAAATATCTTGCTAAATTTTTTATTTGTTGCGTACAAATAAAAAATTTAGCAGAATATTTATCGATTAACTAGCTTTTGCCCGCGACTTCGTCGACTATTTCTTTTTTTCTAGATATGAATAATTTCCAAAAATCCTTCCTTAGTGAATGCCTCCATTTTATAAGGTATCTTTGTGTAAAATTTCAAATCTCTAGATCCAGCGGTTTGAGCTGTGCGTTGATTATCAATAATCAGTTTATCATTTTATATATTTAAAGATTACCAAGGGTCGCTAATATCTGTTAATAATAGGGGTTAACTTATGAAATTGCCGTTTTATTATAACATTGTTTTATATATTCGAAGTACCTACCTATTAAGGTAGGTACTTCGAATTGACATAGAACCTTAATGGTTTGAGATTTTTGAGTGAAACTTTTTTCACATGGTACCTATTAAGTTCTTTTTTTTAAAATGTGCAACATTCGATTATCGACTTTCAGTTCTTTTTTTTATTCAGCTTAGACAAGAAAGATGGATAATTCGAAAATACCAGTGATTTTTTAATACGAGTTCCGACGCGGAACTAACGCGGCTGAAACACTACAACGCTAGCGCTAGCGCGTCTTAACACCCTTCACAGAAAATAGCAATTTATCTTCCATACAAGCCCAAAGTAAACTTAATGAAGAAATGAATGAAAAAATTTGGTTTGAATTTTTGAGTAATTTGTTTTGAGCTGAAACTTTTTATAAAGAGTCTGTACCTGATGTAGTCTTCACCCCCTTCGGATGTATATACCCTTTCTGTTGCACTTTAAATAAATTAAATTATTAAAAGAAACAAAAAACCCGACTGCGTAAAACATAAATTAACTGAATAGAGAAAAACAAGCTCTTAAATCTATAGAATTTTGAATATAACTTAAACAAGCTCTTAAATCAATAGAATTTTGAATATAACTTGAATTTTATAAGGTATACTAGCAGACCCCCGCGGTTTCACCCGCGTATGGTTTGAATTTTTTTGCGCGGACCACTAATTATTTTTCATAAATAAAAGTAGCTATGTTACTCCTTATAACATCAGTTATGAACCGGAACAGACAGACAACAATGTTTGAGAATTCAAACCGATTTTATTTAAAAAAATCGCTAAGTAGGTAATCTAAGAGATTTCCAAGGAATTTTCGAAGGAAAATCAAGGCATAATGGTAAGTTTTTCATTCAAATATCCAAGAACAAAAATCAATTTTAGTTTCGAATTCTAATCCGATTTAAATATTCTTTTATATTTGACATTCCAATTTTAAAGAGTACAGAACAAAAGGGAGATAGAGCGCGCGAAATACGGGAGTGAGGCCAAAAAAAACACAAAGCTCATTTAAAGAAAATGTTTTTCGTTAAATAAAGTTTTTTAAGGCGCGGACTGACTACGATTTTTACAGCACTCGTTCTTCACTGGAATAGGGATGAAAATGGTAAATCATAAATATGTCGACTCTATGAAATGGACTGTTATTTATGGGTTTTCTTTAGATTATACAGAATATACACATTAAATTGAATAAGTGTCTGGTTAACATTCTAATATAATTCTGTATCTTATACAGGTCGTTGTTTTGGTCAGCGACGAGCGACTCAGGGTCGATAATACAAATGATACTGGTGCTAAAAAAAATATAAAAAAAATACTTTATTTTTTTTTAATAATAAAAATAAAAAAATTAAAATTTTGAAAATCATGTAATAAGCTAAAGTATAGACATAATACTCAACGGGAGTACGAGGGAGTAAAGGGGTGGGGCGATGGCGGCTTGCGCCTAGCTCTAGTCTGTGCACGTGCCTAGTAACCATACTTTGCAGTAATTTTATTTCAAATTAAATAAGGTATTTCTCAACATATTTACAGTATTTAATGGAATGAAGTCCATTTTTGGGGAATATATATTTTGTACTACCGCTCCTGGGTCGCTTGTCGCCGACCAAAACAACACCCTGTATATTCTTAAAAATAAAATTGTTGTCATCGCTGAAAATACGGAGAATTTCGACGCGAAAGATTTTTTTAAGCGTAACTTTCGTTTTTCTTATTGGGAATATCAAAGCACTTTTTAATATTCTATTCGGCTGAAATTTTTCTCAAAACCCTCTTCTGTCCGCAGTATTTTTTGTGTTAGGTGTTTCATTGCGTTACGTCATACTCGACTCTCAAAAAACCCATTTTTGTGAATTTGAGCTTAGGCTTAAACAAAGCAAATACAAATTCAATAGCTATGGCTTACCGATGTACCTGCGCAGAAGATACATTTTCAAAGCGCGGGAAACGCTATTGGCCGACAGCTGCCGTCATGTTAGCGCGCGCCGTGCGGAGGGGCGTGACTTGCGAGTGAGATAGAACTAACAGCTGCAGTGTATTATGAACCTTATATTTGTGATCAAAGGTTGATTTTAAGTTTTAAGCATTCTTTCGTTAATCTTCGGGGCCATACTTTCTTTTCTGTGCGAACGAAGATTCACGACGCGCCATATAAGTTGGGTAATACTATACCAGGTATGTGTTTTACAGTTTGTATTTGCTTTTTTGGCCTCACTCCCGTGTTCCGGGCGCTCCATCTGCCTTATTCTGTAATCTGTGAAAATCGGATTGAGTTTTCTAACATGTGTCAAAATAAAATGTAATTTAAATCAAAAGTACTAAGGAGTATTGATATCAACTTCGTTGCAAATCATCCCTAAAATAACTTTCTACCCCTTTTTGACCTCGTTAGGCGATGAGTTTCAATAAAATACGAAACACGTCTTCCATCAATTCTGTTTAGGTGACCCTCTGTGGCCGGCGCAACTTCAACGCAAGCATAGTCTAAAAGCTTGTTGTTTCATCCAACGTAATGTTTGACTGCGAAAAAAGGGAGACAGCATCAGAGCCGTCGGTTATCAGTCGGTAAATTCCGCTGATCACTCGCGGCCGCTTCGCTAGGTCGTCATTCATGATTTCGGATTCATAAAACTTGTTCCAGGAGTATACTTCTTGTGAAAAAATATTACAAGTTTGTGAAAATAAAGTTAGTTATTTAGAATCTCCAATACATTTGCAAGCCTGGTATCTAAATGTTTTCTTTACTTTTACAATTTATAGGTACATTAGATATGGCCAAAGTTCAGGCAAAAACGCTGTTTTTCGGAGGCTTTGACTGAATTTGTTTCACACTCTTTTTAAATTACGCCTAGATACACGGCTAGATATAGTGCACTAGATACTAATTTGTTCAAAACATCTAACGAAAAATGTTTAACAACGCCATAATAAGTACAGAGGTTTTGTATGAAAAGTATGACGAATTGAGCCCTCTTAAGGAATGTTTATGCAAAATTTGAAGTAGTTGCCCCCGTTTTTCACCCCCTTAGGGGTAGAATTTCGAAAGATCCTTTCTTATCGGATGCCTACATCATACAAAGAATACACCCTCCAAGTTTCAGGTCTCTACGATCAGCGGTTTAGGCTGTGCGTTGATTGTCAGTCAGTCATTCAGGACAAAGCATTTTATATGTATAGATGATTATATGATTTCCATTTAAGTTATATTTAAAATTCTATAGATTTAAGAGCTTGTTTTTCTCTTTTCAGTTAATTTATGTTTTACGCAGTCGGGTTTTTTGTTTTTTTTTTAATAATTTAATTTATTTCAGACTTTTTAGTTTTATACAGAAAGAGTTGTATGTATTAGTAAGTAAATGAGCGGTACGGTAAAGGAACGCTAACAACCATCGCAAACCTGTGATTTACGTATAGTAACGGCTCAGTACCTACTGTCCTTGCATTAAACGTGGTTTTTTGCAGTTTACGTCAAAATGGTAGCATAAAAGTATTACAATATATACATATATGGAATGGTCTATTTACAAGCTTTCATTTGATACCCATATTGTTATAACTAGCTTCTGCCCGCGGCTTCGCCCGCGTGGCCTACAGGAAACAAATGACATATTTTTCTTCTCAAACAAACATTATAAGCGCTCTCACTCCCTCTCAATTGAATATACAAACTATCATTATCCTAAAGAAAGCAATAATGACGAATTTCTCCGTAAAACTAAACTAATCTCTGGGATGAGAGTACTCGAAGGACTCGAAGCGTGTGTGAAAATACCTAAATAGGAGACAGCCAGAAGTGGATAATAAATAATTTATATTGATTACAACGAAACGCCTGTCAAATTCCGATGACAATACAATATTATGGTGACAGCGAGCTGAACTGAGGATGGGGACGGAAAGTAGACAAAGTATTTTTCAGGAACGGGTGGACCTAGCAAGTTACTGAGGTCCTAGTTGACCTAGAATCACGAAATTTGGCAAAAAGCAAGGTCTTAGCACAAGTAATGGGAAAATTCCGAAAAATAAAAAAGTTGAAAATTAAGGTAAATTTTGGTACTATTAAATTTTGCTTCTACGATTAGCTACTACTACGATTTTGAAATCAATCGAAAGGATACAAACAATAAAACTAAAAAAAAGAATACAAATCGATAAGTTTCGAAGAAATTTCAACCCCCGTTTCACACTTTTGTGGGAAAAATTTCGAAAAATCCTTTCTTAGTGGATAATTACACTTCACAAAGAACACACGCCCTAAATTTAATGTCTCTAGGACCAGCAGTTTAGTCTGTGCATATGTCTAAATATCAGCCAGTTAATGAGTTAGTCAGGACTTTGAATTTTGGGGATGATTTTGGAAAAACTGATACACGTGTCTCATAATTTTAATTGAAGAGTATGTGTACCAATTTTAGAGTTAATCGACACCGAGAATCAAAGTCAAAGTCAAAGCCATTTACTCAATTAAGGCCCTTATAGGGCGCACTTATGAAGGTCAAAGCTACTCAAGCTACTACCTGTTCGTAAGTCGGCCTTCAATTTATAGGTTAAAATAAAAAAAAAAATTGGGGCTATATGATTGGCTATTTTTTTTTCAACATTTTGTTTTTATTTACACAATAAAGTATAATACTTAATAACAAACCAACAACTTACACACGTGATCAAACTAAATTCAAACCCCTTTTCACCCTCTTAGGGGTCGAATTTCGAAAAACCCTTTCTTATTGGATACCTACGCTTCACAAAGAACACATGACATGAACAAATTTCATGTCTCTAAGACCAGCGGCTGTGCGTTGATATATCAGTCAGTGAGTTCCCATACCTAACTTCATTCCGCTTTTCATCTCTTCGAGGGTAGAATTATCTAAAACGCTGAGACACGTATAAATTAATTTTCAATCGTCAGCCTAAACACAAAATTTGAAGATTCTAACTTCGAAACTGAGGGACTTTCATACAAACTTTCATCCCCTATTTTACCTCCTTAGAGGAGTAAAATCGAAAAACCCTTCCGTAGTGAATACCTACTCTTCCCAAAGAATACACCCTCCAAATTTCATGACTCAAGGACCAGCAGTTTAGGCTGTGCGTTGATATATCAGTCAGTCAGTCAGGACTTTGTTTTTTTTTTTATTTGTTTTGGTAAACAAACAGATATTTAATGACAATTATGTATAGTAATAATTATAGTTAATCGCTTGGCTCGCGGTTAAAAATATAACAATGATATCAATTGTTATAATAGGATGCGCGTCCCTCGCGAGAACCAACGGGTTAATTATATATCCCACAGCGTTACCACAAATAGAAAATATAAAGACCACGGCATTCGTGGTAGTCACACGCGCTCTAAATATACATTTCAATGTACGTATCACGGAATAGATAAATAAGGTTGGAAAGGCCCTCGCTCCAATTTTGTACTAGGACCAGTGTCGCCACTTGACCCCCACTATTTTAATTTCTACACATACGCAATCATATTTTTACAAATATTTCGCACACAACCAAATCACGCACACATAAATCTCAGGGCAGATATTCGTTCGCCCACTATCACTAAGCTACCGTGGGCATAGACACTCACACACGCAAAAATGCATACACCTGTCAAAAATGTTGACAACTTACAGTAGGGATGGGTAGTGTATAATCGTTAATGAATCGGTTCGATTATCAATTATTATTCTCATAGAACTTGGAATCGATAGTTGCATGGTTATGCTGTACGGATTACACAAAACTAACATATCTTTTTCTATTGAATGAATTATATTATTATTCAGCATAATGATTTTTTGGACCGGCAATAATCAATTTGTGACAATTAAAAACTAATAAAACTATTAGGGTATGTAGTGGTTTTTTTACGGATAACTGCGTGATAGATATATAATATATTATATTATAGTGCGCAAATAACGAAAATTTTTACAACAAATTATATAAGGTGTAACGGAAAGGGTATATACATCCGAAGGGGGTGAAGACTACATCAGGTACAGACTCTCTATAAAAATTTTCAGCTCAAAATACATAACTAAAAAATTCAAACCAAATTTTTTAATTCAAGTTTTTTGAATTAAAATCATAACCAACATGTCACCGGTCAATGAGGGTCATTGTCATTTTGCGTCCCTTACTAATATTAATATAAATTTTTATCTTCCGCGATCTGTGCACCTCGTACCAAAAAAGTGGATTACTGTAATGTATATACAGTTTCCGTTACACCCTGTATAGTTAACTAAATCTTAACTTCTAATGTTCGATTTGTTTTATTTCTAAACTGATTATTGATAGTCTGGTTGTTCGTTGTGCTTGGCACTTCACTAAGTGGGTGGGACCCGCCAATGAAGAACGACATTATCGTTAGTAAGTAATTACCGAAAAAATACGATACTTCATAGGCGTGAGCTGTTAAAATTATGAAGCTAAATTTGACAGATTTGATTTGCTTGATAAAGTCGATATTTTTATCGATAAATTATCTGATGAATGCGTGGGGAAAAATGTAACATGAAATTAATATTAAGAAATTATTTAATTTTATTTTTTTACTATATACTAGCTAAAAGCGCAGCTTTGTAAGGGCTCGTAAGATTTTTTTGTAACTAAGTTTAATATTTTAATTTCAATAAGCCCAAATATGGTTAGGATAAGGATACGTCGTTCCACTATGGAGTTTCAGTGCTTACCCACACTCCAACTCCATCATCAGACCCTGAATACAATATATGGCCAAAGTTCATCTCACGACAATTCCAACAACCCCAAACATGGGTAGGATACGTTGCTGCGCTATGGAGTTCCATTACCTACCCTCCTACTCTATCATCAGAGCCCGAAAACCATATATGGTCAAAGCTGTTCTCAGGACAATTCCAACAACCCCAAACACGGCTAGGATAAGTTGCTCCGTTATACAGTTTAAATACCTACCATTCTACTCCATCATCAGACCAGGGATACCACATGTGGTCAAAGTTCATCTCACGACAATTCCAACAACCCCATCCAGCGCATGCCCTCCTACTTCATCATCACACCCCGGAAAACCATATATGGTTATTGAGCTATTATCACTATAGCTCAATGTATATGGTAAGTCTTATCATCTAGACAAACATTTTAATTACCTATGCTAAATTTCAAATATAGATTTGATCCTATACTTTCAATTCTTGATTGTGCATCATCTGTAGAGGTGTGATCGTTTTTTCGTAAAGTGTACCACAATGTGTAGAACTGAATCGGATAGTAGATCTGACCAGGGAGAAAATTCTCATTCACTCGAATTAATCACTTGTTCCAAATAAAGTTCGAATTCGTACTTTTTTCGAGTGAAAATCAAGTTAGGCTATTCTGAGAATTTCGAAGCCGCCATTTTCTCTTATTTTTCGAGGGCTAGCGCTCGAACTACTTCGACTGGTCGGGACCGTTCGAAACGTATTTCGAATGCGAACTATCAAACGTCAAACAGTTAGGTTGTCATTTGGAAACGTAATGACAGATAAGCCTAAGGATTTCCGTTACTCACAGAAAATATTTTGTCATATTCATTTATAATTATTATATAAAATTGATTAACTTATGAATTCCGGATATATTAGGATATAATAAGAGTAAAACGTTGTTTTAAATATTTTATATTCATTAAAATCTTTTAAATTTTAATTTAAGATATAAAATTATCACGTACGTTAACAAAACGCAATTATCAAGTGAAACGAAACGCATCGTGCAATTTGTATCCATCATAATGGCAACATTTACTCCTTACACTCGAACTTATTTCGAAGGTTAGTTCGATTAGTGCCGAGAATACAGGAATCGAAAAATAGACTCCGCCCCTCGAAATTTTACGGTCGAAATAGAACTCGTAATGCAAGTTCGATTCGAAGGCTAGTTCGAGGGAAGTGAGAATTGGGCCCCAGGTCGTCGGTCCACCTGGTGGGAGGTCGTCCCGCTCGGCACTTTCCAGTACGTGGTCGCCACTCGAGAACCTTTCTTCCACATCGGTTATCGGCTCTTCCAGTTACCTCTACCTGTCACGCCAATCCATTGTTCCCTGGCGTTAGGTTCTTTAGGAAACCTACAATTTATAATTTATTGCATTAGTCAAATTACATTTTACTTAGATTATAATACTAAATACATCATAGTAAATACTCGTAGATGAGGAGGGGTCTTATATGTCCATTTATATCATTCGGTCACATTCATTCAATAATTAATATAATATCTAATTTCAAAATACGTCTAACTAAAAATGTACTATCGTTAATTAAATATAAAATAATTCGAAAATTATCTTTGTCAAACGTAATTATATTATATATAGTCTAGAATTCTATCGATGATTTTATTTAACCAAACCACATGGTCACGTCACTATCGATAAACATGCTGCGCCTTACATCACTGCCAATCAGGGAAGACGCAATGTATGCAGTACATTGAAAGCGGATTTGGTCATTGCGCTGATTGAGCGAGTACACATCGGTCAATGTATGTTTTTCATAACTTGTTGTAATAATTTTGTTAATGTTTGGTATTTCATAGTGTTCAATATGTTTTTATGTTTTTTACTAATAATATTGTAATTAAATGTTATTTTCGACTTACCGATGGAAAGATATACCTCCTCGCTCTATACTTGAGGTCTGACTTTTTTGTCTTACACGTTATTATAGCACAACACGGCATTATAAGCAGAGCTCTGTTCTCCAATGTAATCCGACGCGCACTGACCGCGAATCGGTCGAGTTATGATTATCGAATCATAACTGTGGCGCGCTTGCCCCGCCCACATTACCATTCTAACCTTATTTATCTGTTCTGTGGTACGTATTCTATGAGTAGTTAACAAAATTATCACTCTTTCAACCATACTCAGAGATGTCAATTAGAAATTTGATGAAAATCAGATTATACAATACAATACAATACAAAATTCTTTATTATTTACACAAAAAACACACAATATAAAAATAACAAAACAAAAATAAAGTGTAAACAATTCAGGCGGCCTTATCGCTGAAGCGATTTCTTCCAGGCAACCTAGATTATCTCGATTATCTCCACGAATTTTATATATATAGATGTGCATAAACAACTTAAATAAATAATTTTACTTTGAAACTTGAAATACCTTAAGGGTTTAAATTCCAACAATACCGATATACGTTGGTAGTAAACTTAGTGACGTTTAATTTGAAAATGAAGGACTTCCATACACATTTTCATCCTCTTTTCACCCCTTCGGGGGTGGAATTATCAATAACGCTGAGACACCTATAAATTAATTTTCAATCGTCAGTCTACACACATAATTTGAAGATTCTAACATCAAAACTGACAGACTTTCATACAAACTTTCATCCCCTATTTTACCCCCTTAGGGTTGAAATTTCCAAAAATCCTTTCTTAGCGGATGCCCACGTCATTGCAACTATCTGTATGCCAAATTTCAGCTCAATCCGTTCAGTGGTTTGAGCTATGCGTTGATAGATCAGTCAGTCACGGTTTCCTTTTATATATACAGACAGAAGATTCTTGCTGCCGCTCGTACTGTGTCACCAAAGACGATTTCGATAAACTCACCACCACGATTGTGTTTATCAAAAAAGCTCTTTCAACCTGTTATAAGTACTAAAAATCTTAATTATTAATGAAGAATGTTCACTAATTTTGAATTTTAGCTCATCGCATTTTCTGTAGAAAATAAAAAATATATGTGAAAGAATTATTTCAATACGACAATTACTTTCCGAAATATAGAATTTTTAAATGAGCGCGCGACGCCGGATTCGACCGCCCGGTACTTGATGCATGTGACGTCATGTTTCAACGCTCGCTCAGTCCGTCGCGCTCTTTTTCTCTTGAAAAATCTTATTCCTTGAAATAAATAATAAAATTGAAACTTAGCACTATTACTTATTTAATCAAATAATACAGCTTCTCATTATTAGATTTTTAAAACTACCCCTAAAAGGGGGTTTAGGAGGTGTTAAAGTTTGTATGGAATAAACCTACCGCGCGGTCCGATTAACTTAAAACACGGTTTTAATACATCGTATAAACATAAAAAAACACGTGTTTTTGGGGTTTCGCGAAAATCGACCCCTAGTAGGGCAAAAAGGGGTAATAATGTTTTAAGGGGAGGATTTTACTACGTCTGTATTAACTCAAAAATTGGAATACATTAGTTCCTTTTGTAGCCTAAGAAAGGATTTTAGAAATTCCATCCCTCCAAAAAAAGGGTAAAGAAGAGGACGCAGGTAAAACGGCGGGGCGGAGTGTTAGTTTAGAGATAAAATCAAGGCTTATTGTTTTGAAGATCGTCAGTATAGTGAGAGTCTGCTATCTACACATTATTCATTTATAGTGTGCATTATTTTGGTACCCCCGCAGTTTCACCTGCGCGTACCTACAGTTTGAATTTTTTGCGCGGAACCCCGTTATTATTTTTCTAAAATAAAATTAGCCTAAGTTCCTTCTTATAACATACGCTATCTACCTGTGAGAGTCTCCTTAAAATCGGTCCAGCCGTTCCGTAGGTTAGGACACAGATTACTAAATATTTACTACGTAAGTAAGGAGGCCGGAACAAACTGTGTCAAATGTTTAATCCGCATGCGAAGACGGTTACTATAAAAATAAATAAATAAATATCCTGGGACATTCCTCACACACGGTCATCTGATCCCAAACTAAGCAGAGCTTGTACTATAGAAACCAGATAACTGATATAATACATATACTACTTTTTATTTGTAAATACATACTTAATATACATAATTACACCCAGACTCAGGACATACAGACATGTTCATGCACACAAATAGATGTCCTGTGTGGGAATCGAACCCACGACCTGCGGCGCGTAAGGTGAACCTTAACCAACTGCGCCAACTGGCACGTATAACAAGTGTATAAATAGGTACAGATAGAACATTACTACTTATTTGTTATCTATAACGTAAACTTAAACCGTCTTATTAATAAATAAGGTGTAAGTCAAGTATAGTTAAACCTAGGATTAAAATATATCCGTCACTTTCTAATGTCATATAAACAAAAAGGGCTGGAGCATGGCTGGAGCTATCTTAATACCTGGGTGTTACAAGACTGACTTACACCTTATTTTTTAATAAGGGGGAAAAGGTTTGGTAAGTACCTACTTAAAATTAATTCTTTTAGGTAAATAATGCAAAAAAAAACAAATTCAAATACACACACAGGAAGCATGTGCATTCTTACTTACTCCTCGCTTTTCAGCGGCAACGGAATCACTATTCGTCGATAAATTAATGGGCAACTATAATAAGGCTATCTATTTTAATCCTTCATGATTTAATAAAGGTTTTTTTGTATTGTAATGACCTTGATTAAGAATACACACACTATGAACGTAACAGTAGAATAATTCACGGATGAAACAGAACATTTTCCCCTAATATTATAGCGCAAGGACCGCTGGCGACTAACGCAAGTGAGCGGAGCGTTGCAAGATGACGTCACACTGGGGTCACGTGACTGCTAGTGGGCCTCGATATTTAGGGAAATTTCAAATGTCTGTAAAATCATAACTACTTGGTTTTTTTTAATGAAACAAAAACTAGTGTATTTGTATACATAATGGCTCTACTGTTACAAACTTTCAAGCGATTTTGCATACCTAGTAACATTCCTCATTACCATTTAAATATAGCAATAATATTTTAGCTGTTTATCGTTTACATTTTTAAAATATTGGCGCGAATCGCGATCTTAACTATGTGTGCGTGCAGTCAGACCATAGATAATAAATACACTACGACTACGAGGAGTTGCTCGCGCACCCTCACGTCCCGCCTCGCGAGGCATCGAAATTGTGGTAGCACAGAATATTCAATAGTACTACGTAGTGGTAGCACATTTCAACATAATGAGTGAGGTACTCTTACAGAAAGTGTGCAGCTACAATCGTGCTAGCACACGTGCGTGGCACCCAACACTAGTAGTCGGAGCGCTGCGTGGCCGGTGACTCACCCCATCGACTTAATAATAATATGGACTTGCCATACCTACGAAAAAAACGTGCATACCTAAACTTACCCGGAGGATAAAATGCAGCCCATGTTGATAAGCCTATATCGATATTTATAAATCATCGATACAAGATTGTTAGAATGTATTTATATTTTATCACGGTATCTACGAGCAGATAATTCAACAAGTATTCATCGACTTTCCGAAGAAAGCATCGGATTTTTATTGTTTTTTTAATGTATTGAAATAAATTAATTACTTGGGAGACTGAGGTCTAGAGGGAATTAGCTGCTTGATAAAGAACATAGAATAAATTGGTAAAGCTTTATAATGCAGTAGGTACCGACCGACATTACGATATTGTACAATGATGATTCAAAACGGGTTTGTAAATTGAGTGAATTATACCTACTTACTAATCATCACTTCATAGTATAAATAAAACAAAGTCGCTTCCCGCTGTCTGTCACTTTGTACGCTTAGATCTTTAAAACTACGCAACGGATTTTGATGCGGTTTTCACTATGAGTTAGATAATTTTCCCAGGAAGGTTTATATATGTTATATATACAGAATATATAAAAAAAAAACAATGTTTCGAAAACACATAGAATTTATTGCGCATTCATTGCTAACGCTGACTAATGAGATATATGAAAATGATGTACTACGGAATTGTGTATCTTAAAAATATCTACAAAAAAGTCAGCGATGGTATATGTCTATATCCTATGGATAACCCACAGTAACCATTTTTATGCGATTGAGTTTTAATTTTTTTATGGGTTAAACTTTCGAAGTTATTTACATATTGTTAAAATAACGAAAGGAGAATGGCGAGATTCCATACATGCTTGGACCTACATTTTTTTGTAACGTATATGACAACCACTGTTGAATTCCTGTAGTTTTATAAACTGTTATGCTATTTCTAAAAAATATTTTTACAAAAAAGCTGCAGTTTTTTTTTTATTTGAGTTAAAAGGTTTTATAGGTTATGCCGATTTTGACGTATCAAATGAGTAACGTTCGATATACCTATTATAAGTACATTTTAAAAATGTGGATCAAATCCATTTAGTTCTACCCGTTGGTTCTCGCGAGGGACGCGCGTCCTATTATAACAATTGATGTCATTGTTATATTTTTAACCGCGAGCCAAGCGATTAATTATGATTTTACATTAGTTTTGTAGACAGATAGATGCTGAATAAATATGTTATTTAAGTAGGTACCTAACAATTGTTTCTAGTATAGGTATAGTGTAGGTATATCCTACTGGTAGGTAGTAGGTACTTTGAAGTATCGGGACATGCACAGGCTTTCAATAAAACAAGGTCATTTTTATTTAGGTTTTTATTCATCAAAATAAAATCCAATGACAATATTGTCTAAGAATTCTGCCAGTGGATTTATATTGCGTTCATGCAAATCCAAATAACACAGCCAATTGTCGATTATCTAAGGTCCATTCAAATGCCGTAGTCACGTGTAGAAAAGAAATCGGTATCCGTAGAAAAGCAAAGGGTCGTGGTGTAGTCAGGAGTCAACCAAAAACCGAAGGAATGCGCACAAAAAGAAAGTACCTTTTGAATTGTGTGACAGTCACACAATGTCAGACAAATCAATCAACTTCTTATTAGTTTTAAGTTTGGCAATCAAATCCAAATTAGGACTTATTTCTGCCAGTGTCAAGTTATATTATAATTTCCCGTCAAAAAGTCGATCAATCAACTTCACTCAAAGGGCTCGCTGACCATAGACTACGTACGCGTTTCATTTGACGTAAAAAAATATGTCATCGTGTTATAGAGTGTTAAAAAGTTTTTTTTCGCATAGAGAGTTTGTATTGATAAATGCAATGACATTTTCAACTAAACTCTGTTAAAAATAAAATTATTTATCATTATTATGACTAACAGAAATGTTTCAAATATAAAAAAAACATTGTGGACATATGTTGTTTTGAACAACGTTCAAAGGAACATGGAACGACATTATGGGTGCGTTCCAAATCACAATCAGCTTAACTATCAGCCTAAAATATATAAATGTATATTTCTATTTTCTAGACATACTGCTAGTCCTGAAAAATATTGAATTATGTTATTTAATGTAACTTTAATAAAGCAATTTTTTGATATATATTATGTCGTTATACGCAGCTAGGGCCAATTTCGCCATTGTCCTTTTTGTTTTTAATCCTAGATGCCATATTAAAATAATATATCCTATGTTACTCCCACAGTTAAGACGAATCTAACGACATCTCATATGTTAAAATCCATCAAGCCGTTTAGGCTGCAGAGCGTATCTAAGAAATAGACATAAGTACATACATACATAGACTCGAAAAACATAACCCTCCTTCCGGGTCAGTCGGGTAAAAATACCACGACTCAATACGATTCCTTAAAAAAATAAAGTATTTTTTTTATACGACTAAGTTGGTAAACAAGCATACGGCACGCCTGATGGTAAGTGGTTGCCGTAGACATATGGACGCTCGTAATACACGAAGCAACGCTCACGCGTTACCGACCTTTCCCCCCTCCCCTGAGCTCTGGCGCCTTACTCACGCGCAGGAACACAACTTTACACAACATTAAGTTATTTGGCTGCGGTATTCTGTAAGGTGGAGGTACCTACTTCCTCAGTCGAGCTGCTCTTTGAGCGAATAAGCGCTACGATAAAATGTTCAATTATAAATTAAAAGCGAAACTATGAATGCTTTACTGCTGAAACTATTCAATGTTGCAAATATTTTTGTTTAGGAATTAAAGAAGATATTTCGGTTGAAATTAAGTACGTACTGATGCAAAGTTATGGTCGGGTGATTTTCTCTTCCGCGACAGCCGCATCCAATTACGTTGCAAGTGGGCATCTTGCTATGAATGGTTTTCACTATAAACTGAGTTCATACGCAATAATGCAGCTAATTACTTCAACTAATCGCAAAATTATTTCTACAACTCGCGCGCGTTTTACAATGGAGGTAGGTACCAAAAAACAAACGAAACGATGCGCGCCGACGATTCTTTGGGTGCGCTCCAGTGAACTCCGCTCTAGCGCTCACGCTCAATAATTTACGTTCCGATTACTCGTTACAGATATCACGTCTATGACCACTGAGAGCTGTCAATGATTAGGAACGCTCGCGACGCGCTCACAGTATTTTTTTAAGAGTAATTTTTTTTAAAGATAAATCTTATAAATCTATTATATTATAAATCTAGATAAATCTTTTTCATTTCTGAACAATATAATTTTATTTAGGTAGTTTCAAGCCAATATTCTTTTTTCCTTTTCTAGCAGGCAAACTTGAAAGTAAGTTGACAAAAAAAACATAAAAGGACATTATCGATAAATAAATAATTCTTAGGGCACAACTCTATCCCTTTGATAATGACAAGCATTTGACAGATGACTAACCAATGGCGAGTCGAGATAGCCGGAGGATAAAATGGCCACAGTATTACCATCTTACAGTAGGAAATCGCCTTTGATGTTGGGCCGTGCCGCCGTTCGTATGAGTACCAACGTTGTCACGAGCAAATACGCAAGGGTTGTCACAAAAAAGAAAATAAAATAATTATATTGTTATGATAATGTCATCATTTATTTATGAGTAATAAACATTCACATGTCTAGCACTGGACTTATCTAGAGCGCACGGCAGTGCGCACGCCAAGTTCCTACACCACCGCCGCACGTATTAGTCAGACTTTCCATGAGTGCGTGCGAAGATCTATTTGAATATATGATCCCACCAAAAACATAAATGTGAAAATTGGAGCCAAGTTCAATATTATGATATGATTTTTAGATTATGATATATGATAATTATGATGTAATTGTCGACTTCACCGACAAAAGCGATTACGCTTAATACCGTCTCGTGTGTACCTACCAATGCACACGTGTGTCATACGACGTCTTTCAACACAATTGCGAGAAAAAAAAAACTTGGATTTATGAAGTTGATTTTTTGATATGGAAAATGGCGCGTATTTTATTTTTTCGCGCGCCGCATTAGCTTTGCGCCCGCAGGTCGAAGCAAGGGTGAACAAAATCGACATACAGCCTATGTTATAAATATAATAAAGGGAATACTTTCGTATTTATAACATGACTTATTGTGAATTGTGAATAATTGTTATGACTTGTTTTTTTTTAATTCAATGGGCTTGCGTTTGGCTACTGACCCGCCCACGAGGGACGATGACGAAGCCTAAGATGGAACATGCTTACCCAGAAGAAACCTATTCGCTCTGTCCTTGAAAGGCATCTGGCCTAGATTGTAAGAGTCGGGAAACACAGACGCCGGAAGCCACTCCCTTGCTGTACGCATTATAAATGTGAATGCAAAATGCTGTGTCCGTATTTTCGGTATGACTACAACGTACTGCTGAAAATTTTCCCGGCGTCTAGTGGTTCGGTGTAAAAAAATTACAGTTTAAAAAAACTAAAAAAACACGCTTTAAAAAGCCCTGCACTAAAAAGTGTTAAATAATTATAAAATTGAACCTAAATATATTCTCTGTCCATCCCGTAAGGGCCTAAATGTAAGCAATTTTGTAATTAAGTTCAATATTTGAATGAAAAGTGTGTGGCGCTTTTCCTTTAGGTAGATACTATTTACTACGACAAGGTACCTACTAAAATGTTAAGCTACTTCTGCGTTCGTTGACTGAACACGTAGAATAAATTATATAGGTCTAACTACAACAGTATAATTTAAATCAGTTAGTAGGTGGGAACTCATCTTACGAAATTATAGGAATAAATTACCTCGCGTCATGGGGAAATCTATGAAATTTTAAATCTCTATTATATTTCGTCGTTGATTTACAGCCGTATACAGAACAGTTTGTCTGCGACATTATAATATAGGTACACTGAACCCTGAGCACTGAACAGTACCTACAACATTCACAAACAAGAACGCGTCAGCCTTTCGCGGACGATCGAGCCAACTAAGCGGTGTTAGCAGTGTTGCCAGATGAAATTTGCAAGAAGCAGTAGAAATTTAAGATAAATATCAGTAGATTCAGGAAAAAATCAGTAGACAGTAAAAGTTGATATTGTAGTCATAAACATCGTCAGTAATTTCATGCAATAGTCGAAACATACACCAAAGCTATCTACCTGTTAAGTTTAAGCAATGCAGTTATTTACAAATATAAATTAAAAACTATTCACAAATTTTCTTCATCTTCTTACATACACTAAAGGCACCATTTACTCTACAAATACTGGAAATGAAATCAACGTCTTAACTTCTTTTTAACTTTTGAACTTTCGACATTTGTTTTTGTTATGACTCGTTTGACACTCGCCTTGTGAATAGTGACGAAAATATTTCGGATTCAATTAATCTTGGCGCCCATTTTGAAACGGAATGTTGCATTTTGACATACTTCTGACATATGCCGGCAAATAAAATAAAAAACACACTACTAAACATTCCGCTTCCTCCACTGATGGAAACGACGCTGCCACAGAGTAGGTAATAACCACTAACAGACACGTTTTTGAATAGAAAGACGGTTTTTTTTTTGTATATTTAGTAGTTTGGATTTATCTATGACATTAAAAAAACAGGTAGATTTCTCGAATTGTTAGAAATAAGTCAGTAGATCAGTAGATAGCTCTAAAATCAGGTAGATCTACTGCTTTATCAGTAGATCTGGCATCACTGGGTGTTAGCTTGGCGCGGCCGGGCCGTCCCGACACCCCGCGAGTTCCCCTCCGTTGCTCTGCGTAAGTACCATGGAGGAAAGAAAGAAGCGGAGATGCCGCAAGGCAATTAGGTCACGCGCCATCAATTAGGTCATGACGTCACAGTAGGCGGGACCAAAAACCTTAGTTTCGAATGAATCGGCATCCCGTTCGGGTGCGATGTTATTTTGCTTTAATAATGAAGTGCGCTGTTGTTGGATGCAAACATTGTTCAGGATCAAAACTGAAACATATTGATGGCATATCATTTTACGTATAAGTCCCTAAAATTTTTATTTTCATTTTAAATCACGTTTTCTCGTTTTTCGCCAGATTGCAGCTAGAGACATCTGTTGTCGAATATATGCATTCTAACCACTTCTTATCAATATCGTCTTTTTATCATTATCAGTGCACATTATTGTGACCAATTTCGCCTCAAATAGCTTGCTTAAGTTTATTTTGCTTCCTATAATTTATTTCATAGACAAATTACATACCTTGATACATAAAACAAGAAGAATTTAAAATAATAAAAATGCACCATCTGTCGGTAAGTAGTAGTACTAAATGATTAAATTAAAATGTGTGCACCATACCAGCAAGACACTATTTTATCGAATTTATTATCTTCGTGTAATTTTTTTCTTAATGGTAACTTATTTTTTGTCATCATTTTAGATTCCCTGTTAATACAGATAAATACAGATATTAGAAATGCATGGATACGTATAATAAAGAAACCGAACTGGACACCAACAAAGTATTCAAAAATATGTTCACTTAATTTCGATGAAAATGATTTCTATAAAACAAAAAAAAACCGGCCAAGGGCGAGTCGGACTCGCACACGGAGGGTTCCGTGTAATATACAATTTTGCTAAGGAAAAAAAAACGCCAAAAATATTGAATGAAAGGTAAATTGCGGTTTACGATTTTATGACGTAATAAAAAGAAACTACTTACTAGATCTCATTCAAACCAATTTTCGGTGGAAGTTTGCATGGTAATGTTTACATCATATATTTTTTTAGTTTTATCATTCTCTTATTTTAGATGTTACAGGGGGGGGGGTACACACATTTTACCACTTTGGAAGAGTCTCTCGCACAAACTATTCAGTTTAGAAAAAAAAAATATTAGGAACCTCAATATCATTTTTGAAGACATATCAATAGATACATCACACGTATGGGTTTGATGAAAAAAAAAATTTTGTGTTTCAGTTCTAAGTATGGGGAACCCCTAAAATATATTGTTTTTTTTTCTATTTTTGTATGAAAATCTTAACGCGGTTCACAGAATACATCTACTTACCAAGTTTCAACAGTATAGGTATAATTCTTACAGATTCGGAAAAAAGTGACTGTGACATACGGACGGACAGACATGATGAATCTATAAGGGTTCCGTTTTTTGCCATTTTGATTTTAACATCTTTTTGATTTACTGTCTACCTACCTAATTACCCTACCTACCTACCCTATAGACCCGATACTCCATACAAGGAACACATTGGTGCCTATTCTGTTGTAAATCGCACTAAACTAATTTTAGTCACATCTCATCTCTTTCTTACGAACATGATTGAAAAAGGATAGAACATATTTTATGTTGTCAAATTAATCTTTGCCGTCGTATTTTGCGTGTATTTAGGCGTAACCGCGATAGATGGCGACTAAAATTATATTTAAAACAAGCATTGGACTAATTTGACAGGACTAAATTTCTTATGTTCTTTGTTAGAAAGACACATAGTGATATTAAAATTAGTTTAGTTGTGAACAACAGAATCAGGGCCATTACCCACGTTTAGGCTTTCGCCCGCAGTTGGGTAATAATAAATAATGTGGTCCCGCCATACTAACGCACATAGTATGTTCTGGAACAAAGTTTCATGCTATGTTACGCCATAGTGGCGGGTAGACGAACTAACATGACAAATAGCTAGTTCAGTTACTCTGTAATAATTCCATTAACCGTTAGATGGATTTACAAGTAATGGGCAGGTTTTCCATCATGGGGAGGAGCCATCGCCCTACCTCGTCCCCCTCTCACCCGCATTTTGGCGACGCTTCTTTCTAAAGAGATTTTGCCTTGCGGCACCTCCGCTTCTTTCTTTCCTCCATGGTAAGTACATTCGTTGCGCAACTGTATGTGGTAAAACTGTGAAATGGCGGACCGCCCGCAAATAGGTATTTTGATGATACTCAGAACGAAGGGTTGCCATCATAGTAACTGTCAAAAATGCTGCTATCCTTTTTCACTTATGCAAAAATAATGAAGTTAAAAAGAGATGGCAGTATTTTTATGAACTAGGCATCGATATACCACATATATGTATAAATGATTATTTCTATAGACAAACATTTCACCTCCATGTATATATCTCAATGACTCACCCCTACTGATCAGCTGTTCGCGTACTAAGCCGTCCGTTTATTTTCACTTAAACTGTTATATCTTCAGAGATAGTGAATTAATTGCACAGTAAATAACACATACTATAGAAGAAATCAATACCTTTAAACTAATGTCACTTTAAAGGTTAAATGTGAAATGTTTACTAGGGTTTTTGAATAAAGACTGGGAGCGTGAACTGAACATGTGCTAACACTCACGACGATCCAATCAGTATAAAATCGAACAATCAAATAACTTATACAATACTATAAGAAATATGAAAAAATATTAAAACAATCAGTTACTACAGCTAAGAAACTACAATACATTAATGAAATAAAATCATCACAAAATAAAGTTAAAACAATGTGGGCTATAATAAATGAAACTACGAATAAAAAATCGAAGGCAACTAAACAAAACATACAATCACAAATTGATAATACCCTAGTTTCTGATCGAAAGCAAATAGTAAACAAAGGAGATTGACCAGATTTGGGCCCACTATTGTGTCATCGAGTGTCTTAATCAAATATGATTCAAAAATCAAGTCTTATTTTATTATGTTCACTCACAAAATATTGATATTTTTCTAACCCGAGGATTAAAAACAGAATTAATAATATATTCGCTTGAATTCCTTTACACTTCCGCACCACAGATATCTGAAACCGTACGCAATACGGATCACAGTTTTATTAATATCGAATGTTGCCAGGTGTTAAATTAGGTTTATCGTAGTTAAAAATGAGCTACATATATAGTCTTTTTCTGTTGAATAACGCTAGTAATGATGAAACGAGATTACGAGAGTGATATTAGATATATTCGTCAGTTAATGCAGCAGAAATGCCAAATATCTACACATTTTATTTTTATTGATATTAAATAATAATTATGTTTGATGACAATGATTATTTTCCCAACAGTATGTTATGATTAAAATAATAGTAACAAGTAACATAAAATAATTTCTTAAAAGTTATTAATTTATTTTATGAAAAATAAAATCTTCTTAGTTTTATGTTTGGCAACCAAATCCTTTTTACGGGGACTTATTTTTGCCAGTGTCGAGTTATTTTATAAATAGGTAAGTTTGGCAACTAAATCTTTTTTATGAGGACGTATTTTTGCCAGTGTCGAGTTATACTATTATAAATAGGTAAGTTTGACAACCAAATCTTTTTATGAGGACTTATTTTTGCCAGTGTCGAGTTCTATTTTTAATAGGTAAGTTTGGCAACGAAATCTTATTTATGAGGACTTATTTTTGCTAGTGTCAGGTTATATTCTAGTCCTAGTTACAAAATAAAACATTTTCATATAGTCCGCACTATCAGTCACCGTCCATAACAGACATATTTTAGTAAAATAGTTGTCATTGTACCAATACTTCTCACGGACCTTTTGAGACAACTTGAAAACTCACAATATGCATAATTCGTTTCACTTCACTAGTGCACATAGATTTATCTATATTGGATAAAACTCCACTGATAATATGCAATAAACCTCAAAATACAGGAATTTATGGAAATAAAACGAAAACGCTACGTGACTTTGCAAGTTCCCGCCAAAAAGTCTAGCATACCTATGTTTAATCTTTCGCAAAACATTAGAATAAACACAAATGGATTTTTTTAGTGGCATTACTGACTTACTACTTCTAAACTATTGAAATACTAAAACAAAGTATGTAAATAACCATTTTTTTTGCATTTAATAACCTTAAATTCTGCATTAGAAAAAAGAAATATACTCGTAAACCCGGGTCAGAAAATTAAAACTGTTTACTAATTATGAAAATACAGGGTGTATTTCGCATGGTAACACAAACTTCGCGAAAAGGCTACACCTAATGCCACTAATCAAATTGTGAAAGTCATTCACCTCGCTAATGATCGGTTATAGAAATTGTCATTTTCGAGCGCGCAATGTATTGTGAACACCGCGATTTAAACGCGCGATAACGCTGTGCCTACGTAGTATGTCGCTGCCTGCAGGCGAAGATCGCCATAAGACACCGTTTCTAGTTTTATTTACATTGCTACTTTTAGTGAAAGTAATGAATTAATAACTAATTATTTTAAATCTCTTTGGGTTAGGTAAGAATAACGATTATGAACAGTCTAAAGTAAAAAAGACAATTTTTTTTTTTTTTAAAATTTGG
Organism: Polyploca ridens; assembly: GCA_951394255.1. NCBI lineage: Eukaryota > Metazoa > Arthropoda > Insecta > Lepidoptera > Drepanidae > Polyploca > Polyploca ridens. The sequence goes on from OX596260.1 coordinate 10,619,746, forward strand.
GAATAACCGACGAAAAATTCCAACATGGGGGGTTCCAGAATCATGTCCTGGACCCATGGTATCCGTTTGTGCGGCGATGTCCCTTACAGGCTGTATAGTATTTTATCTACAAAATAAAAAATAAATCACTGTGACACAAAAAAAACGAAGTGGGCCCAACTCCCCTTAGAAAACGGTCATTCTCCTTTAACTCATTTTTTGCATCCATCGGTGAAAACAACACACGACAGGCAAGTAGCGTACCTCGCGGCCTCCCCGTAGTCCACCCTACTGAAAATACCTTTTTAGGGTTCCGTAGCCAAATGGCAAAAAACGGAACCCTTAAGGATTCGTCATGTCTGTCTGTCTGTCCGTCCGTATGTCACAGCCACTTTTTTCCGAATCTATAAGAACTATACTGTTGAAACTTGGTAAGTAGATGTATTCTGTGAACTGCATTAAGATTTTCACACAAAAATAGAAAAAAAAAATACAATAAATTTTGGGGGGTCTCCATACACGAACTGAAACTCAAAAATTTTTTTTTCATCAAACCCATACGTGTGGAGTAACTATGGATAGGTCTTCAAAAATTATATCGAGGTTCCTTATATCATTTTTTTCTAACTTCCAAAGTGGTATAATGTGTATCCCCCCCTGTAACTTCTAAAATAAGAGAATAATAAAACTAAAAAAAATATATGATGTACATTACCAATATTACCATGCAAACTTCCACCGAAAATTGGTTTGAACGAGATCTAGTAAGTAGTTTTTTTTTAATACGTTATAAATCGTAAACCGCAATTTACTTTTCATTCAATATTTTTGGTGTTTTTTTTCATAGCAGAGTTAGTGCGAGTCCGACTTGTACTTGGCCAGTTTTTCTTAGACCTTTATACGTCCGAGAAACACACATAATCATAAATATTATTTATTTATTTACTGATTAGACAGTGTGCAGATGAAATTGCACTTCCTTTTATTAACCAGTCGTTTGAAGAAGGTATATTCCCTAACCTATTAAAAAAAGCCATAATCAAACCATTATGTAAGAAAAACTTGAAAAAAGAACCTGGCAACTATCTGCCTATTGCACTTCTACCAACTGCTTCAAATTTTTTTGAAAAAGCAATGTATGATTGGTATAATCTTTGTGAACATTTAAAAAAAAATTATGAGGGACAGAACGGCTTCCGTAAAGAACGATCAACAGCCGTGGCTGTTTACAAATATATAAAAGATGTCATAAATATAATAACAAAGAATATGCGGTCGGCATACTACTCGATATGACCAAAGCATACCACAGAGTTCAATTTAATATTCTACTGGACAAACTATATGGAATAGGAATTCGTGGAATTATCCATCAATGGTTTGCGTCATATCTTAAAAACAGTACGTAGAAATAGAACACCTTAATTATGTGAAAAAGGAAATAGTAAATATTCGATCAGATAAAAAAGTTATAAATGCCTCCATTCCCCAAGGAAGTGTTATCGGATGCTTATTATGCCTTATTTATATCAACGACCTTCCGAAAATCATGGAAGAGCCCTGTGTACTATTTGCTGATGACATATCCCTTCTTACCTCATGCCATAGTAACTAAAATAAGCGAGCAGCTCCACTCACTCTGAGTAAAACAATAAAATGGCTGGATGCACATAATTTAGAAATTAACTATATAAAAACAAAATTAATGACCTTCCATCCATATCTAAAATCACCAATAACAATCAACTTTACCATCAACGATACGAAATTAGAAACAGTTAACGACTTTACATTATTAGGACTCATGATAGATACACACATCAACTGGAAAACTCACATTCTAAACATTAACTCTAAAATGTCTAAATTTACTTACGCCTTTCGAGAAATTAAAAAAACTACCGACTTACCAACCGCACTAATCACTTACTACGCGTATGCCCACTCGTGGCTCAGCTACGGCGTCATCATGTGGGGAATCAGTGTAGATGCGCCTGCGCTTTTCATCCAACAAAAGAAGCTAATTCGAATTCTAACAAATAACCACAACTAGTTGCAAACCCTTCTTCCAAAAACAGAAAATCTTAACCTTACCGTGCCTCTTTATCCTGGAAACATGCAAATTTGTCAGGAAATATATAAATTTATCACACAGCGTGAAGAAATAATTGGACTGTTTTACAAAAAACTTAAACCGACTTCAAAGTACACTAAGAAGTAATCAAAACCTGATCTAATAACAATGGGACCAAACGGGAAGTATACCCTTTCAAATAAAAAAATAATTTTCCAAATCGGTTAATAAACGACGGAGTTATGAGGTAACAAAGATATAAAAAAACAAAACATTCGAATTGAGAACCTTCACCTTTTTTTGAAGTCGGTTAAAAAATACAAACAGATCGCTTAGATATAATAAATTAACTTTTTAATAAAAACATAAACCGCCTTCAAAGTACACTAAAAAGTATAAAATAACTCTTATCTGACACTGTTTTGAAGTGAGCGAAATCGCATGACGTGTTCTATAGAAAACATTTCGCTGACTTCAAAACAGTGTCAGATAAGAGTTATTTTATACTTTTTAGTGTACTTTGAAGGCGGTTTATTATTTTTGTTAAAAAGTTAATTTATTTTTAAATTTTTAGTTTCATTATATACTGAATACATCTGCGTAACCCTTTCGAGTGTACAGGTCTGATGTTTTGTTGTGTGATTGCGTAAAAAATGCATATTTATGTGATAGCAGCAATCGCGGCTGATTTGCTGTAATTTTTTTAAGAGTTCCGTTGTCTATCTCCGAAACTCATCATCAGATCTATATGATGGGACCATTTCGGAATATACCCCTTTCGAACAAAAAAAGAATTTTGTAAATCCGTCTATATTTGACGGAGTTATACATAAAAAAAAATATAAACATCTGAATTGAGAACCTCCTCCTTTTCTTGAAGTCGGTTAAAACATGTTAACACCTCTCGCATAACGCTACACTCTAATAGTCCCTACGTAATGTGCATAAAAATATATAATAAATTGCCACATTTACTGAAAGAAGAATCTGATACAATATTAATAAACAAATTAAAACAAATACTAATAAAAAAAGCTTATTATACAATTAATGAGTACATAAATGATAAAAAATTATGTAAATTATATTAAACTGCGTACATTATATTAATAATAATAATAATACAATAAGTGATAAATATAATATAATGATCTCCTCTCTCCTACATGTTGTTATTTTTGCTGTGCCCGACAGGGTCCATAATTTTATTTTACTTAATTTACCACCTAAGGTTTAATATTGATGTGGGATGCAAATAAAGAATATGAATATGAATAGTTCAATATGGCGGCCACTTTTTTAAAATGTTAGCACAGATTCATGTTATATGGTCCAAGGGTCTCTCAAATATAAATTTTGAGAGCAATCGGACCAATAACAAAATAGTTCAATATGGCAGCCACTTTTTTTTAAATTTTAGCCTAGATTAATGTTATAATATATTATGGTCCAAGGGTCTCTCAAATATCAGTTTTGAGAGCAATCGGCCCAATAACAAAATAGTTCAATATGGCGGCCACTTTTTAAATTTTGAGAAAAGATTCATGTTTTGTGGTCCCAAGGTCTCTCAAATTAAAGGTTTTACCAAAACTTTAAATTAACTAAATTTCTAAGGCACAATAACAATGACGTCCGTACAAGGTTACTTGCGAACACAGATATGGCTGCCATTGCGGACTTCGTCTGTAAAATTATCGCATTGGAATTCCAGTTTTTTTTTTTTTTTTTTTTACTATTTACAGGCCTGTGTTTGACTGCAATCTCACCATGGTAAGTGATGATGCGGCCGAAGGTGGTAAGCACACAACCCTAGAAGGAACTGGCTCTTAAGTGCAGCTGTCGGAACACACCGAAAGGTGCTTGGCGACAGATTTTCAACTTGAGGGTGGTAGCCAGCCAGGCGGATACTACAAATTACCCTACCACCGTGCTGTGGTTTCCTCACGATGTTTTCCTTCATCGAAAGCTCAAGCTCATTGTAGGATTCGAACCCGGGACCTTCGTCTCGATATCCGACGTCACTACCACTGAGCTATCATCGCCTTAAATACAACAAACAGTTATTTACCGATGATAATATTAGGTCCTTACATATGAAATTGGCGAGGACGAATGGAATGAATGATTTCTCTACATTGATACTTCTGACCATTGATTATGTAAATGTATAGATTATTAAATGTATCTAAGCATTAAACGCGATGAAAAAAATAGACCCCCAATTGTTTGTGGCTAAATTCTTTTCCTGCGCACAATGTCAGTTGAGTTGTCATTGAATATGTTTGTGTGACAATATTGTATTGTTTGAAATTACGTTTTGTTGATTAGTGTGCAGAAATTACTTTTAGTATCATATGCACGGGAAAGGTTTTACCTCATTTGAATGCTCATTTAAATTGCAAATAAGTAAATCAATCAGATAAAATAGAATTTAATAAATTTAATTAATGTTTCTGATATCTTTTCTGGCACATTTCTTGTTGACGTTTAAGCTAATGAACCTTTAATAAGGCATGAAGTAGTTTTGTTTTAGCGTTAATGTCTACATTTCGTAAAGAAGCTATAATGGTGATCTTTCTGCAACCCAGTGATATCCGACAATGATGAAAGATTTTATAGACACATATTAAACACTTATTTAACTTTTTTAACCACTATTTTTGAGCTAAAATGTGTTTAATGGGTGCTTCTTGACCTATTAAATTTAATCTGAAGAACTTTTATTTTAATGGTACTTTAGTTACTAATGTCGCTTTGTGCAACAAACTACAATAAAGGAGGCATTTAATATTAGTCAAATGACTGTTTGTGCAATGGAGTACAGCATGGGGTTCTTCAAAAAGGGTGTGAAGCGGTTTCTTCAGGGTCGGCAACGCGCGAGTGATACCCCTGGTGTTGCAAGCGTCCATAGGCTACGGTAACTGCTTACCATCAGGCGGGCCGTATGCTTGATTGCCACCTTAGTGGTATTTAATATTAGTCAAATAACTGTTTGTGCAACAGTTTAATGGAAGCGAACTTTAAAATTTAAAGTACGTTTCTGCAACTGACTGTTAGTCGTTTACTAATTACCAGTCACCCTATATCGAGCGGAAAAGATTTTGGCCGGAATATGCATTCATTTGTCGAACAGCCACTTCAAGTGGCTAGGTAAAAAATCATTTGTGACAACCTTAAAAAACGTGAACTGGTACTCTTACCAGTGTTTAGAAGAAGAACAAGAACACTATATCTCAGTCAGATATTCAGGATATCATGGATGATTTACCAAATAGGCAAGAATTCGTTAGGGCCCGCCCGAGGTGGTAGCATCCATTATTAAAATTGAAGTTAATCGAAACAACTATCTTTATTTTTCAATTAAACAAAAATAATGTGTGATAAAAATTCTTGCAAATACCGCTTCTGTTGGATGCAATTTTAAGAAATCATTTATTGGCAACATTTTCATTTGTTTTTATTTGTCTAAGATTTCAATAGGCATCTAGCTTTGTGTTAAATATCATTTTATCAGCAAATAGTAAGAATTATAAGGTGGTGGTTAATTGTGCGTGTGAGCATATCCATCCTCATTAGCACATTTTATTCTATTTCACAGAATATCAAAATGAAGAAGTATGTAATTTCGGAAAATACAAGCATTCTCGTGCATGGAGGTGCGGGTGCACTAGGCCAGGCCATCATTTCTATCACACTCGCATACGGATATCAAGTGTTTGCAACAGTCAGTGATGTTCACAAGAAGCACTTTCTACTGAAATTGTTCCCTCAACTAAAAGGTAGGTTTTTGTAGAGGAGCCTTAATATAATAACAGATAGCGGCTTAGTACAGGCGCTGCCCTCTAGTGGTGCACCTTTATAATTAATTAGCCTCTTGAAGGGTTATCGATTTGGATCACTAGTACCGTAGTCCCACAGTCTATAAAACCATAGTAGTTCTTTGACTGATGTTGATGGCGTTGTATAGTGCGCTTATTTGTATATGTGTGTATGATGTTGATCTGTGTAAATAGCAATTTGCAAGTCATCTATTTAGGTTATGTTTACTAGCAACATTCATAATGTTATTAGTCTGCACTAGGTTATGATTGCTTTCACTTCTGCTCACATGAAAAAGGTCCGTCATGAGTTAGTACGGCTTGAAAATGCACTGAAAGAGTCCACAGTAACGTAAAGCTGGTAGGTGGTTTGCACTATGTTTATTTCAAGTTTTTTACGTTGTTGATGTTTATTTTTAAACTCACTCTCTCTATCTCTTTACACATTAATATTACACTCGAGAGCAATTAGTACGGGTCACTTAAAGAAACCTATAAATTTTGGAATCTAAGAATGCTAGTTTAATGAAATAAATTGTGTTTAATAGACAATTAAATACTCCTTAAATTAAGGTATTAAAAGTTCTTAGTTATTGTAAAGTTATGTCATAAAAAAATGTTGAAAAAGGGAGACTTTCCAAGATGGAACTACGAAATTACTGCATTTGATTTTGCTTTTGTTTCTTATCTGTAATTTAAGTGGGTATATAAGCCATATTTTAGTGTTCAATATTTATTATTAAAGCTGTAATCATAGCAATTTCGTTTGAAATGTGCGGATTTGTACGTTTACCGGCTACATACAGCGGGAGTACACATGAGCTTGACATGTCTGCAGTGCAATTCTGTTATTTTTTTGACAGCTGACGACGATGACGCATGACGTCATTCCGTCGACGCGGTCTATTCTCTATACCTTCGTAGTGCGGTGCTACATTTTTCAATTGGTCAATTAATCAATGTTTAATTTTTAGAAGGTTCCTATTAAGGTCGTATTATGTATCCATTATAAAAAAAAACACCTGTCACTTTGTGGATCACTTTCATTTATGATAGTTTTTGTGTAAAGTTATGGTATGTAAAGTAAGTATGTTTTATTATAAATTAATTATTATAAATCCAAGACTGTTCTTTGTCGAAATCAATGAGGAACAAAGGCCATATTCAGCAGAGGACATCTCGTGACAGAATATGATGATGATACTAATTTTATAGTGGTTATAGAGTTGGTATACATATTTCAGATGTCTGCAGTCGGATAAGTCATATTATGGCCATCCTTAAATCAGCCAATGATGAAGATATCTTGGAAAAACGTCGTCAAGCTCAACAGTTGAGACTTTTGGCGAGTAATTCTTTTTACTATTCTCGTTAAAATAAACATTGATTAAATTGTGCCCAGCACTATAAAAGTCAACGCATTTTTATTTACTGGAAATGCTAAAATTCTTACAAATTCTATATAGAACAATAAATTACAAAGTCTTTGATATCTGGCTTATTTTTGTTATTCCTTATAAAAAAATATGTCGTCAAATTAGTAGTATGTACCTACATTTTTTTAAAGCTTTATTTAATTCCATGCAATAAGATTAAAAATAAATTATGTACAATTAATTTAGCAATCATTTGAAATTTTTATATTAAGAATTTATATAAACATAGATTTGATTGCTTATGTATTTTAAGGTTGTATGGACCCCTTTCGGGTAAAAGCCTCCTCCAAGGATTTCCATTTTTCTCTATTCTCTGCAGTCTCCAGCCATCTTTGGCCCACCGTTATTTCGTCTGTCCATCTAGTACAAGGCCGGCCTCTCGCTCTAGTGCCACGTGGGCCCAACCATTTTATTATTCTATATTATAGAATAATGTACCTACATACGAGTATGTTATTAAAAATAATTTGTGAAAAAAAAAAATGTTTAAATATTTTCAAAATATGGGCGTTATATCTAATTTCTTTTTGTGAAATTTATGTCCTAAAGATTAAGATAAAGTTAAACTACTGAATAGCTTTCATGTTAAACCTTTAAAATTGGTATATTCGGTACATTAAGTTACACTAAAATATGAAATAAAATTTGCCTTTATCTAGTTTCCATATCATAAGTTTGCTTAGCTTGGGATTACGGCTCAGATTATTAAAATAAATAAAATCCACCCGCAGAGCGCAGTTGATGTTTACAATACACCTTCCAGTCCATTTTAATTCTTTTGACCAATTCAAATATTCAATTGTTTCGACATGCAATAGTCCGGGAGGTACTGATGCATTTTAGGTAGTATTAATACGCCGATCGATGGCCATCTTTTTCAATAGATCTTGAATGACTAATAAGTGAATCACGCATCAGCGATGCACCCGCAGTGGGTTTAGGGTTGGAAGGTTACGGAAGGGGCAAACTTTTTTTTTTTTTTTTACAAATCCATGCGAGCAGCTGACGGGTGTCGTTTTCAGTATGATGTCAAATACTTATGAAACAAGTTTGAGCTGGTGTACTATGTCTTTTTTTTACTGGGAGTGGCTGATCACGGATGTGGTAGACTTGAGCACTTACTTGAGCAGACGGTCGGTTCACTTATTAATCATATAAGATCAACTATACCGGGTGATTTTGAATTTCTTGGCTATTTTTTTTTCCTCGGATCAGAATCACTAATAGAACACATCCGTGCAAAAAAAAAGGACCTTTTTTTTCATAATTTTGTCGTAAGAATATCCTAAATACTCCACATTGCTGGATAACGTTAACAAGTAGGTGACCTTGAACTTCAGCTGGCAGACGTCACCAGAACATTGAAATATACTGCGGAAATACGTGAATACTTTCGTAACGCGCACTAGGTGTAAATTGTGTTTAATACCTACTAAAATTTCACCATATTATTTTTCTATTTTCCATTTATAAAATTAAGTAATATAAGGAATAAACTCTTCATAATGTTGTTTACATTTCGAGTATTTTGATTAGTAAAAACTGTCATTGAATCGAATCTGTCATTCATTAAAATCTTCTAAAATAATTTCTATTTTTTAATTTTCACCAAGGAGGTTTCTTTGAAGGTGACTTATCTTTCAATAATTATCAACAATTTAAGGCCTGCACACACCATACAATCGCCGGCCAACTTTATGTCGGAAAGAACAGAAAACTTGAATCCCATAGTCTTTGGAAGGCTAGTACTCGAGACGCAGCACGCCGTTTTGATATCAGTCAAACAATGGTATGGAAGCTACTGAACATAGCTCAACTTCATCCATACCATTACCAACGGGTGCAGCAGTTAAATGACAACGACGCGCATGCCCGCCGAGCTTTCTGCGAGTGGTTGATTGAAAATCAAAACGTTACCATTTTGTGGACGGATGAGGCCCTATTTACACGAGTGGGGCTTTATAACCAACATAATCAACATTGGTGGTCATACCGCAACCCATACGTAATACGAGAAGACCATCACCAAGTGCGGTTCAGTGCAAATGTGTGGGCGAGCATCGTTAGGGATAAAATACTTGGACCGTATTTTATTGAAGGTCTTCTGACTGGAGACACGTATCTTAATATGTTGCGGGGTGTACTTGCAGAGTTTTTGGACGATGTGCCACTCGCGTTTCTACGTGACTTTTATTATCAACAGGACGGTGCACCACCTCATTTCGCCCGTGATGTACTTGAATAGTGAGTACGGAAACCGCTGGATAGGCCGCGGCGGACCCGTGCCTTGGCCACCCAGGTCACCGGATCTCACTCCGTGTGATTTCTTTCTATAGGGTGAAATCAAACGGCTCGTTTATCAAGATGAATCTCTAAGTCTCGAAGAGCTAAAGGTAAAAATAATAAGTGCATTTGAGACGGTCAAAAGTGATAGTGCATTGCTAATGAAAGTAAGAAGGAACGTTATGAAACGTGCTAGACTTTGTTTAGAAAGGAATGGACTTCATTTCGAACAATTGTTAAAATACTCTTATTTTTTTTTACCGCAGTGTGGTAGCGTGCAGACCCGCCTTAATACTTCATATTTGAAACATATTTGAAATAGTTGAAATAGCTAATTTAAAAAAATATTAAGAGTTGCGCACGCATGTATTCTTTGGTTACTGGTTGCTAGGGCAACGTTTTAGAAGATCAACAGTCGTTATTGGGTCTAAAAAATATTTTTAAATTTAATTGAATAATTATGGGACTCTCTGGAGTACACTATCAGTTTGATCAATGGAGGGCTTCTGCCTCACACACGGTGCCGCGCGGCGCGGGCGCCCGCCACCCCACCCAACTGTGCGCTCTGTGGTTGCAGATCACTGGAAGTGTGTTATTTAAAACCAAATAATAAGTTAACAATAAAATGCAATATTCAGTTCAATGTGATTTTGAATTAGCTTTAAGTTGGCACAAAAGTTTTAAAGTGTTACTACGATACAGATGTTAGAATTGTGATACGATGAGTATGTTTGTAATTGAGTTAATAAAAAAAGTGAGTTACTGTATTTTTGTGGCTTCATTTTATAAATTTTAATCGGGTAAGAATACCTAGAGTTATGTATAGGATTTAATTTGGATGATGTTCGTGTTTTCGCATACATAGGCAGTATCTCACATTCTCGGTTATTGACAGCTATGTGACGTAGCGCATTGGCGCGCGGTACGACCAACGATTTCGATTATTTGAGAAAACTTTGGATCGTCATAACTTTATTTTTTTCTATAAAAATTATATCTAAAAATAAAACATGTATTTTTTATTTTTTATTAATTTGTAGACTCCTTTAAAATAGCTAAGTAATTCAAAATCACCCTGTATATTTCAACGTCAGCCGGCTTACTATGTCTTTTGTGTTTGCAACGCTACCTCCCGGACTAGCCGTCACAATGGAATGACGTCATGCGTTGTCGTTGGTTGCTGTCAAAAACGTTTCAGAATACCAAAGCTGTTGTGCGCAAGGGAGGACCGTCTCTCTTAGGCCGAGATTTTATACATATTTTTAAGTTAGAGTTTGCATCGACTGTTCATGCATTGTATGAGAATAATTCAACGGTAAATAATAATATCATACAGAATATTATGGCTAAATATCCAAAAATATATTTCGGTGAACTAGGGGCTTTTAATAATAATACTATAGAATTTCGTTTAAAACCAGATTCGAAACCGATTTTTTTAAAGCTAAGCCCGTGCCCTATGCCCTAAAACAAAACAAAAAATACATGGAACTAGACCGATTAGTGGCTATAGGGTTGTTAAAGCCCGTACAGCACTCCGATTATGCATCACCAATAGTTACAGCTTTAAAAAAAGACGGCGGACTTCGGTTATGTCCAGATTACTCCGTTACAATAAATAAGCAATTAATTGTGGACAAATATCCATTACCGACGATTAAAGACTTGTTTGCTAAACTTAATGGTGGTGTTCAGTTTAGTAAACTAGACTTATCAATGGCTTATAATCAATTTATTTTAAGTGAGTCATCACAGAGCCTTACATGCATAAACACACATTGCGGGTTGTTCAATTATACCAGGCTGGTATTTGGATTATCATCAGCACCGGCTATTTTCCAACGTGCGATGGAATGTGGATTAGCAGGGCTAGAAGGGATAGTTTTCTTCTTATATGATGTTTTGTTATGTGTGTGTTCTTGATGAAATTCCTGAGACGCGAATGAAGTGCTCATTCGCGTCTCAGGAATTTCATGAATTCTGTATGGTGTTAAACATATTTTTTCTCCTCAGTATCATCCGACTAGCAATGGGCAAGCCGAAAGTTTTGTGAAAATAGTTTAAAAAGGCCTTAAAGCAATAATTCAAGACAATACAAATAAGAAAATACTACATGAACAGATTAAAAAAAAAATGTTTGACTATAGGAATTCAAACAGTACATACAGGTTAAAAACTATAAGGGTAAACAAAGACAAGAATTTAAAATAAATGATTTAGTATGGATAACCAAAAATATTGATAATAATAAACTTTGTTAGCGTGAGGGCATAATTAAGGCATAATTAGGAAATGTAATGTTTACTGTGTTTATACCACAACAAAATTGTGAGATAACTCGACATGTAGACCAGATAAGAGTTCGTATTTCTACACTAGAGCCACATTACCGTCCGGACTGGAATCCCGATGTCGTCCCCGACATCCAGCCAACGTTGAGCAATCACGTCGAAGACGGTTCCGACGCCATTGCGAACAAGGGCACCGCTACATCATCGCCAACCTCGATAGAGATTAGAGATTTGGAGAGGGAGATGAAGGCACCAGGGTGGGTCTCGACACGACTCACGAGACATCCCTAGCTTTGGTATTCTGAAACGTTTTTGACAGCAACCGACGACAACGCATGACGTCATTCCGTTGTGACGGCTAGTCCGGGAGGTAGCGTTGCAAACACAAAAGTCATAGTAAGCCAAGCCGGCTGACGTTGAAATGTATTGTTGATCTTATATGACTAATAAGTAAACCGACCGTCTGCTCAAGTAAGTGCTCAAGTCTACCACATCCGTGATCAGCCACTCCCAGTAAAAAAAAGACATAGTACACCAGCTCAAACTTGTTTCATAAGTATTTGACATCATACTGAAAACGACACCCGTCAGCTGCTCGCATGGATTTGTAAAAAAAAAAAAAAAGTTTGCCCCTTCCGTAACCTTCCAACCCTAAACCCACTGCGGGTGCATCGCTGATGCGTGATTCACTTATTAGTCATTCAAGATCTATTGAAAAAGATGGCCATCGATCGGCGTATTAATACTACCTAAAATGCATCAGTACCTCCCGGACTATTGCATGTCGAAACAATTGAATATTTGAATTGGTCAAAAGAATTAAAATGGACTGGAAGGTGTATTGTAAACATCAACTGCGCTCTGCGGGTGGATTTTATTTATTTTAATGATCTGAGCCGTAATCCCAAGCTAAGCAAACTTATGATATGGAAACTAGATAAAGGCTAATTTTATTTCATATTTTAGTAAAACTTAATGTACCGAATATACCAATTTTAAAGGTTTAATATGAAGGCTATTCAGTAGTTTAACTTTATCTTAATATTTAGGACATAAACTTCACAAAAAGAAACTAGATATAGCGCCCATATTTTGAAAATATTTAAACAATTAACTTTTTTTCACAAATTAGGTTTAATAACATACTCGTATGTAGGTACATACTACTAATTTGACGAGGTATTTTTTATAAGGAATAATAAAAATAAGCCAGATATCAAAGACTTCTATATAGAATTTGTAAGAATTTTAGCATTTCCAGTAAATAAAAATGCGTTGACTTTTATAGTGCTGGGCACAATTTAATCAATGTTTATTTTAACGAGAATAGTAAAAAGAATTACTCGCCAAAAGTCTCAACTGTTGAGCTTGACGACGTTTTTCCAAGATATCTTCATCATTGGCTGATTTAAGGATGGCCATAATATGACTTATCCGACTGCAGACATCTGAAATATGTATACCAACTCTATAACCACTATAAAATTAGTATCATCATCATATTCTGTCACGAGATGTCCTATGCTGAATATGGCCTTTGTTCCCCATTGATTTCGACAAAGAACAGTCTTGGATTTATAATAATTAATTTATAATAAAACATACTTACTTTAAATATCATAACTTTACACAGAAACTATCATAAATGAAAGTGATCCACAAAGTGACAGGTTTTTTTTTTTATTACTATTCTCGTTAAAATTAACATTGATTAATTGACCAATTGAAAAATGTAGCACCGCACTACGAATATATAGAGAATAGACCGCGTCGACGGAATGACGTCATGCGTCATCGTCGTCTGCTGTCAAAAAAATAATAGAATTGCACTACAGCAGGGTTATTTTAAAACTGTCGGATTCGATATCGGGAACGGATTCGGAAACCTTCACGGAATTCGGAAGCGTTTACGAAGATTATTAATACTGGTAGGAAATGGAAATTATATAAACTAAAATAAAAGCAAAATCGAAAATATTACGCATTTTTATTGTTGAAAGGCTTCAATTGAGCAGATTATATCAAATGCATAAAGACAGAAACTTGTTTTTTTAATTTTTTATATTTTATGTCTACATTTGTGTTTATAAAAATAAAAAAATGTTTTCTAGTTGTATCGAACTTCATAAACTGACTGTTAAGTTCATTGACTGATTGAATTTTTGACGTTTCTTGACGGAAATGTCAATTCGATTCATCGAAAAGTTTCCGATAGCTTTTAGCAGGCGGAAATCTTTCCGAATTTTATTTAACGTAACTTTTTTACCATTGTTTCATATAAACTAATTATTTAAACCTATTTTAAGGCTAGTTGGTACCAAACGAAATGTGTTTGCACCTGTTTTAAGTAAATAATGAATGAGAAAGGTCTGCGGTTAAAATAATAGCTACATACTCAAACCTCGTAGGAAATAAAACATATTGATCACACTAATTTTGGATGTTAGATTCACTACCACTTACGACTGAGAGATCTAGGTATTTATAAAACATTTGTTTTATTAAACTGTCCATGAATGTACTGAAAAAAAAATTGACATAGAGGGCTTTTTGGCGAGAACTTACAAAGTGACGTGTGTATGAGTGTATTTTGCATCAGTGAAGGATAATTAAATAAATGATGTGTATCGGACTTATCAAATTCTCTCACAAAGTTCGTGAAAAGATTTAGTATAATGACCACCATTTTATTAAAACATGACGTTTATGGACGGTGACTAAGAGTGCGTACTAATTTATTTTATGACTAAGAATTTTTAACTCAAATACGACTAGGCTGTATGGAACAAACCTTAGCCTGACTTTTGGCGATTATTATAAACAGCAATTAATTTGACATATCAGTCATTTACGAAGTTCGATACAACTAAAAAACATTTTTTTATTTTTATAAACACAACTTAGACCTAAAATCTAAAATATAAAAAATAACAAGTTTCTGTCTTTATGCATTTGATATATGTGCCCAAATGAAGTCTTTCAACAATAAAAATGCGTAATAATTTCTTTTTTTATTCTTTATTTTTTTAAGAGGGTTTACTCATATTTGAGCATGCCACCCTCATTGATGCTACAGTACAACATTTCAAAAATCAACATTGTTTACCATAATTACCGCCGATTTATACCCTTTTTAACCATTTGGTACAAGATTTTGGCCCTGCCTGACAGCGGGAATGCCAGGATACTGTTACACAATCCTATATTGAACAAATTCATATTAAATTTTTGAACTAATGCATTTCTCTCCACCTCGTTCCGAACACACTCCATTAATATGTGGTAAACATCTTCCACCTTACAACATTCAGTGCAACTAGGAGATTCAGTTTTTCTCATCAAGTAACCAAAACTATTTAATGGGATGTGTCCAGAACGAAGTCTTAGGGCTATCACAATTTCATCCCGACTCATATTAGCATCACTAATCCAAGACTTACATGTTATGTTAGGTTGTATTGTACGATACCAAATACCTTTGCTTAGAGACCTCTCGTCAAAGTACTCCTTCCACTGTTCTACACACTGTTTCTTAACTATTTGTAGTGTATCTGATAAGTAAGGTAAACAAGTGAAAGGAATACCCCCACCAGAAGCCTCCCCAGCAAGTTGATCTACGTGCTCATTTTCTTTCAGGCCGATATGAGAGGGCACCCACTGAAGTCTAACGCGTTTGTTACTGGCTGTAAGCTTACAAATGGATTTAATAATATCGTATGCTATCGGTGTTCCTCAACTCACAATAGACAATTCGAGGTACACCGAGCTACATGTTGGAGGGCGCTCCTCGAATCCGTCAGAACCACAAAGTCACTGAACTCTAAAGATTCTATATATGACAGCGCTTCCGCTATAGCAATAAGTTCGATACGCATAATAGAAGTTTCACACAGAATATTCAATTCAACAAAATTGACCCTGAGGATCGAAAAAAGCCGCTCCATTTCCCTGCTCAGTTTTCGAACCATCAGTGTAAATTTTATAACAGTTGGAATAATTAACTACTAAATATTAGTTACACAATACAACCAACTCGTCGACATTGTAACCTCTTTTAGCTTTATCAACACCAGCTATGAATGGCTTTACAATGCTAGATAAATCCACACCGCTGACCCATATGTCCAATGAAAATATTTCTATTCGCGGACTAGAATGTATAGGTGTTGATCCAAGGCGCTCATGCACTATTACCAATAAAGGTCTCCTTTTACGCCTCCAATATGCAGTCCGACAAGAATTACTAAGACTTTCTAAGCTGGCTATAATGTCACTGTTTTGAAATGATTTTAATTTTAAATAAAACTTCCCTGCTAGATAATACCTGCGTATGTGCAAAGGTTGAATTTGTAGTTCATGTTCCATGACGTGTATAGTATAGGTGTACTCTTTATAAAACCTCCGATAACTCTCATGCATTGGTTTTGTATCCTTTCTATTTTTTTTAAGTGTGACTGGCAACTGGAGTCGTACAAGAAACTGGCATAATCAACTCTGCTTCGAATTATTGAAACAAATAAGCGCCTCAAATGTCTTGGGTGCACCCCCCAACCTGGACCAGCAAGAATTCTAAAAATATTTAAAAACTTATCAATTTTCTCTCTCAATTCATTTATATGTTTCGACCACTTTAGGGACCTATCTAGCCATAAGCCCAAATACTTAACGCAATCTACTACCTGTAAAGAAATATTATTTATTCTCAAATCAATGGATTCCCTACTAAAACCAGATTTAAAAATGCAAACTTTACTTTTCAATGATGAAATATCCAATCCTATATTTGAGAGTAACTTATTGAGAGTGTCTAATGCCATCTGTATTTTTTGCGTAGCTTCCACTATATTGGGGCTTGTTACATACATCACAAAATCATCCGCATATTGTGATATAGAAACATTTTTTATTATATTACAAATCTGGGCAGTGGCTAAATTAAAAAGGAGTGGGGATAAAGGATCTCCTTGTGCTAATCCTCGGCCAGTATATCTACATATGTAAGAGTTGTTAATTAGAATTTTAAGATTTCTTTGTCTTAGAAAGTTCCATAAATATGCGCACATTTTCGTTCCTATGCCGATACTATCCATACTATATAACAAGCTTCTCACATCCACATTATTATACGCATTATCTATATCGACAAAACATCCTATTGTTACTTGTTTTTTAGAAAAACCTAATTGAATTCTGGTAACTAGGTCTGTCAGATTATTCAATGTCGACTGACATTTTCTGAAACCTGTCGTATAACTTGACAGGATCTTATTTGTTTCAATAAACCATTCCAATCTATTAACCAAGATACAGTGGAAAATTTTACATATACATGATATCATAGAAATAGGACGAAGAGCGCCTGAATCACCACCAGCTTTTGGGATCGGAATAATATTGATATCTCGCCATTGAGTGGGGACAAATGAAGTTGCATAAAATTTATTATATAGTAAGAGTAATAATAGCTTTCCATTTTTAGGGAGGTTTTTAATCATACTGTATGAGATGTTATCACCTCCAGGCGAAGTATCTTTAGATCGAATACAGTTGTCTAATTCGTGTAATGTAATTTTAGTTTCTAGCTTTGAGTTATTCGATAGAAAGATTGGGTCACTAAGAGGTACGAAGTCCGGGGTTAGACTACGCAATAGTTTAAATGCTAGAATCTCATCAATGTGGGATGTCGATGCCTTATATCCCTTCAACCATCGCATCCTTCGCCAGACTTCCCTCGGTGACGATGATTTATCGAGCGAAGAACAAAAAGAGTACTGGGCCTTACTTTTGGCAATACGGATTAATTTTTGAGCATTATGTATTTTCTCTTGCAACTTAAGTAAATTATCAGGCGAGGGATTTCGTCGAAACTTGGATAAGGCTAAACGTCGCTCTCCTACGGCTTTCGAAAGAGATAACTCCCAGTAAGGTTTCGGTGAAAATTTTGATTCCGGATTCAAATTAGTTTTAATACAAGGGATATGAAGGTCTGCAGCTATATTAA
Organism: Polyploca ridens; assembly: GCA_951394255.1. NCBI lineage: Eukaryota > Metazoa > Arthropoda > Insecta > Lepidoptera > Drepanidae > Polyploca > Polyploca ridens. Next base: position 10,637,628 of record OX596260.1, read on the forward strand.
TATATTCTAAGAAAGTATCGTAACATTTTTGTAAATCAGCGACGGGTGGAATATTATGAAAGTTAGCAAACAGTTTTTCTAAAAGATTTTTATAAGAAACCCAATCTGCCCCTTTATAATTTCTTCGAAAAATATTAGTTGAGATAGATTGTGAATTAATAGAAATCTTAATGACTCGATGGTCGCTACCCAAGGTTTCATTTAAAATGCCCCAGTCAAATTTCAATGCTATGTCGCTTGACGCCATAGATATATCAGGAGAAGACTGCTGAAATATACCATTTACCAGCTTTATACGTGTCGGTTCAGTATTGTTTAATGTAACAAAATGACAATCCATCAAAGCATTAAATATTTGGTTGCCTCTCTGATTAGACTTTTGCGACCAGTTTGTATGGTGTCCATTAAAATCACCTAACAATAAAGTATTACTCCTACAGATAGAAAATAAATGTTCCCAGTCAAGTTGGCTAGTACTTATATTAGGAGGACAGTAGATAGATATTAAATTCTCAATTTCACCACAGTTAAAAACTTTTACATGGACCATTTCAATACCTGCATTAGAACATCGACTGTCATAAATATGGGCTTTAATTGTTTTATGAGTCAAAATGGCCACACCGCCATAGTTGTCATCTCTGTCTTTACGAAAGATGTTGTATCCACTTACTTTCATTGGGCTACCGGGTTCCAACCAAGTTTCACAAAGGGCAGCGATGTGAATTTTTTCCTGTGCTAATAAACTCTCAAATGCAACTAATTTAGGCCTTACACTTTGAGCGTTCCACTGAAGGATGTTTAACTTAATACTTTTTTTATTATTCACTTGTGACATAATCCAAAAATAATGTTAACAATGGCCAATCTGCTATATTATCGACTGCTAATAATATTATCCATTCTAGAACACATTTGATCACATTTTTAATTTTTTGTTGTGTTGTATACTCTCCTAAAAATATAATCTCTCGTAGTCTTGATAATAGCTCACTGAAATTAATTCCTTTTTCTGGAATTGATTCTTGTTTAGATGTTTCCGAAGGCTCTGGTTTAGAAAATTCTGTCTCGTAGAATGTATCAGGTTCAAAGTTTTTATCCTTATTACGAGATTTCTTTAAATTATGCCTAGGTTTCTTTTCATCAGTGTGTACGGTTGCCTTTGTCTGTATAATTTCCACAAAAGTAGGTGTTGCGCTAGACTGAGTGATAGGATCAACAGTGTCCATTGGTTCTGTCATCATCTTTTGTGGAAAAATTTCCTCAAACGACTTCTCCTCCTTAGTTGGGGGAGAGGGTTCTACATATATAGTGAGAGCTCTCCTGTATGGGCAGTTAAACTCGGACATGATCTCTCTTAGTCTTTTTTCTTTTTTAAATGCTGGGCAATTAGTTTTGTTTAAAGCCATATGATTTCCGCTGCAGTTCACACATTTAAAAACTGTTGCTTCGCAATTCGCATGTCCTTTCCCACATTTAGGGCATGTAACTTTTAGACTGGGACATCGTTTTAATGTATGTCCAAATTTCCAACAACGTGAACATTGGGAAACTGGAAATACATATGGCTCCACTTTAATACTTAAATTTTCGACATAAATATACGGAGGTAAGTAATTGCCCTTGAAACAGAGACGTATTGTCTCACTAGGACACCAGCCATCCTCTTTTACTTTTCTTCGGTTTAGGCGGGATAAGGAAACTAATTTGGCTGAGTTTGGACATACTACGTTCTTAAGAATATCTTCTTCTGTCAGTTCCAAATCTACATCCTTTATTATGCCATACGAATAACTATTTTCCATTGCTCTTTGGCATCTCCATCCCTTATCAGCCAGATATTTGGATTCCTCAAGTTTAGTTGCACTCAACTCATTCCCAACCTCAATGCGCACTTTGTACGGATTAAGATATTTAACCTTTGATATATCAGGTATATTGGTTTCTTTAAAAATCTTAGCTAATGCAAACTGCTTAGGGAGTTTTTCCTTGCAACTTATGTAGATCTCAATTCTGTCATTGTTTTCTTTTCGCTCCGTTTTCTTCTTCTTGACTTCTCGCCATTCGTGTTCGATATCATCACTGTATTGTCTAATCCTTTTTTGTTTTGGAGTTGTCTCATCATCATTTTCTAATTCCGCACCTTCATCTTGCTGATTATCCCCATTCTGTTCTATCATAATATCCTGCCCATATATTGTATTGTTACTCATCATTTCTGTCGTATCTTCACTCAATTTTATATCTTGTTCATCATTTATACTCATTATAACGATACTCGTTATAGAAAAGGTACATTATTGTCCAGTCGCAGGTAGCCGGCCGGCGAGGGTCGGACCGTCGCTCGGTCGGCCGTGGCGAACAATAGACCACTTCTAGGAACTCGACGTAAACAACTTTTATGCAGCTACTTAGAACGCGGTCACCTCGTACGAATACCGAGACGAGACTGAAATTTCTTTTTTTGCTTTTATTTTAGTTTATCATTTCCATTTCCTACCAGTATTAAAAAATCTTCGTAAACGCTTCCGAATTCCGTGATCGTTTCCGAATCCGTTTCCGATAACGAATCCGACAGTTTTAAAATAACCCTGCAGGAGTGTCCGTACTCGCTCGTAGACGACAGCTAACACCGCTGAGATTCGACTCGCCCAGTGAGCCTTGCTCGAGTGACGATGATGAGCAAAGCCAGCAATCCTTTGCTTAGTTTTAGAAGATTTTTCTAGTTCATGTTATTAATATGTTATGTAATACCTACTTACTACAGACGATTATATGTGTATACGTGTCGGCTACGCCACACCGACTGTGCTACCTGAATAAATCAGTGTGTATTTAGCTACCGAGTCGTTTGCTTGTACTTTTCCCAGTCTCCTATATATTGATATATCTATAGATATATACAGTATTACCCAACTGATATGGCGCGACGTGAATCTTCGTTCGCACAGAAAAGAAAGTATGGCCCCGAAGATTAACGAAAGAAAGCTTAAAACTTACAATCAACTTTAGATCACTACTATAAGGTTCATAATACACTGCAGCTGTTAGTTCCGTCTCACTGGCAAATCACGCCCCTCCGCTCGGTGCGCGCTAACATGGCGGCAGCTGCCGACCAATAGCGTTTCCCGCGCTTTGAAAATGTATCTTCCGCGCAGGTACATCGGTAAGCCATATTAGTTGGGTACTACTGTAACAATTCTAAATGAAATATATAAAAACTGACCTTTATACTTTAACGAATTTGAGGTGCAATTTTTGACACAATTGCTACCTAATAACATTCAAACCCACCGCGATCCTAACTTCGTATTCGGGAATCGTTTTTACCTCTATTAAGGACATACACAGAGAAACTTTCAGGTTTTATAAAATGACGAAAATCGTCGTCGTCGTCGTGCTATTATTTTACCTATGAAACATGATTCCTGTCCACTGCTGACTATAATAGGTGCTTATACCGGGTTGGGACGAATAGTTAAAATAATGAATACATCGAACGGCTCCAATATATTGTTTTTTATTTTTATTTACGTTGAAAAATTGTGTTTAAATTTCAGAGGAGCACATTGGCAATTCACGAGATCAAAGTTTTGGAGATATGGTGATGGCTGCTACAAATGGAAGGGGATGTAACATTGTTATATCATGCGTTAAAGACTATTTAAAGAATGTATGTATGATTTATAATTTAGTCCATAGCCTCGATGAGACTAATAGAGATAGAGGGTAGAAAAAGAAAAAAACGAGAGAGAGATTAAAAAGCAAATTATAGTTATATTAAAGGCTAAATAGTTGATTTATATTATCTCATAGGTGTGTTACTCGCACATCTTGATTGTTTCTTTATACTGGGTGGAGATTTCGAGATGGCATATGGACCAGTGGAAGGATTTATAACAGGTGGAGATTTCGAGATGGCATATTTTCAAAACCTATGTTGGGTTAGTCATGCTGAACAACTTTTACTATGGGACCAAATTCTCAAAAAAAAAATTTTCATACATTGTGATCGAGCAGGGTTGACATTTACTACGGAACGAATTTTTTTTTGAGAATTCACCATTTGTCCCATTGTAAAAGTTTTTCAGCATGACTAATCTAACACAGGTTTTGAAAATATGCCATCTCGAAATCTCCACCTGTTATAAATCCTTCCACTGGTCCTAATAAATCAGTGAAATTCCTCTTGAGGGATGAATGTATTGGTCATTACTAATATAAAATAATATTAGAAAAATAATCCGTGGGATTTTTTTTTAGATAAATGGTCATATTAATACTTTATACTGCTATTAAGATCAATTTCGGAATTTTGGTTTTTTACTTCGGATTATTTTTCTAATATTATTTTTTAATTACAATGACCTATACATTCATCCGTCAACAGGAAATTCACTAATTTATTAGGAACTTAAATACTAACCCCCTTATTCATAATGAAGTTATCAAACGTTGATTAGATAAAATCCGATTAAATTTATCTGACACGTGACATTTGGCTATCGAAAAAGTGAGACGGGGCACACTATTACACTGATTTAGTTAAAAAGCGATTATGAATAAGTATTTGTTTGCGTTTTTAAAATTTTGACCTGTATTTTAATTTCAACCTTATTCCAGGTATCTCTAAAATGCTGTGCAAAGTATGGCGCTACAATAGATACAACGCAACTCCGGAATGAAGATTACTACCTATTTGGAATGCAATATCTAACAAGTGAAAGATCTTACATACCTGTCGACTTCGCTTCTATTTTGGCCAATGGAAATGATGATGACATGAAAGTAAGATATTTTTAAGTTTCTAAAAATGTAAAAAAGATCGGCCCCCCTTAAAAGGAAGCTAAAGCAATATTGCTAACGCAATTCATTTTTTCGAATTTACGGCAGATCTTATGCAATTCATCAATTCCAAATCTTTTATTGAATTGAATTGTATATAATGAGTGACTAGTATACCAAAAAATATTGAAATTACGTAGGATCTGCTGAGAATTCGAAAAAATGAATTGCGTTAGCAATATTGCTTTAGCTTCCTTTTTAGGGGGGCTGATCATTTTTCTGTATGTATGCCTGTCCATCTGACACAGCCATAGAGATAAAATAACTGTAGGAAAACTCCATTATTTCACAAACACACTTTTATTTTATATTGAAACACAATGTGATAGTCGCTTGAAACACAATACAATTACTAGATTTTATAGATATATCATGCATATTTAAATAATTATTCTGACCTTAATAATATTGTGCGCTGTTTAGAACGTCCGCTCAGTACGACTGACTCCGAGAGAATGACCAAGCTCTTTTTTTTTTTTTTTTTTTGAATGGACCTGAAGGTACTGACCCAAATTTGGCCTAAGTACCTTTACGCGGACAAGTTCGGCGAGCAAGCTCTCAACCGGTTTAGATTTAGGTAACATGGCCTGAGGGTGCCCCAGTTGGGGCCGAGCCTCGGCTCAGGGCTGTTACCGAGGGGAGGGGACGGACTTCTTTATTAGAACGAGTTACGACTAATTAGAGGGAAGCGGATTATTATTGGCGGCTCGGGCCGCTTGTCGAGCAACAACAAGGGGACGAGACTGCGTGAGAGAGGGTCGCGGCGCGTGACCTCGACGACGAGGTGGGTAACGAGGTGAACGGTCACCGCGATTCGCATCTGTATTTGTATTTTTACGAGCTTCGGAAGCTGCGAGCTGAGCTAAGGTGATTGGGTCATCGGGCTCGATGAGGACATGCCTCGGCCGGCGGACGGTGGATATACGGGATGGCGTGTAAGTAGCCGCCTTGACTATTAATGGATTCGAATGATTGACCGCGGTGTCAAAGAATTTGCGTGAGGCGCGTTTCATGAATTGACGGACCGTGGGAAGGCCCAGGTCGAAGACCAAGCTCTTTATGCAAAATGATTTAAATAGTTATTTAGCGTGTATATCATAAATTTAAACAAAAGTTGCCAGTACAAGAAAAGTAAAAACCAGTGTTGCCAGTGAGAATAAGATAATTATAAAAAAGGTTAATAAATCAGAGTATTCCTAACATAACCTAAAGGTATAGAGCGGCAGTTACCAAATGAGAACTGTAGGAACGGGTGAGAACATATGCCCGGTTTCAATAACGATAAAACGAATTGTTTTACTTACAGTTTCTATAAAATACGACAGGTATGCCAAACTAACGAATGCATGCAACTAACGGATGGGAGGACTACCAATAACGAATTGTACCCAAAATATATGGAATCGAGGGTCTGTGGTTTTCTATAAAAAAATCAACAGCTGGTTGAGCTGTCAATCGTACCATCCGTGGATGATACACCTGGCGCCATTCAAATAAGAAGTGAAGTGATATGTCTACCTACCGATTTCGGATGGTTTTGGCTGATCAACATCTGAATGTGTGTTGGTTGCATGTTGTTTTATGAAAAGTGTAAACTTATCGAATTTTGGAGTTCGGAAATGGACATATTGCATTTTATTAATTGGATTGGAGTGGAATCTACAAACAAAGAGTCATCTATATATTTACATTTGATGATTTTTAATTGCTTTACTTCATCATGGACGTTATTTTTGTTGCTCTTGCAAATTACAATTCACGATATTATTCGTCACTAATTAGCAATGATCATGTAAATTAAATACTTACATTATACCTAGATTCATAAAACATACGTGAAAGAAAATATTCTAGTTGCATGTTTTTAATATTCGCCAAAAGGCAGGCAAAGGTCTGAGCCATACAGCCTTGTTTTATTTGAGTTTTCTCGAGTTAATTTATTATAGTCACAAAATAAATCACTTTCATATAGTCCGCACTGTCAGATACCGTCCATAAAAGTCATATTTTAGTATAATAGTGGTAATTGTAACAAAACTTTTCACGGACTTTTTGAGATAACTTAAAAAGTCACGATCTACCTACATTAATTCATTTCATTTCACTAGTGTACATGGATTGATCTTTATTGTATAAAATACCACCGACAATATGCAAGAAAATTAAAATTAAAACACAACGTCACTCTACAAGTTACCCCCAAAAAGTCTAAAATACTCTTGAAATAACAAATGATTTGCATGCATATGGCATTGGAGTGTTGCGGGCAGACTTTAGTATCAAATATTAATAATGAACAAAACTTAAAATATAAAGGTCACAACATGTTTTTTTTCTAAATAAACCTCAATATAATGAGACGTATTTTTTCATAAAGTTTTATAGAGTTGGTTGAAATACCTGTCAAATCGTGTACTTAAGGCTCAAATTAGTTCGAATTATCAACAGTTTGAGTTAGGGGCTGTAACTGCACACAAAGCTATTGATAAGCCTACTGCAAAATGATCCGAAACATGCGCCTCGAGTACGTAGGCCACCGCACTGTTACTGCGTCTCGCTTGCACCCACACAATATGATCCAAGCATGACTCCTCAAGCCTCCCGTCCACGATCGCCTGGCGTGTTACTTTCGAAATCGGTATTGCACATTGTAAGCCGCATCCATACAAGGTGTTTTTGTATCGTTCAATATATCAATATTTGTGTCACCAATTATAATAATAATAATAATTAAATTTAATTCTAGACAAACCTGCACCATATTATCAATACACACCAAAGCCTGTACTTGAAAACAACTACTTTAAAATTTACTTTGACCGAGCCATCCTAACAGATAAAACTATACACTACAATAGACCTGAAATAGTTTTAATAAAAAAATTGGAAAAAATAGCATACCTCATCGATATTGCAGTACCTAACACGCACAACGTCCAAAAAACCATTACAGAAAAAATACATAAATATACAGCTTTAAAAGATGAAATCCTAAGAATTTGGAATTTAGATAAAGTTTTTATTTTCTCATGTGTACTCTCAACTACAGGTGTAATACCGAGACAATTGAAACAGTCGCTTCACACATTAGATCTCCCTATTAATTCTATTATCACCATACAAAAAGCCGCTATTTTAAACACATGTCGTATATATAGTCCGAAAGTTTTTGCAAGATTAACTATCAAACCACTACTAAAATGTATCCCGGATTTTCACTTGGTCCTAGACCCGTGAATTTTCGCAGAAATACCAAAATTCTTAAAATTTTGAGAAAATCCAATAGTTTAAAAATAATAATAATAATTATGTTTTCATATGCTGGTATTGTCTTTATAAGTAGGTATTTCAAGTTGATCCATGAAATGTAACTTATTTTTACTCGGAGGTCTGTATAATAAGGCGATGATATGTGACGTGTTGTTTCCAATTACGAGTCTTGTACAATTATGGCCCAAACCAAGTAATGATACGTCTAGGATGGTCGGAACTCTTGGTGTGCGATACAAACTCAGACTCTTGGCCAGTTTTTATTTAAAAAGTAGTTGAGGAGAACTTTGAGAGGAATCGTTGTGCCGGCAGTGGAAGGGACAAAGCACAGTGTCACTCCAGTAGAATGTTGCTCAGGTGATACAGTTTGTTATGGTGGCAACTGTAGGGCTCCCGGTCCCCCCCAGATACAGTCGCCGGGTCCACTCCGGAATCTTCCTCCGGCACGACCAATTGCACCAAGGATTATGCGCGAGGCGGTGGATCAGCCTCATAGCACCTCCTCATGGAGCTCTGGCAACCTTACTCACCGCAGAAATATAACACCACATTAATATGGTGTTATTTGGCTGCGAACTTCTGTAAGGTTCCCCATCCGTCCTTCTCCAGTCCAGTTACTTCGGATTTCGAACGAGATAACCCGTTATGCCCTACCTCTCTTGTGTTCAGCTGGTCCAAGAGTTGGTGAGCGAGGGCGTGTCGCGCGGGTGGGTGCGCCCGTTGTCGCACGTCACGTACGCGCCGCACGACGCGCCGCGCGCCTTCCGCCTGCTCGCCGCCAGCCGACACCGCGGCCGCGTGCTGCTCGACCTCACCGCACACAACTCGTTCACTGGCACCGGCTTTGCTCCGACTTTGATGCTACCAAAGTAAGCAAAAGTAAATATAGACTCCCACGGACCGACAAAATGATTTAAGTAATATATAATACACCTTGTGCTTGAATGACATTATTATACTACTGTTGCAGACTCATCTGTAATCCAGATTGTTCTCATCTGATTATATGCAATGATGGTATCCTGGGTTTACAATTGGCGGATAAACTTATAAATCAAGGCACCAAAAAACTAGTCCTACACTGTTTACAACAGTTGCCACATCACTTTTTGAAAGTCAGGTATGTTTTTAGCTCAATTCTTTGTATATATATCATAACTAGCGGACCCGGCGAACTTCGTTTCGCCTAGAAGTCGAATGTCAAGAAGAGTCGGAGAGTTCTGAACAAAATTTCGTCAATCAAGTACATATAATTGTCAAGAGTGCTGCTACCTAGAGACATCGTTTTATTTTTCCTGTAAAGTTTACGTTGGTGTCACAGATTACCACAGATTTTTTGTTTTAAATTGAATGACGTTGACATTCGTTACGCGCGTTTTTTAAAATATGCAAAATTAAATGTATATTTTTCAATCTTTCTGAGAGATTTTCTTAATATTTGTTTCCGTAAGAACCTTGTACAGAGTATTAGAAAACTAAAAAAAAAAAATAAGCCAAATCGGTCAAGCCGTTTTCATGTTATGTCGTGACAACGGAAAACGGGTTTCATTTTTATATATATAGATTATAAAAATTATAATAAAGTATATTGTCAAGATTAGCTTTTGGTGTAATTCCAGTCATCAATAATGGTTTCAATAACTTAATTTTTTCAGTTTCAATAACAATAACAAAATTCAAAAGCTAAAATTATATGTATTATTATACTACCCGGCGCAACTTCGTTCGCGTGGTGCTACACTACCCTGTGGAGATGGCGCAGCAGTCGGTATCTAGGTTATATTATCGACTGCAGCGCCATCTGCCGGGCTGATTTGCGAATCTAAACCACCCAGGGAGCTACCCAAACGCATACAAAAATTTCATTCAAATCAGTCCAGCTGTTTAGGAGGAATTCAGTGCACGTACAATAGAATTATATATATATGTCGGAGAGTTGGATCGTTGGTCGGACTAAGTTGGATTACGATATTATCGTGGTACAAGGGTTGGGTAAAATAGTAGCAACACTGATTTGACTTTGACGTAAATAACAGACTTAATGAGGGTATGCGTAATATTAAGAACATTGATTTGCCTATAACGTAAATAACGGAGTTTATAAGGGGATGCGTATTGCTTTTGGAATAGTTAGTTTATCACAAGCGCTCGAGCTGTACACATCTCAGTGCAATCATTGTTACAGCCGGTTCTGTAGCCTGTAATTATTTAAGACTGTACATGTGTAAAGTGAAGTGAAGTGATTATTTAATTGTAATATTATGTCGTAACAATAACGTAATAAACACATTGGGCCCGTGAGGAGTTTGTTGCGTCGCTTCTTCTCCTCATACGGGACTTTTACGAAGCGATGGTATAACGTTGTTTTATTGCCTGCACTACGCCCACCGAATCCCGATACTACTGAACCCTAATCGTGGTGTTTGTATCGCTTGGCTGTCGCTGACTCCGACATCAGTCGTGGGATAAAGACTGGCAATAAAACTATACTTGGATTGTTACCACATAGTTTGAGCACTGCTATGTGCTTGAGAACCCCGAATACGTGTCAAATAGAGGCTTTTGCCAAGCGAGCGATAACGTCAAGAATGAAGACTGAATCAAGTTTGGTGGCATCGTTTCTATAGCCAAGTAACCGAGTAACTAAATGGATCATGAGATGCGCGTGCTTATATGCGACATGATAATAGCTAAATAGTGGTGATTCCATGCTGCGCGGTTGTCTACGGAAAAACAGGTCATGTGATTGTTCCTTTAGTTTTTAATCTTTTTTTTGTCTAAGCTACGATCAAATGCTTTTGGTGTTACATGTTACAGATGTGGTGATGCTGGCTTCTTTGCAAGTAACTGCTCTCGAGCCTGCAACTTCACTGCTGTCAAAAGCGTTCGTGGCAACGGCAGTGCGGTTGGCAACAACACCGGTGCAGTGAGCAACGGTAGCAACCAGCGTCGGGTGGACCTGTGCTGCATCCGCAACCAGGCTGAACAGATGACTATTTTCTGTGAGTCGATTTCATGTTGTTTGCTAATAGATTACGATGGTACCTGAGGTACAAGTACCCATTGTTGTTGAGAATTTAGTTGGTTAGCGTTTTAATTAGATTGAAGTGTGTTTCGTCTTGAGTCTTAAATTATTATTTTGAGTTTTGATCACGGGGATAATCACGGGTATAATTATTATTACGAAACTGGTAGTGTTTAGCAGTCATAGAGATTATGGCCTATAGTCACATAAAATAGGCACCAAATGATTTGAGTTATACTTGCTTAATAAGATGAGCCACACCTAGGCTGCGTGGTTTATTAAAGTAGATGTGTTGTTAATGTAACGAGACTGTATGCTTTTATAATTAACCTTGTTTACGTTGGTTCGCAAAGAGACTAGGCGTTGATGCGGTGCTAATCAATATTGTTTCAACTAGACAATAGAAACTTATCAAAGGTTATGTCCTGTCCTGTCCTGTCATGTCTAGAGTGAACTAAAGTTCTCTTTAGCGCTGAAACAATAAATTAGTCGTCTAGGCAGACAGTAGAAATACTATCAGAACGCTTTTAGGAGTATTTTTCTCGCAAACACCGTGATTTTCAAGGTGCTTACGCGTTTCGTTTATCATTCTACAACAATAATTGTGGCCGGATGGCCTCACTTGAACGGAACATAGTTGTGACGTGTGGCGTCTTCTCTATAATATTGGCTTAATGTCAAAAACAAGGTTTTCAAAGCTGCGTTTTAGTTTAATGATGATTTTGGATTTGAAAAATGTAGGTACAAATAAATTGTGATGGTTAATAGTGTAGTCAAGCAACTAACTAGGAGTTTTGTGAGTCCCTTGATAGTGATGTACTGTGCTGGTACAATATGCGGTTGGCAATGTCCTTTGTTTATGTCCCTGATATTTATTCACATAGTGAAGGTCATGTAGGGTTATGTCTCAATATTTCTAGGTCGTTTAAATCACACAATGTTTTAATCTCCTACGTCATATAATATCACGATAGGTTTAGACTAATGCCAATTAGGTAGTACCAGATAAACTAGATGAAACAGAAGACCATTTTGGAGTGAAATTATATCAGCCGTAGTAAAGTTGACATTACCATTAACTATTAGGTAGACTTAACCTGATAGAAATTGGTATCTCTTGAGTAAACTTAAGTAGTCCGTGAAGTGAATCGATTAGTTTACTTCAATAGTGTTCGTTATTTGACTTGTCTCTCTTTCACTGTAAGTTATGACTTTAGGCGTTAGTATTGCTGGTTAATCCCTTGACTTGCGGTTGAAAAATAACAATTGATTTCTATTGTTTTCCTCGCCCGCGCGGATCATCAAACAGTCAAAGGATTGAGCGTTTTGCTGTCACTGGTCAATTGAAAGATAGTGTAGTACAGATGAGATAGATTCAACTACATGTAGCTGTTTAACGTTCATAAGTAGGCAACAGGGTCTAAACTGAATACATTACTTTTTTATTTTGATTTTAATGTTGGTTAAGAGCTGCGGTAACTGACATAGCATAGTGGTAGACTACCTAAGTTCAGTTCTGGACAGTTTTTATTATTTGTTAAAAAGGAAAAAGTGTAGAGCACTAGTAGATTCAACTGAGAAGGTTCACATTCACAAACTTATTGCCTCTTGCCAATACGATATTTTGATTAGTTTTGAATTCATTTACTTTGATAATGCGATTGTTATTCAGCTGTAAGAGATTATTGAACACCACTACGTTGGAGAAATACTCGTGAAGTTCCAAAAGATGGTCATGATTCAATGAACCTCATTAGTCGTAAAGTTAATTTCAAAAACTGACTTTTGTATTTGGTCTGTAACGATGGTAATTGGTAGTTTATATCACATTAGTCAGACGCAGAGTCAAAAGAGTTACCAATCAATAGTTTCCTCCTGATTTAGATATTTTGAGTAGCGACAATAAGAATTACACTGATACTGCTTAGTAAATGTTTCGGATTGCTATAGCTTTTTATGCGCAGTACCTATACCCTTTGCGAGGGGTAGCACTGTGGCTGAGTTAGTTAGCTTTTGGTTGTTGAGTCAGGTTTGACGGACTGCCCCTTGTGTTTAATGCGGTCCTAGTATTGTTACTATCCCAATATTGATGCGAATCTTTTGAATTCGAATAGTTCATTCATGGTTTTAACGTCTTCTATAATTTAGAATGGAGTTTCAATGTAGAGCTTATGAAGAATCAATGTAAAGATAAACACAGTTAGATATCGTTCTCAAATTTTGTAAAGCCCTAGTAGAGTTTTATTTGGAGCCTAATGCATAGTAGGAAGCTTTAAGTGAAGTAAAATCTACATTTTACTTCACTTCTATGGGCTTCTAAAGGGCTTCTGATACTACTATCAGAAGCCCTGGCTTCATCTTGAGAGTGAAATTTGTCGTACCAGAGGTAATAAGAATTGTGGTAAAACTTGAGTTCATATTGATAATAGCGAAATTCTTAGTCATTCAGGCATTCTACTTGAGTTAGTGATAAGTAGAGTAACTAGAACCCTAAATTTATTAACGTTGGCTGATCGTGAAGTTGAGTTAATTTAGAAGAACAGGCTGATAGATAGTGCTAAATACTAAAGCAAACTTAATAAAGCAAGATTTGAAAGAAAAGAAGGCTATAGTGCCTTAATTTTCTGTGAAAGATTATTTTAATGGAAAATCATTCATCATATCAACCTATGGATGTCCACTGCTGAACATAGGACTCCCCCATTGACTTGCACTTTGAAGGGTTTTGGGCCGCTTGCATCTAGCGGCCCAGCGACTCTGACCAGGTCGTCGGGTGGACCGGTCTGGTGGTGAGAGGGCGTCCCACTCGGCGCTTTCTAGTACGTAGTCGCCACTCGAGAACCTTTCTTCCACAGCGGTTATCGGTTCTTCGAGCGATGTGGCCTGCCCATTGCCACTTCAGCTTACTAACTCGAAATATGTCTGTCGTTTTCGTTCTCTTACGAATGTCCTCATTGCGGACCCTGTCACGTAGAGAAATTCAAGCTCGTTTAAGCTCGCTCGGAAAATCATTGGTGGAATCAAACAAAATCTAGAACCTTATAGGGTTATTGAGTTGCGTGAGTAGCTGCCGAGGTGGATCCATGTTTATTGGATGAAAATGATAGTGAGATCTTTGTTTATGAAATACTCGTTGTGTATCTGTTTATGTAATCAGCAGCGTAATTACTGGGTGAGCTATTTACAAGTTGTCTCAACATTGTGTTGACTGTTATGGTTCTATGTTAGGTTGGGTTAGGTTGTCTGAACGGTGAGGTGGCCATTTAGACGGTGTTATCCGGAAGGCTAGGTGGCCATCTGGAAGGAGAGGTGAAGAGATTTCCGCAGAGTTGGCACACGCGAGTGATACCCCTGGTGTTGCAAGCGTCCAAAGGCTGCGGTAACCGGCTACCACCCGGGAGGCCGTATGCTTTTTGCCAGAATTAGTGGTAATCTAAATCTAGAAGAGATTTCTGCAGAGTCGGCACGCGCGTACGATACCCCTGGTGTTGCACGCGTCCAAAAGCTGCGGTAACAGGCTACCATCCAGGAGGCCGTATGCTTTTTGCCAGAATTTGTAGTAATCTGGAAGGCGTGAAGGCCTGTCTAAATGAGGCGAGGTGTTCATTTAGACTGAGTTGTCCAGAAGGCGAGGTGGCTATCTGGAAGGCGTGGTGGCTATCTGGAAGGCGTGGTGGCCAGTTAGATGGAAGGCGTGGAGGCCATTGGAGGCCATTTAGACTATTAACGGCGCGGTGGCTGATTCCATAATACTTGTACAGCGTGGAGACCATAGATTTCGAATTTCCGTGGAGACAGAGTAGTCCGTGAATATTCTATAAGCAATTGCTTTGGATTCTATTCTTGCCTAGAAGCTAAGACTATAATATTAAAACTGTCTCCCTTAGGTAGTAAACGTGCTTGGTGGAGCTGTATGGCTATTGATCTTAGTAATCGTTAAATTTGGATTGTCTAAACTGGGCTTACTGCTTACCTGTGTTGACTTTAGAGATTGGAACTGTATCATTCGTCAGTATGAGTAAGCGTTAGTATAATGATCTGAAGCAATTGATAGCAAAAATGGCTCGAAAGTTTAGGCAGGAATGGCCGAGTGAAATTATCAGTTACTGTGCTGGACTTCTTTAGTTTCAGGTACATCTGGTAGAGCTTTTCACACGAGGACGTGTGATTCGCAGGATGGCCGTGTCGGAGAGTTGGATCGTTGGTCGGACTAAGTTGGATTACGATATTATCGTGGTACAAGGGTTGGGTAAAATAGTAGCAACACTGATTTGACTTTGACGTAAATAACAGACTTAATGAGGGTATGCGTAATATTAAGAACATTGATTTGCCTATAACGTAAATAACGGAGTTTATAAGGGGATGCGTATTGCTTTTGGAATAGTTAGTTTATCACAAGCGCTCGAGCTGTACACATCTCAGTGCAATCATTGTTACAGCCGGTTCTGTAGCCTGTAATTATTTAAGACTGTACATGTGTAAAGTGAAGTGAAGTGATTATTTAATTGTAATATTATGTCGTAACAATAACGTAATAAACACATTGGGCCCGTGAGGAGTTTGTTGCGTCGCTTCTTCTCCTCATACGGGACTTTTACGAAGCGATGGTATAACGTTGTTTTATTGCCTGCACTACGCCCACCGAATCCCGATACTACTGAACCCTAATCGTGGTGTTTGTATCGCTTGGCTGTCGCTGACTCCGACATATATATGTCGGAGTCAGCGACGGAGTGATGACAGTGCAGGCAATAAAACAACGTTATACCATCGCTTCGTATAAGTCCCGTATGAGGAGAAGAAGCGACGCAACAAACTCCTCACGGGCCCAATGTGTTTATTACGTTATTGTTACGACATAATATTACAATTAAATAATCACTTCACTTCACTTTACACATGTACAGTCTTAAATAATTACAGGCTACAGAACCGGCTGTAACAATGATTGCACTGAGATGTGTACAGCTCGAGCGCTTGTGATAAACTAACTATCCCAAAAGCAATACGCATCCCCTTATAAACTCTGTTATTCACGTTATAGTCAAATCAATGTTCTTAATATTACGCATACCCTCATTAAGTCTGTTATTTACGTTAAAGTCAAATCAGTGTTGCTACTATTTTACCCAACCCTTGTACCACGATAATATCGTAATCCAACTGAGTCCGACCTACGATCTATATCTCCGACACGGCCATCCTGCGAATCACACGTCCTCGTGTGAAAAGCTCTACCAGATGTACCTGAAACTAAAGAAGTCCAGCACAGTAACTGATAATTTCACCCGGCCATTCCTGCCTAAACTTTCGAGCCATTTTTGCTATCAATTGCTTCAGTTTAATCATTATACTAACGCTTACTCATACTGACGAATGATACAGTTCCAATCTCTAAAGTCAACACAGGTAAGCAGTAAGCACAGTTTAGACAATCCAAATTTAACGATCACAACGATCAACAGCCATACAGCTCCACCAAGCACGTTTACTACTACTTACTTACCTAAGGGAGACAGTTTTAACTTTATAGTCTTAGCTTCTAGGCAAGAATAGAACCCAAAGCCATTGCTTATAGAATATTCACGGGCTACTCTGTCTCCACGAAAATTCGAAATCTATGGTCTCCACGCTGTACAATAAACCACCTCAGTGTTATGGAAACAGCCACCGCACCGTTAATAGTCTAAATGGCCTCCAATGGCCTCCACGCCATCCATCCAACTGGCCACCACGCCTTCTAGATAGCCACCTCGCCTTCTAGATAAAACCACCCAAATGGCCACCACGCCTTCCAGATAGCCACCTCGCCTTCTGGACAACTGTCTAAATGACCACCTCGTCTCATTTAGACAGGCCTTCACGCCTTCTAGATTACTACAAATTCTGGCAAAAAGCATACGGCCTCCCGGATGGTAGCCGGTTACCGCAGCCTTTGGACGCGTGCAACATCAGGGGTATCGCACGCGCGTGCCGACTCTGCAGAAATCTCTTCTAGATTACTACTAATTCTGGCAAAAAGCATACGGCCTCCCGGATGGTAGCCGGTTACCGCAGCATTTGGACGCTTGTAACACCAGGGGTATCACTCGCGTGTGCCGGAATATAACTCTGCGGAAATCTCTTCACCTCCCCTTCCAGATGGCCACCTAGCCTTCTGTATAACACCGTTTAAATGGCCACCTCGCCTCATTTAGACAATACCGTGTAAAGTTTTGTCTATTGTAAATGGCCACCTCACCGTTCAGACAACCTTTTTTTTTTTTTTTTTTTTTCGTGGGGAAATCCTCATTGATACCCGGGCACTCCGGGGGGAGCGGCCGGGTTATGTCAGACTCCTACTGACTAAAACCCCACGGCGTTCCTACCTGTCGCTGCCGACTGGATATACGGGGGCGCCGAAGCATTCGTCCGTGTATCCAGCAGCGACGGCCTGATCGGAGGCCTCCTCTTCGTCGACGGCAGAGACCGGAGCTCTTGTCTCCGCCGTCTCCTCCTGAGTAGCGTGCGGGAACACACGCTCCACTATTCGGGCCCGATGTTGATGGGCGGCTGACTCCCCCGAGTCCGCCACCCTTGGGCCCATGTTGGGGGGAAGGTGGCTTAAAAAAGCCGCCCTCCGACGCCCGGTTCTCCTGCGGCGGATAGCCAGGGTGGTACTGTCCTCCCTGTCACGTTCCGCCGCCTCCTTTGCGAGCATAACTCGCTTGCAAAAGGAGTGGAGTGCGTCCCACGATCTCTCGCTGTCAACCACAGCGCGAACCACGCTCGGCAGCGAGAGATCTGTCCCCACTTCGGCGCAGAGCTCGCTGCGCTCGCTTGCCCAGGCTGGGCATACCTCCAGCGTATGCTGTGCCTCCTCCTCGAGGCACCCGTCACAGTGGTGGCACTCGGCGTTGGGCTCCCTCCCGGCAATCCGACACAGATACCTCCCGAAACAACCGTGTCCCGAGAGGACCTGCGTCAACCGGAAGGTCAACGTACCGTGCCTCCGCTCTAGCCACTCATCCAACACTGGACGGATGGCCTCGATGGTCCTAAGACCCGCACTAGGGTGCTCCAGCCTGGACTTCCACTCCTGGATGGCAAGCGTGCGCAACTGCGCCCTGCGCACCTCCACCTCGCGTGGTGCCGGCGTCTCGCCCTGGGCCAGCGCCTCCTTGCGCCAGAAATAAACTGACGCGAGGGCTCTCGCTTCAAGGTCGCAGGAGATCGTGCGATATCCCCGTATTGCCCTGATCGCCACCACCCTCTGCGGTCTCCGCAGGACAGCGATATTACGGCGATTCAGGGCCTCCGCCCATACGGGAGCTCCGTACGTCACCATTGATCGCACGATCCCCAGGTACAGCCGCCTACAAAGGGCACCCGGCTCGCCAGTGTTCGGCAGCAGCCGCCCGAGAGCAGTCGCCGCGCCCATCACCCTTGGCACCAGGCGTCCGAAGTGGGCTGTGAAATCCCACCGACCGTCGAGGACGAGACCTAGGTATCTCATCGTCGACCCGACGTCTATGCGGACTCCACTCACGACGATATGGGCATCCCGAGGTGGCGCGTGCCGAGGCCCGTGAAAACACAGGGCCTCGGACTTGCTAAGGGCCACCTCCAAGCCCAATCGTCGTATCCGGCCCACAAATTGCGCCACTCCAGCGGTGGCGCGGTAGGCGGGCTCTCGGCCGGGGTAGACCACCGACCTTTCGGACAGGTAAGCCCCGATAACTCGGCGCAGGTACAGGGGCACTCCATGATACCGAAGCGCCTCCAGTATGCAGCTCCAGGGGAGGGAGTTGAATGCATTGGCGATGTCAAGTGACACCGCCAAGACAACCCCACCCCGGGCAACCACCTCCTGCGCTTGGGACTTAACCCGCATCACCGCGTCGATGGTCGATCGACCTCTACGGAACCCAAACTGACTCTCCGCCAGGTCCGGACCCTGACCCTCCAGGTGCTCGACGATCCGCCTAGCCACAACTCTTTCAAAGAGTTTGGCAATGTCGTCGAGCAGCACGATGGGCCGGTAGGCGGAGGGAGATTCCGCTGGACGCCCTTCCTTCCGGAGGAGAACCAGACGGCCTGTCTTCCACCTCTGTGGAATTATGGCTTGAGCCAGGCAGGCGTCAAATAGTCCCCTCAATCGAAGCTCCAGGGCGTCGGGGTTCAAGGCCAGGGCCAACACACGTCCCGGAACGCCATCGGGGCCGGGGACCGTTCAGACAACCTAACCTAACATATAACCATAACAGTCAACACAACGTTGAAATAGCTTGTAGATAGCTCACCCAGCTATTCGCTGCTGATTACATACACACAGATATACAACGAGTATTTCATAAACAGAGATCCCACTATAATTTTCATCCAATAAACATGGATCCACCTCGGCAGCCACTCACGCAACTCAATAACCCTATAAGGTTCTAGATTTTGTTTGATTCCACCAATGATTTTCTGAGCGAGCTTAAACGAGCTATGCTCAGAATTTCTCTACGTGACAGGGTCCGCAATGAGGACATTCACAAGAGAACGAAAACGGCAGACATAGCTCGTAGAGTTAGTAAGCTGAAGTGGCAATGGGCAGGCCCCATCGCTCGAAGAGCCGATAACCGCTGTGGAAGAAAGATTCTCAAGTGGCGACCACGTACTAGAAAGCGCCGAGTGGGACGCCCTCCCACCAGGTGGACCGACGACCTGGTCAGAGTCGCTGGGCACCGCTGGATGCAAGCGGCACAAAACCCTTCAAAGTGGAAGTCAATAGGGGAGGCCTATGTTCAGTAGTGGACATCCATAGGCTGATATGATGAATGATTTTCCATTAAAATAATCTTTCACAGAAAATTAAGTCACTATAGCCTTCTTTTCTTTCAAATCTTGCTTTATCAAGTTTGCGTTAGAATTTAGCACTATCTATCAGCCTGTTCCTCTAAATTAACTCAACTTCACGATCGGCCAACGTTAATAAATTTAGGGTTCTAGTTACTCTACTTATCACTAACTCAAGTAGAATGCCTGAATGACTAAGAATTTCGCTATTATCAATATGAACTCAAGTTTTACCACAATCCTTATCACCACTGGTACGACAAATTTCACTCTCAAGATGAAGCCAGGGCTTCTGATACTACATTTTACTTCACTTAAACTACTATGCATTAGGCTCCAAATAAAACTACTAGGTCTTTACAAACTTTGAGAACGATATCTAACTGTGTTTATCTTTACATTGATTCTTCATAAGCTCTACATTGAACTCTACATTAGACTCCATTCTAAATCATAGAAGACGTTAAAACCATGAATTAATTATTCGAATTCAAAAGATTCGCATATTAACAATACTAGGGCTGCATTAAACACAAGGGCCAGTCCGTCAACCCTGACTCAACAACCAAAAGCTAACTATCTCAGCCACGGTGCGACCCCTCGCGAAGGTACTGCGCATTGCTATAGCAATCCGAAACATTAACTAAGCGGTATCAGTGTAATTCTTATTGTCGCTACTCAAGATATCTAAATCAGGAGGAAACTATTGATTGGTAACTCTTTTGACTCCGCGTCTGACTAATGCGATATAAACTACCAATTACCACCATTACAGACCAAATACAAAAGTAAATTTTTTGAAATTAATTTTACGACTAATGAGGTCATGACCATCTTTTGGAACTTCACGAGTATTTCTCCAACGTAGTGGTGTTCAATAATCTCTTACAGCTGAATAACAATCGCATTAACAAAGGAAATGAATTCAAAACTAATCAAAATATCGTACTGGCAAGAGGCAATAAGTTTGTGAATGTGAACCTTCTCAGTTGGCTCTACTAGTGCTCTACACTTTTTTCTTTTTAACTATTAGAAATAAAATAATATAATATTCATTGTAACATTATTTATTTTACTGACATAATTCGAATGACAATTCCACCGTTGAACCACATTTATTTTTCTAAAGGCTCTCTAGAAAAAGTATATATCAGTGCTCCGCCCTTAATAGCATGGTCGCGGTCCTCCCGACCGACGTACCCAGCATCTGGTCGACATGCCTCTTCCAGATCAAACCGGAATCTGTTAAAATCTCATAGTGTAGTCGACCAAAACGTTTAATGACTGTGCCGAATTCCCATTTCCTGTTAGAGCTGTAATCTCGTATCTGGACCCTCTGCCCCAATTGAAAAGATCTTACATTGGCAGTATGGTCCATTGGTGAACTGGATGGCATATAACTTTTCTTTAGCATGGTGTGAAGCATAGTCCTAACCAGTCTGCCGCCGAAAACCAGTTCGTAAGGGCTTCTTCCAGTAACTGTGTTAGGAGTTCTACGTAATTGTGACTTTATTTTTAAAACTTTATCCTGTATTGATCCGGCTTCATTATCCATGCTATGTAAGGCTTTCTTTATAGTTTGTACAAATCGTTCAGCTTGACCATTTGTCGCTGGGTGATATGGAGCGGAAGTTTTATGTACCACACCCATTTCTTGTAAGAATGATGAAAATTCTCTTGATATAAATTGTCTGCCGTTATCAGAAACTAATATATATGGAATACCAAAATCAATAAATACATTTTTTAGTTTTGAAATACACCAAGTGCTTGTAGTAAGTCTTTGTCGGGATAATTTCGACCCATTTTGACATAGCGTCTACAATTATGAAAAGGTAGTAACCATTTAATGGTCCGGCAAAATCGATATGTATGCGTTGCCATGGTTCAGTAGGTACTTCCCAGTGATGTAATTGGGCCTTAATTGGTTCATTCTGTTTGAGACGACACTCACGGCAATTTGTAACTAGTTGCTCGATATCCTTATCGATATTTCTCCAATAGATATAACTGCGGGCCAATAATTTCATTTTAAATATACCAAGATGACATAAATGTAATTCTTCCAATATTTTGTTTCGGAGGTTCTGTGGAATCATGACTCTAGTTCCTTTAATAAGACAATTCTCTTCCAATGTAATTTCGTTATCATTATATCCAAGTGTTCTTAATGTTTGACCTGTTCTCAAAGCTTGAACTAATCGGTTGAATTCAGGGTCTCTCATAGTTTCTTCTGCTATTATGTTGCGATTCATAGTAAGCGTATTTATTTGATTTTGTTGAAATAAACTGTGTTGATCTATCTTATGTTCAGATGTTTGCTCTACTGGGAATCTTGAGAGATAATCTGCATTGCTATTATTAATTGATTTTCTATACTCAATGTTGTAATCAAATCCTGAAAGGAAGTGTGCGTAGTGAAACAATCGCATCGTACTCATCGCTGGTAACATTTTGTTCGGGTGAAATATTGTTGTCAACGGTTTATGATCTGTGATGAGTGTAAACTTCCTTCCATAACAATAGTGAAAAAATTTTTTTACTCCCCAATATATAGCTGTAGCTTCCTTGTCTATTTGGCTATATTTCCTTTCACTCGACGATAAAGATCGCGAAGCAAAAGTAATGGGCCTGTCGCTGCCATCAGGCATCCGATGTGAGAGGACTGCACCCAGGCCGGTTGGCGATGCGTCTGTTGCAAGAACCAATGGTTTATCTTAATCGAAATGCATTAAAATATTATCACTTACAATTTCTTTTTTGATTCTATTGAAACTTTGTTCGCATGCGTCTGACCAAACAAATTTCGTATTCTTCTGTAGTAATTGGTTTAGTGGTTGAGAAATGGAAGCCAGATTCGGGATAAATTTATTATAGTAATTGCTCATACCTAAAAATGTTCTCAATTCATTAATGTTCCTAGGTCTTACTGCTTCAAGTATTGCCCGAATTTTTTCTTTATTTTTGTGTAAACCTTGTTTATCGATAGTGTGTCCCAAGTAGTTAAAAGTTACATTTGTCTTTATTTAATTTCAGGTGATTTTCTTGTAATCTTTCTAGAACTTTTTCTAATCTCTCCTGTAACTCATTTTCTGTGGATCCTTGTATAATTATGTCATCAAAGAAACATTTTACTCCCTGTATATTTTGTAAAATTCTGTCCATGAATTTTTGCCACAAACTTGGTGCAACTTTTACTCCGAACATTAAACGATTTACTTTGTATGTGCCTTTGTGTGTGCTTATCGTTTGTAAGATGGCACTATCTTCATCCATTTGCATATTAAGGTAAGCTCGACAAATATCTAAGGTGCAGTAAAATTCTCCGCCATTCATTTCTGCAAATATATCTTCTATGATAGGTATCGGATATTGTTCATCTTTAATTACCTTGTTTAGTGTTACCTTGTAATCTGCGCATAAGCGGATGGTTCCATCAGGTTTCACAATTGGTACTACTGGTGTTCCCCATTCAGAGTTTTCAGTTTTGGTAATAACCCCTTCTTGGCATAAGCGTTCAATTTCTTTATCCACCTTCTCCCTTAAAGCATATGGAATACGTCTAGGTTTGATGAAAATAGGTGTGGAGTTTTCATGTAGAGTTAAATGTCCCTTATAATTTGGGATACATCCTAGTTTTCCATCAAACACCGGTGCAAATTTTGTGAGAATGTTATCTAATTTTGGATGTGAATTATCAGATGTCACTTTCTTCATATCTACTATATCAAGTTTAATCTCTCGTATCCAGGATCTACCGAATATGGCGTCAACGTCTTGCCGAATTATGAAAAGTTTCCCAAAGAAGTGTTGATCTCTGTATTTACCTTTAATGTAGACAACTCCAATAGGTATAATGAGTTCGCCTGTATAAGTTCTCATACGCATATCTGTTTTAAAAATTTTGTTTTCTAATTTCATTTTTTGAAAGTCCTTTAGTGACATTGATGATAATGCAGCACCTGTATCAAGTTCCATTTGAACTTCCTTGTTCTCAATAGTGACGTCAATCATAAATTTATCAGAATAGTTATCTCTAATTATGTTGATATCACAGTCCATGTTTTCATTGTAACTTGTACTGGGTTCTTCCACTTGGTTGTTCCTGTTTTCTCTTAAACTTTGTAGACATACGCGGCCTAGGTGACCCGTCTTATTACATTTTACACAAGAACTATTTATGTGTCTGCATTCGTTTGCTCTATGGTTGGAATCCCCGCAGCGAAAACACCTTCCACGTAAATCTCTTATTGAGGTGATTGCATAGCGTTGTGCATTTTGTGTACGAGGTTTTTGTTTATTCTGAACTGAATGTAATGGTGCTTCTGTATTTAGTTGCGATTTTCTTATCATGAATTCATTGTCAGCTTTAGCAATTTCAGTCGTCGTTGCCAACTGTACTAATTCATTAAATTTCGTACTTTTACTGTCTTGTAGTATTTTTGATCGAATGTCACTGTCCCGAACTCCTCTAATGAATTGTAAAGATAAGAAATTGTCAGTTATTGGTTTTTGACAGTAATCACAGTTGAATTCGCAATCATGTGCTAATCGTTTCAGTTCTGTGCTAAATGTTGGTATGGATTCGTTATCACCTTGAATGCGTAAGATGAATTTATGTCGTCGTGCCCACACAGTGGGTTTCGGATCAATATATTGTCCCAATAGTTTTACCAAGTCTTGGAACTCCACCTGGGTTGGGTCATCAGGTGCGCACAGATCACAAGCTCTTTCATGTAGTTCAGGGCTTAAGGAACTTAGTAATATATAGTTCCTCATTTTTGAATCTTGACAGTTCGTCATGTGCAAGTACGTTTCTAGGCGTTTAACAAAATTTTTGAAACTTTCTTTATATTGAAAAGGTTGAAAAATTATTTTGGGACTTCGATTCTGTATGTTTTCTATAGAGTTTGCTGGTGTGAACTGATATGTAGGAGATGTAGACGGTATAATTGAAATTGGTTGTGAGCGTAGGTTGAATAATATCAATTTCAATTGTGTAATTTCTTCCTTAAATTCAAAATGTAAATCAGTTTCTTGTTCTGCATCTGTACATAATTTTTCGATATTTTCTTGTATTGTATCAAATTTCTGTTCGTATTTCTCAATAGACGTAAGTCTTGTAGTGTATTCAATGTCGGAAATGGTACTCACATTTTGTAAATAATTGAAAATTCTTGTTATTTGTCCTTTAATATTGCGTCTAGCACGTTTTAGTGCAGTTAATTCTTCCTCCATCGTCGCCATTATTAGAAATAAAATAATATAATATTCATTGTAACATTATTTATTTTACTGACATAATTCGAATGACAATTCCACCGTTGAACCACATTTATTTTTCTAAAGGCTCACTAGAAAAAGTATATATCATTAACAAATAATAAAAACTGTCCAGAACTGAGCGTAGGTAGTCTACCACTACGCTAAGTCAGTTACCGCAGCTCTTAACCAACATTAAAATCAAAATCAAAAAGTAATGTATTCAGTTTAGACCCTGTTGCCTACTTATGGACGTTAAACAGCTACATGTAGTTGAATCTACCTCATCTGTACTACAATAGCTTTCAATTGACCAGTGACAGCAAAACGCTCAATCCTTTGACTGTTTGATGATTCGCGCGGGCGAGGAAAACAATAGAAATCAATTGTTATTTTTCAACCGCAAGTCAAGGGATTGTTGTGTAAAGTTGTGTTCCTGCGCGTGAGTAAGGTCGCCAGAGCTCATTGGGGAGGGGGGAAAGGTCGGTAACGCGTGAGCGATGCTTCGTGTGTTGCAAGCGTCCATATGGCTACGGTAACCGCTTACCATCAGGCGGGCCGTATGCTTGTTTACCGACTTAGTCGTATAAAAAAAAAAAAATAACCATCACAATTTATTTGTACCTACATTTTTCAAATCCAAAATCATCATGAAACTAAAACGCAGCTTTGAAAACCTTGTTGTTGACATTAAGCCATTATTATAGAGAAGACGCCACACATCACAACTATGTTCCGTTCAAGTGAGGCCATCCGGCCACAATTGTTGTTGTAGAATGATAAACGAAACGCGTAAGCACCTTGAAAATCACGGTGTTTGCGAGAAAAATACTCCTAAAAGCATTCTGATAGTATTTCTACCGTCTGCCTAGACGACTAATTTATTGTTTCAGCGCTAAAGAGAACTTTAGTTCACTCTAGAAAAATAGGACATAACCTTTGATAGGTTTCTATTGTCTAGTTAAAACAATATTGATTAGCACCGCATCAACGCCTAGTCTCATTTGCGAACCAACGTAAATAAGGATAATTATAAAAGCATACCGTCACGTTACACTAACAACACATCTACTTAGTTAACGCTTCAACACAAACTACGATAATAAACCACGCAGCCTAGGTGTGGCTCACATATTAAGCAAGTATGACTCAAATCATGTGGTGCCTATTTTATGTGACTATCCCTATAGGCCATAATCTCTATGACTGCTAAACACTACCAGTTCCGTAATAATAATTATACCAGCATTGAATTAAGACTTAAATTATTATTTTGCGTTTTGATCACGGGGATAATCACTGGTATACATTGAATGTGTAATAATTCAATGTATACCAGTGATTATCCCCGTGATCAAAACGCAAAATAATAATTTAAGTCTCAAGACGAAACACACTTAAATCCAATTAAAACGCTAACCAACTAAATTCTCAACAACATTGGGTACTTGTACCTCAGGTAACATCGTAATCTATTAGCAAACAACATGAAATCGACTCACAGAAAATAGTCATCTGTTCCGCCTGGTTGCGGATGCAGCACAGGTCCACCCGACTCTGGTTGCTACCGTTGCTCACTGCACCGGTGTTTTTGCCAACCGCGCTGCCGTTGCCACGAACGCTTTTGACTGCAGTGAAGTTGCAGGCACGAGAGCAGTTACTTGCAAAGAAGCCAGCATCACCACATCTGTAACATGTAACACCAAAAGCATTTGATCGTAGCTTAGACAAAAAAAAAGATTAAAAAGTAAAGGAACGATTACATGACCTGTTTTTCCGTAGACAACCGCGCAGCATGAAATTACCACCATCTAGCTATTATCATGTCGCATATAAGCACGCGCATCTCATGATTCATTTAGTTATTCGGTTACTTGGCTATAGAAACGATGCCACCAAACTTGATTCAGTCTTCATTCGTGACGTCATCCCTCGCTTGGAAAAAGCCTCTATTTGACACGTGTTCGGGGTTCTCAAGCACATAGCAGTGCTCAAAGTATGTGGTAACAATCCAAGTATAGTTTTATTGCCCGTCTTTATCCCACTTCTGATGTCGGAGTCAGTGACAGCCAAGCGATACAAACACCACGATTAGGGTTCAGTAGTATCGGGATTCGGTGGGCGCAGTGCAGGCAATAAAACAACGTTATACCATCGCTTCGTAAAAGTCCCGTATGAGGAGAAGAAGCGACGCAACAAACTCCTCACGGGCCCAATGTGTTTATTACGT
Source organism: Polyploca ridens (assembly GCA_951394255.1). Classification (NCBI taxonomy): domain Eukaryota; kingdom Metazoa; phylum Arthropoda; class Insecta; order Lepidoptera; family Drepanidae; genus Polyploca; species Polyploca ridens. The sequence goes on from OX596260.1 coordinate 10,665,086, forward strand.
TATTGTTACGACATAATATTACAATTAAATAATCACTTCACTTCACTTTACTTCACTTCACACATGTACAGTCTTAAATAATTACAGGCTACAGAACCGGCTGTAACAATGATTGCACTGAGATGTGTACAGCTCGAGCGTGTTAGATATTGGGTTAAATCTGATAGTTAAATGCCTACTTGATAAATTCATTATTTGCAGTGGCAGCACTACTGAACTAAATGTTACTTCCGGTTGATTATTAATTTAAACTTCCGATGCAACTTGATGTTATTTTTAAATTATAATAAATGATAACAATTGGATTAAAGTAATTGCAGAGTCATAAAGTGACTCCTAGGATAATTAATTGTTGATAAACATTTTTACTGTAAAGTAACGAGATGTGAATTGACTTCTGACGATTAATATTTCTATTGAACAATTTAATTGCTTTGACGAATCATATTATGATCATACCTATATTCGGTAATAGTTATTTCAATAATTAACAACTAGTACTATAATTTTTATTGATAATGGTTTACTAAAGTTATTATTAAGAGTAGTGACATTTGTTGATAAAATGTATTCACGTTGTGATCATGCCCTGTGAGACTTTTAGTTGTTGAATAAAGTACTATAAAATGGGCGGGTAAGTCTGGGTTTGGCCAGTCGTCGTTTGTATTTGAAAGTGATTACTTATAGTGGTAATAATGTGAAATTACTGTCCGACGTCCGTCGACATAAAGATAAGTATATTTGATATTCTCAACTGTAAAGATTGATCATTTTAAAATAATGTGTTTTGTGTATTTGTTGTATACAGAGAATAACTCAGAATATGTGTAGTGGCCGTACATAAGACCTTAATATTGAGTTTCTTACCGGTATCTTCTCAATATGGTCGGCCATCCGAACCGGTGGTAGCTTTGAGAGTAAATTCATGATTTTGGCCATTGATATGATATTTGAATAAATACATTCTAAAGTCTGGCCTAAATGATTATTTATTATCCTGACCTAAACCCATTAGTAGACTGATATAGTTAGGTATACCTGATTTGGAAATATGCTATATAATTAATTTAGTATTATCATCCTAACGTTTGAATTACGTAATCTGATTCTTATTGTCTATTATCTGAACTGATTAATTTGTTGATAATTATATTAGAAATATAAAGGAGTAAAATCAATGTTAAATTAATGTGTTAAATATTGAAGTTCAGATCAGAAATCTAAAGGTGAATAAATGAAATACATTGAAGCGTGGTCTTGTGATTTATTTATTAACACCTACCCTACATTGCAACTTCAACCTGTTTCTACATTCAGTAATGTAGAACTTCTAAGTAAATAATTACATAACTATAAACAGTTTCTAAACACCTGTTGATAAATTTCTCGATGACTCTTTATTTATTTAAGATTGATAGTAAATTGGTAGATATATACTCTTTCCCAATGATGTTGAACCGCTTAACCTGACATCAGAAGTGGGATACGCTTAATCTGTGCCCTTATAAACTAACATTTTGACTTGTTTTTTTTAGACTCGATTTTTGGATCTTGAAGTACATGGAATACTGGACCAGTTGACGATAATAGCCGCAAATCATGAAGCTGATAATTTGTACGACGACAAACCGTTGGATTCCCCTAGAAGCCTTATACATCCTGTTTGAAAGAAGATCCATTGATGACAAGAGCAGCAAATGATGAAGCTGATTATTTGGTCTGGTAGGGCCTTGCAAGGCTTTATATTTTTATGTTAAGATCTTTTGTCTCTGTAAACTGATGTCCCAAAAATGTTGACAAGATTCACAAAACGTACTAACTTAAAGTGTGTTACGTGAAAACTTAATTGATTAGTATGTGCGGAACAAGGTTAAGTACAGTTAAATTGTAAAATGAATTTTAAAATACGTATTAGTAATTATACCAATTTAGGCATAGATATATTTTTGTCCATCCAATTAAAAACCTTCACATATTTAACACAGTAGATTTTGAGGAACTTACATTTTTGGTTGCCGCTGCGGGAAAGCTAATAAAACCGTTCAAATAAATTTCATATCAATAATGTAAAGAATAATTGGACTGTTTTACAAAAACCTTAAACAGACTTCAAAGTACACTAAGAAGTAATCAAATCCTGATCTGATGACAATGGGACCAAACGGGAAGCGTACCCTTTCAAATAAAAAAAAGATTTTTCCAAATCGGTTAATAAATGACTGAGTTATGAGGTAACAAACATTCGAATTGAGAACCTCCTCTTTTTTTTGAAGTCGGTTAAAAAGAAGAGTGACGAATTCTACCATAACATACGGTGTAGAAATATTAAAAAATAGCTGTTCCCCGTAGTTTCATCCACGTTCCCGGAATAAAAAGTGGCATCAGTTTTTAAATCTGACTGGTGATTTTAGGGATTGTCCCATTTAAACAAATTACTGCTTTATTGTATTAATATAGATTAAATAACAAAAGCACATATAAATAATAACATTTTGTAGGATAACTTTCGATTTCACCAGAATTATTAGTTTATAACAGGGAGGCACATAAACTTTTTAAGTAAAAAAAAAAATCTAGAACTGTTAGAATTGGTAAATAATGGAGCACCTTTCTTGTTTTAAAATTGAAGAAGAGTCCTTTTTTACTAGTGTCCTTTTTTTTACTTGGTTTACTATGAATGTTTTTATTTTTGTGAGATTTAAATTAGCGATTTATTATGTTTAAATCTGTATTTCACAAAAAGAAAGTTATTTATGTCACTAAAACAACATGCCAATGACCGATTCCCAACAATGTAGATTTCAATCGTGTCACGTCACGGGTCAAGAAAATAATAATAATAACTTAATTAAAAATGTCTTTGATAACATTTCATTTCAATACATCCATAGTACAAAGCTTATTGCGGATTAAGTGTTTTAAACTCCATATTTATAGCAATAAGGAAGGGAATGAAATAAATTTAGATATTTATTTCTACTAAGAGTTACGACGACATTTTCGAATTAATATGGAATAGTATTATTTCTAATGTTCATTAGTTTCGTGCTCTAACCAGAGAAAATCACTAACAGAGTCAAAAAGGATTCAGAATCCTCATTGTTATATTTTATTATTTTTAATTCTGGAAGTAATTAACATGGCTGTATATTTGAATTGCCTTTATTACCTGGTTTGAGTCAAAAAGGATTCGGAATCCTAAGTGTTATATTTAATCCTGGAAATAATTAACATGGCTATATATTTGAATTGCCTTGATTACCTGGTTTGAGTTGACTGAATTTGAGAGGATCATGTATACGAAGAGTTTATGACTCCCATTTCTAAGCAAATTCTTTATGAAATTATATTTTTGTAAAAATAATTACATAATAATTGAGCATAAATTATGAATAGCAAATAGATGAACTTATTATTTTGCGAAATTTGGAAGTGGCGAAACACTTGGTACGGGAAAATTTTAAATATTATTCTCACTGGCAAAACATATCTTAGTAATTTTTGCTCATAAAGAAAAAAAATTTACGAGTTTGAAATGGCTTTGACTTGTACATGTGGTTGTTGCCAATTCCATAATTTATATTTTCTTCGGAATTTATAATCATTAGAGAGTTGTTCCTGTTTGATGTTGGTTCAGTAGATTGAAACTAAATATTTGATTCACATAAGATAATTTGCTTGAAATATAAAAAAAAATTGTTTGAAATGCGGTAGGTTCGATGTACGATGTTTTTCGTAAGCTAAAAATATTAAACACAGCGTCTCAGATTATATAATGTACTCTTTGCATAGATAGAATTGTCAGTGTGGCCGAACGATAATAATTCATTTTGGCGTAGAATTTGATAAATAAGTACATAAAATAAAAACTAAATGCACCATATCGTAGAATATTATTCATACTAGAGTATTGTGTTTTCTTCAAAAATTATGGAAAACAGAAAAATATCTTTTAATTAATGTAATTTTAACTTTGAGAGTATATTTAAACAGGAGATTATAATAAAGTTTTTATGACCTTTCATAAACACCTTATCATATTATATATGTACATTACTTGAATTTTTTGGGATAATTCAATATTGCCATGGATTTAAGTTTTCCTGTAATGAAAGTATTATTTAATAATGATGCCAATGATTATTTTTTCCGAATATTAATCCTGTTCTATTAGTTCATTGAAAAATAATTTGATAGATTGTTTGCCACTGAAGTGATTCATACCTAGATTGTGTTTTGGCACTGAAGTGTCGATAGATTGTGTTTTGGTACTGAAGAGTGTGGCAATGAACTGCTGAAGTCTCCTGCTTTTTCTAGTCTTGACTCATGCGCAGCAGGTGGGGGGCTAGAAGGTACAAAGCGATAGACCGTTGTTACTTTGTCTTGTAAAATATGAATTGCAAGACTGTAGCAATGCAATTTAAAAAAAAAAAATATGATTATAAGAGAACTGCTGAAGTCTCTTGCTTTATTCTAAGTCCGTCTCATGTGCAGCAGGTGTGGGGCTAGAATATATTATCGACAAAGCAACAGGCCGTTGTTACTTTGTTTTGTATAAATGTGAATTACAAGAACGGTGGCAATGAACAAATGTTAACTATTTTTATTAACTTTTTGGATATGGAAATATTCTTTACTGATGTGAAACAAATAACTACAATGAAATTGAAAGGAAATTATATGGGATCGAACATAGAATGTAAACCGTCTCTTTATTTTAAGGATGGGTGTTCCTTAATCTATGCTGAGCTTTTGGTTGTACGACTACGCCTGTGGCAAGGCGAGTATTTAAATTTAATTAATCATATTTTAAATGTATCAGTTTCTATAGTGGTGACTGTGGCTATGGCACAGATGTGTGACCTGTGGCTATACCTGTTGTTGTCTGTGATTGTGCCCATTTGCTGGAACTAAGTAATTATGATATACTACTTTTCGTCTGGGGTCCCACACGCAGAATTCATTAAATTTCATTGGTCAACCGATTTCGATGAAGTGATAAGTTAAATTTAATTATCTTGTAGATTCAAATGAGGTTTGTCAAGCATCTATTTTCCGTTTAAAAAAAATCCATATAAGTCCTCCAACTATTTAAACATTTGTAAAAAAAACTTCCCTTGTCAAGCGGCGTGAAATTTCGAATATTTCTTATTTACTGAAAATAGCATCAAACTCGGATTGCTCTGAATTGCTTGGGGAAATGGATTTGAACACTCCCACTAGATCGTATCAGAACTTTCCAATACTTAATGTCCATACACTTGTGAATTCTAATTATTGACACGATAGTGACAACTTTATCACTTTTATTGGGCAACACGATTTTGGCCTATTCTGCACAAGCAGTGTATCGGCGAGGCGAATACTTTTTCGAATAATACGGACTATTATCCGGAAAGTGTGCTGTGAATTGTATTTCTGTATTATTTGTCATTAAATGATCTAGTGTTGTATTTATATGTTAAGAATATGTTATTGATAATTTCTATATAGGGTTAAACATGTTACATAAATGGCCACAGATATGGTTCTTATACTGGCATATATCCAAGAAGACCAATTATTGGCTTCTTGATAACTATTTATATTTTAAGTTCGTTATTGTAATAGCTTTGGTTTTCCCACAAAAAGAAGTTGGTGAAAATTTTGTTCAGTAAGTAGTTTTAAAGCTTTTGTTCTAATAGACACGTAAGAACGACGGCAATTTTCAGGACCTTATTTTGTTTTCTGATCAGTTTTTGGTAAATATATTTTAATGTACAAACATACTGGTTCTACAGTTTTATCATATGTTTAGATAATTTGTATGTTTACATATTTTGTTTCTATGACTGTTCCAATGGCAGTACCTTTGACTATACTCGTTGCTATACCTGTAGTTGTATCTGTAATTAGACCGTGGCCTTGTTGTACTGTTGGTTGTATTTAAGCCTATGGCTAGACCTGTGGGTTTCTTTGTGGTTGTGCCTGGACGCCAGGAATATAACTGGTGTCAATGTGATGTTAGTACTTCGAGGACGAAGTACATGTCAGTCTGGCCGTGTTAGATATTGGGTTAAATCTGATAGTTAAATGCCTACTTGATAAATTCATTATTTGCAGTGGCAGCACTACTGAACTAAATGTTACTTCCGGTTGATTATTAATTTAAACTTCCGATGCAACTTGATGTTATTTTTAAATTATAATAAATGATAACAATTGGATTAAAGTAATTGCAGAGTCATAAAGTGACTCCTAGGATAATTAATTGTTGATAAACATTTTTACTGTAAAGTAACGAGATGTGAATTGACTTCTGACGATTAATATTTCTATTGAACAATTTAATTGCTTTGACGAATCATATTATGATCATACCTATATTCGGTAATAGTTATTTCAATAATTAACAACTAGTACTATAATTTTTATTGATAATGGTTTACTAAAGTTATTATTAAGAGTAGTGACATTTGTTGATAAAATGTAATCACGTTGTGATCATGCCCTGTGAGACTTTTAGTTGTTGAATAAAGTACTATAAAATGGGCGGGTAAGTCTGGGTTTGGCCAGTCGTCGTTTGTATTTGAAAGTGATTACTTATAGTGGTAATAATGTGAAATTACTGTCCGACGTCCGTCGACATAAAGATAAGTATATTTGATATTCTCAACTGTAAAGATTGATCATTTTAAAATAATGTGTTTTGTGTATTTGTTGTATACAGAGAATAACTCAGAATATGTGTAGTGGCCGTACATAAGACCTTAATATTGAGTTTCTTACCGGTATCTTCTCAATATGGTCGGCCATCCGAACCGGTGGTAGCTTTGAGAGTAAATTCATGATTTTGGCCATTGATATGATATTTGAATAAATACATTCTAAAGTCTGGCCTAAATGATTATTTATTATCCTGACCTAAACCCATTAGTAGACTGATATAGTTAGGTATACCTGATTTGGAAATATGCTATATAATTAATTTAGTATTATCATCCTAACGTTTGAATTACGTAATCTGATTCTTATTGTCTATTATCTGAACTGATTAATTTGTTGATAATTATATTAGAAATATAAAGGAGTAAAATCAATGTTAAATTAATGTGTTAAATATTGAAGTTCAGATCAGAAATCTAAAGGTGAATAAATGAAATACATTGAAGCGTGGTCTTGTGATTTATTTATTAACACCTACCCTACATTGCAACTTCAACCTGTTTCTACATTCAGTAATGTAGAACTTCTAAGTAAATAATTACATAACTATAAACAGTTTCTAAACACCTGTTGATAAATTTCTCGATGACTCTTTATTTATTTAAGATTGATAGTAAATTGGTAGATATATACTCTTTCCCAATGATGTTGAACCGCTTAACCTGACAAGCGCTTGTGATAAACTAACTATCCCAAAAGCAATACGCATCCCCTTATAAACTCTGTTCACGTTATAGTCAAATCAATGTTCTTAATATTACGCATACCCTCATTAAGTCTGTTATTTACGTTAAAGTCAAATCAGTGTTGCTACTATTTTACCCAACCCTTGTACCACGATAATATCGTAATCCAACTGAGTCCGACCAACGATCTAACTCTCCGACATATATACCATATTATTGGTAACATACTACCAACCTGTCATGACTATTATTACTAACATCATAAGCAACAACTTCTCATCTTTTATTTTTGATAAATTCATCAGATTTCATAAAAATAATTAAATTAAACGCTCTAAATGTTACGAACTCTACGCGCAGTGAGTGACAGCGAAAAACATTTATCTATTTTATTATTTTACAGAGCATGGAAGAGCATTGGAGTTGAAGTAACGCTAACTTCAGAAGACCTAACTGGTTGCAAAAATGTCAACAAACTGATTGAAGACACTTTACGTTTAGGTTCTATGGAGGGTATTTATTTCATAGCAACTGATGTTAATAATACAAAAAATGGGCCGGAAATGTCAGCTGTGTTGGCTGATTTGGATATGGCTTCGAGGGAGCTATGTCCATCTATAAGGTTGTATAGTTTTCTAAGGTTGATAAAATTCTGAGTCCCTTTTACCTCTGTATAATTAAACTGTCTGAAAATAATAACAATCATGACTTTACCTTATAGATACTTTGCAGTAATAAGCACTAATGACGCTGTCGGATTGCAAATATGTTCGATCAGAGCGATGGACCGATTACCAGTTACCAAACTAACACTACCGGTCCAAACAGTAAGTTGTTTAAAAAGTTAGGTTTGGTTATACCCTTGAACGATTAACCTCTTCGTCTTTTTAACACGCTTTTATTAGCTTCACCTGTATGTATGTATGTATCTATGTATGTATGTATGTATGTAAAGGAATCTTCGAACGTAATTTTCATCGACTTCCAGACGTCAGATTAAACTGAAATTTTGCACACTTATCAAGTACCGATGACAATACAATAATTTGGTATCATCGAGCTGATCTGATGATGGATCCGGAAGGTAGGCACTGGAACTCCATAACGGAGCAACGTTTCCTAGCCGTGTTTGGGCTTTTTGGAATTGTCATGAAATGAACTTTGACCATGTATGGTTTTCAGGGTCTGATGATGGAGTAGGAGAGTAAGCACTGGAACTCCATAACGGAACAACGTTTCCTAGCCGTGTTTGGGCTTGTTGGAATTATCTTGAGATGAACTTTGACCATATATGGTTTTCAGGGTCTGATGATGGAGTAGGAGAGTAAGCACTGGAACTCCATAGTGGAGCATCGTATACTAGCCGTGTTTGAGTTTGTTGGAATTGTCGTGAGATGAACTTGGACCATGTATAGTTTTCAGGGTCTGATGATGGAGTAGGAGGGTAGGCACTGGAACTCCATAACGGACCAACGTTTCCTAGGCGTGTTTGGGCTTGTTGGAATTGTCGTAAGATGAACTTTGACCTTATATGGTTTTCAGGGTCTGATGATGGAGTAGGGGGGTAAGCACTGAAACTCCATAGTGGAGCATCGTATCCTAGCCGTGTTTGGGGTTGTTGGAAATGTCGTGAGATGAATTTTGACCATGTATAGTTTTCAGGGTCTGATGATGAAGTCGGAGGGTTGGCACTGGAACCCCATAGCGGAGCATCGTATTCTAGCCGTGTTTGGGCGTATTGTAATCGTATTATGTGCATTTTAGCCAAATATGGTTTTCTGAGTCTGTTGGTGGAGTCAAAGAGTAGACACTGAAGCTAAATACTCATTATAAATGTGAAATAAATTGATATTGGGTGAAAATATGGTATAAGTAACATAATAAAATTTTATGAATAATTTATGTTGACTAAAAAATAAAAAATAAATTACAGTTTAAAAAAACTAAAAAAAAACACGCTTTAAAAAGCCCTGCACTAAAAAGTGTTAAATAATTATAAAATTGAACCTAAATATATTCTCTGTCTATCCCGTAAGGGCTGTAAGCAATTTTTGTAATTAAATTCAATATTTGAATGAAAAGCGTGGGGCGCTTTTCCTTGTAACCCACTAGAATTTCTAAGCATTATCATTATCATGAAGAAATATCGTAAATTACAAAATGAAAAGCGCCACACACTTTTCATTCAAATATTGAACTTAATTACAAAAATTGCTTACATTTAGGCCCTTACGGGATACACAGAGAATATATTTAGGTTCAATTTTATAATTATTTAACACTTTTTAGTGCAGGGCTTTTTAAAGCGTGTTTTTTTTAGTTTTTTTAAACTGTAATTATATTTCATCTTAAATTATATCAGAGGCAAGTTTTCCGCCTCACGGTTCTTCCCAAGATCCCCTTTTTCACACCCTTTGGGGTGGAATTTCCAAAAATCCTTTTCTAGTTGATGCCTACGCTATAAAAGAAACCTGTTTGCATAAAAACATGTTTCTAACCGTAGAAAGTTTAGTCAGTCAATCAAGACAAGTCTTTTTCTATAATAATAATATAATCTCAATATCCTGTTTGATAAGAGAAGTATAGGGATCCAATGAATACATTATTCTAGCGGATTGATGTTCCTTGTTAAATTTTAATGTATTAAGCACATAATGCCTCAAAGGGAACTGGAAAAGGTACTTCAATAAAATACTACCAGGTTGTTCAATAAGTTTTGTCGTTCGCTCGATACGAAAAACACGTTTTTATTATTTGAAATACATTTTATTATTCAATATAATCTCCTTGATTTTCAATACACTTATTCCAGTGATCTTCTAATTTATGAATTCCATCCCTGATGTGAGAATCCGGAAGACTGTCGAAATACGGTTCCACGGCTGCTATTACCTCTTCGTTCGATGAAAATCGTTTTCTACGCATACCTATATTTTTTGAGATGTGGGAACAGCTCGAAGTCAAAGGTAGCCAAATCTAGCGAAAAGGGTGGATGTTGCAACAGTTCCTATTTTAATTCAAAACGCTCCAAATGTTGTTGAGAAAGTCACATACGAGTATGTTTTTGTTCAGTTGTTAGCGAATGCGGCACCCATTTTGCAAAATAATTCTCACACTGCCTAATGAGATGCCTAGGGCTTCTTCTAAATCTCTTTTAGTTAATCGACGATCTTTCATAATCATATCCTGTATTTTTGCTATGTTTTCTGGTGTTGATGCAATTTTTGGTCGTCCTTCACGTGGTTCGTCTTCAGGGCTTGAATGACCACTTTTAAATGCAGCTACCAATCTTTCTACTGTTCAAAGTGAATCCTTATGTACTCTTAACAATCGTTCAAAAATAAAAAAATATTACTGCTCGATATTCAAGTTTTTCCATTGTGCAAAAATACTGTGACACGTCGACTTTGAACGGCTGCAATATACTATACTCTATTTCACATAGGATGAGTCGTCAAGGTCAAGGGTTTTATACCAATATCTAGTGAAATTCCATTTGATTACTCTGAAATAGTACTCACAATATTTCATGAAACCTCGCTCTATCATAGTATTCCTTTATTATATCGAAATTAACATTAACCATTGAGAAATCTAATAAAATACCATGTGTCACCGAACTCATGCTATTTGAAATCTACTATAATGAGACGACAGATCTACATGAAACTCCACACGTGTTCTTAGAAAAGTAGTACTACTTTTATAAAAACAAAACGACGAACCTAATGGTGTTACCTCGTATTGAACGACAAAACTTAGTATGTGTTCATATATATTTTATTAATATGTGTATTTTAGTTTATTGCTTGCTTTAATTGTTATATATGCTTTATTTATTATATATTATGTCCAATAGTATTTCACTGTGGTATTCATTATATTATTTTTTTTGTTGTATTGAACACTCCCGTTTTTACAGTCTATTTTAACTCCTCTCCATCTAAAGGTTGCCTAGTAGAGATGACTTTTAGTGATAAGGTCGCCCATTGTAACACTTACTTTTTTAAGTTTTTGTATTTCTATTTTTTTCATGTGGTGTAACAATAAAGCGTTACAATATCTATCTATCTAACTTATTGAACAGACTGTTATATCCGTATAGTAATGTTATTCCTTTATATTAACCTCCTGAGCTTAGAGTAAAAAACACACTGATAATAATATTACCGGGTGGATATTTCAGATGTGTCAGTGAGGGCAGCTACTAGGGTTGACGCCACGCGAATATGGTATATCATATCCCTTAATTTTTGAGTTATTGTTATCGGCACTACAGATTTCGAAAAAAATATTATTAGCTTAATCGATCTTTCTCCGATGAAAGGATCATAAGGCTCTATGGGGCTAAGTTAGGTTAGGTTAGGTTTATGAGGGTGCTCGGGGGGAGGTATCACATTTCCCCCGGGACGGGCTATCACAGTCACAGCGCCGCGCATGGAAGAGCGTGCAGGTACGCGGTCAACACCAAAGCCCACCCGCCCCCCTCTTTGGTGCAGGTGGCGACCACCGTGGGGTTTTAGCCGGTAAAAGTCCAGCATAACCTGGCCGTCCCCCCAAGGGCGGTCGGGTATACTATGAGGAATTCTCCAAGCTAATGAAAAAAAAAATTTACTTTAAAAGTATTTTTATTTTAAACTAGCTGTCCCCCGCGGTTTTACCTGCGTTCCCGTGATAAACAGTAGCCTATGTCCTTTTTCATACCATAGGCTATATGCATGCCAGATTTCATGATGATCGGTTGAATAGTTAGAGCGTGAAAGAGTACAAACAAACAAAAAATAAACAAAGTTATTTCGCATTTATAATACCCACGGAATAATACCTAGCCGATGGCAATAACTCAAAAAAAAAATAAGTCTCCCAGCAACATAATTATTCACGTGGATTCAACCCTTCGGTAGTTCGACCTTTTGATTCGTCTACAATTTCCATCTTGTATGTGTTGCCTATTAGGTAGGATATGACGATACATCAAGGTACCTAGCTTGGTGTAGGTTCGCAGTGGAGGCGACGGAGCGCGCGTTACGCAGCGCACACACAATATTGCGCGCTCAGCCTCGAGGCGTGCCCACATTGACGCTGTTGCAACAGCTGACTGCGATTGCAGGTGAGATCATTTACAATAACTTTATTCAATTATTAGTTTTCAAAATACCTGCATCAACACATAATGAAAAAAAATATAAGTCAATGTACGGCCATTGAACGAAAAAACAGCTCACAACGCGTTGTGGTCATGACTGTGGACTTTATAGCAGTGGGATGCAATTTGATTCAGTAAAATCAATATGGGTTATATTTATGTCGATGTTATTTTACCCAAATTGTTGGTGGTTCTTTTTGTTCTTAGACATTATTAAATGATTGGCTGAATTATAAATATAAAGGTTCTCGCATTTTCTCTTACAGATATCACAATACCTGAAGGTCTTACTGATAATACAACTCTAGAAGATTTAGGTATAGGTAATGATAAATTACAAATAATCGAAGTTTTTCTGCGAGATAATCATAATATTTGCTTGTCGGAAGAACAAATAAAAATGCTAAGCATAGAAAAGTAAGTTACTACAAGTATAAGAGAGACTAACTTAAGAAATATTCATTACTAGCTGTCCCCCGCGGTTTCACCCGCGTTCCCGGGATAAAAAGTAGCCTATGTCCTTCTCTATACCATAGGCTATCTGCATGCCTTTCATGATGATCCGTTGAGTAGTTGAGGCGTGAAGGCGTAACAAACAAACCCACTTTCGCATTTATAATATTAGTAAGGATAAGGATAGTAAGGATTAGTTAGGAAGTTAGGATATTGAAACTTCTTAAAAATCCTATTTTATTTTCAGAATAAAACAGTTACAGGAAACAGTATCTGAATCGGACTTTAACGATATCAAAGGTTTGAAAACGCTCTTCTCATATGTAGACCCAGATGAACTTCTCGCTACAACTGAGATGGTATTTTTACCAACTCTTACTAGCAGCACTACTATGGTATGTTATCATAAATTTACTTTTTAACCGATAAAATAAACTTAGGTCTCAGGAGGTCTAGATCACTTCCTGAGACCAGCAGGCGGGGAGCTTTTTCCGCTAACGCATAAGCTTGGCTATCCAAAGAGGAAATGCTGCCAGCCTTCTGAGAACCTTGCCGTTAATCGAAAGCAGCGGCAGACTTGAGGACATTTTCTATAATACATATAGATTGTATTTTGTACATATTTGTTGTAAATAAGGACACAAATAAAAAAAAATTGTTTTGCAACCCTATCGTGTGTCATATCAAATGAAAGTGCTTGTTGTGAGTTTCTTACATATATTTTTTTTCTAAAGATTCTCGATGAAATTTACCACTCCTCCCTTATCTCTGTAACTAAAAACCTAAAATTTGGAATAAAAAATACAGAATGAGTTCTTTACTTAAAGATTACAGAAAAACTTATAAGAAGTTTATGCTCTTCAAACATAGATCTCGAGAGATGGGTCATGACGCTTGGATTTAGCTTAGACCTGATGTTCCACGAAACTCCACAATTAATATCACAACTACACGTAAACGCCAAATAGTTAAATTTTTACTCACATAGCCCAAGAACTCACTTGTTCGTAAGAGCTTACACCACAGTGGATTCTTCAATGTGTTCTTTGTTTATACGCACTACCGCGCTCTCGGATCTACACACACATGCGTGTATAGAGATAGATGGACGAATCGCATGACACGATTTTCATTGCATGTTAGAATCGAAGTTAGCCTTACGCTTCTGTAGAACTAAACAGCAGTTTTTGAGTTATACTTTAAATATGTGAAACATTTGATACTTAAGAGTAACACCATGATTCTTGTAGTTAGTAGGCTTTGATTTTTGCAGACGATCACTGAACAATACGACATTTAAATAAATATCGTCCGCTTGCGCACTTACCTCGAATAAGTTACGACTGACGCAATTTTTGCGTTGTATGCCGTGAACGCTGCATGTAACTGTCTCGCGTGCCGCGTTAGACAACCTCTCTATCGATCTGTATGTCTTCACACAACTTGGTAAATCTGGCAATAATGTACGTACACAATTAAATTTGCAGTTTGAATTTATATCATGGTGGAAAGAGACGGGTCGGTAAGGGCAGCTACCTTAACTCTACTACTATTCTTTTATATATTTTTAAATGTTCAAAAAATAATTAAAAGAAATTGAATTTCAGCGGCTTCCCTGTCTTATTATCAATGGACTTTGGCAATATCAGGGGTCTTCACGCTAAGAACAATGCAGTCCACCGCCATCTCTAGACTGTACAGCCAACTCTGCAATTTTTTACGGAGGCACAAATATCCTGCCCCGATGATACATCGTATTTTCACTATCCCGGGTACAAGATGGAGCACAACTATGTGCGCCATTAATTTGATGTCACCACCTTCATGGCCTTGAGGATCGGGTACCTGTCAATTTTGTGGGTGCTCGTAGAACACGGTGGCCACGCCCAAATTCAAAGATCTTCTCTCTCCTATGAGAAAACCAGACAGCTATGTAGTGACAGTGGATATGTCACTCGGCTCATGAGATCACAGTCGCGTCCGGACGTGAGTGCCATGCCCTCGGCCTGAAAAATCTTTTAATCCCAATCTCACCACAACCACTCACAAGCTCATAACGCTTTCGCTGTTAAAAGTTATCAGATATCATGAAGCCCTAACTCTATAAACCCTACATATTGATCTTGTCAACTGCATGTATTTTGCGAGAAAAAGCGGTTTTGAGCGTTCGGTGCATCCTCGGTGCCTTTGTGATATTTTTGTGTTCTCTTCATAGTGTGCTCTCTATCGGGGGTGTTATGCACCCCACGCTACCAGTTATGTAACTTTTTAGGCTCGCTCAAATAAAGGTTAATTAAGAAATTATTGTTCCAGAGACTTGAAGAATTTGACGTCAATCAAACTTACCTATGTATAGTGCCTGGAATGGAAGGTCATTACGAAAAGTTCCGATTCTTGTGTGAGCGTCTCAAGTTGCCCGCACTTGTATTACAGCCGGGCTTCGACAGACTTCATGAGACAGTGCAGGAGACTGCTGAGAGATTTGCAAAGGTAGACTTTATATTCATTAACCCTTTTATAATTATATTTTTTTATGTCAAGCCGAAAGACATTCCTCTTGATGTTTAGTTATTACTACTCCTATGCAAGACCAACTTATTTCATGAAAATCAGATTATGATCTAATTTTACAGGTACTCATGATAAAGGCTGGATTAAAAAATAACTTCTTCATCCTTGGCTACGAAAGCGGAGTTTTAGTGGCTTTAGAAATAGTGGCTATACTTGAGAAACACGGTAACGATCCATGTGAACTATTTATTTATATACTAGCTGTCCCCGCGGTTTCACCCGCGTTTCCGGGAATATCAAGTAGCCTATGTCCTTCTCCATACCAGAGGCTATGTTTAGTAGTTGAGACGAAGGCGTAACAAACAAACAAACTCACTTTCACATTTGTAATATTAGTTAGGATTCTCGGCTTATCTTTGATCTAAGTTCTCAAGTAAAATAAAAAACGCGAATGTTTGTGTATTATAGAATTAGGTATTATCTATACCTACCTATAAGCGCCTACCTAGTAATATCTTGGTTATAACTACTTTTGTGTAAAACCATATGTTTTCTTCCAGGTCTAACAGGCACCGTATTCTTTATCGGTAGTGGTCCTAGTGAGTTCCACGCTGTACTCGAGGAACAACTTAGTTATTATGGAACTGAGGAGCAGCTGCAAGAGGCAGTTCTGCGACATATGTTCACATTGATGGCGAAGGGCAACACTTCAGGTTTGGAACGGGCATTACGCGGTGCAACCACTTGGGAGCAGAAAGGCGAAGTATGCGTTAGAACATTGCTCGGCCACGTTGCACACTCAGCGCAATACGCAAGAGCGCTCATAGAAGGAGCATACACAAGAATTATGAAAGTGCGGAGTTATATCGCGCAGCCGCTGCAGCTAAGATCGCGGCTAGTATTACTACAGGCTGCAGGTTGTCAAACATCAACCACCACGTTGCAGCGTTACTCGAAGCAGCAAGTTGTCGTGCATCAACTGCGGGCGCCTCTAGCTTATGCGACAATGGACTTGCGCTGCGCTGCAATTATTAACCAATACCTACAGCCGGAGATGCTGGCGGAATTTGAAAAACAAAATCATTGTGAAACCTACCTTCTTAATTGTGATAATATGATGTCGACTGAGACTAATGTTGATTAATTTATATTTTCATGATGATTAAAAATAAAAATATTTTGTTTCATAGCAATGTTTCTATGCCAAGTATTGTATTAATATAACTAAGCAGGGTTTGAATGAATAAACATTGTAGCATAGAATAATTATAGATTTTACAAAAAAGCATCAATCACTCGTTTTCCACTGATATTCATGTGTATAGGTATCATGTTGAGGTCGATACGCACAGATTGGATATTTATTTATATTTCACAGTACTGTTCTTTATTATATTTTGTTTTAATTTGTGTTTTTGAAAAATAAATTCATTTTCATTCTTTCTTTTTAATGAATTGTACGACGCTGGGGATGCGAAATGTTTATTAAAATAATAAAAAATAAAGTAAATAAAATAAAAAGCCTTTTATTTCCTGATATTTACAATTTTTCTAGTTATTATTAATTATTTTACACTGTGTAGCAGGAACCCCTCTCAGGTCTCTCTTTCAGATTGCCATTTCTCTCGGTCTTGTGCTATATGATGCCATTGTGGGCCAGCAGTTTTTTTTTATGTCGTCATCCCAGCGTTTGTAAGGTCTTCCTTTGTAGCGTTTTCCCTGTGGGCCTTTCCATGTTGTAATCGTTTTTGTCCATCTGTGGTCTTTTAAACGCGCCACATGTCCGGCCCATTTCCATTTCAACCTTTGAGCGTGGCTAAGAGCATCTATTGTTTTTATCTTTGATCTTATCGTTGTGTGTCTTATCTTTTGTAATTTCTTTAACTTCAGCATGCTGCATTCCATTCCCCTCTGGCATGTAATTAGCTTATTTTGTTTGTAAATTTCCATGTATGGCATGCATAAGCATGGTATAATGCCCGATTTCAATAATTTACGGACCGGTATCGGTTAAGATTTATTAAAATTAAGACTCTTATATCTTTACTAATAATGAAGCAAAGACCTCAAAGCTTTGCATAGCAGACCCTCCCATATGGAAGTAGCTATCGCAGGTAAAATTAGCTTACGAAATGATCTATATACCCAGTTTGGTAATAAAAAAACCTACCATTGGTAAGCAAAACGATTCGTTTTTGTTTATTGAAACCGGGCATAAGACATGTGTCAGTAACTTATGGGCAGATACGGGCATATTGCTTTTAAATATTTCTTTATAGCTCCAGTACTTATTCCACGTACTTTTTATTCTTCTCTCTATTTCTAAGTCATTGTTATTTCTATTGAATCCAATTTGTTTTCCCAAATAAATATATTTATCCACGTATTCTAATGGTTCACTATCTATCGTAATGGTTGACTTTGCGTAGTTGGTTATAGCTTTTGTTTTTGTTATATTCATCCCACCAAAACATTTTTATGTAAAATAGATAGATAGATAGATAACTCTTTATTGTACACCAGAAAATCAATTAACAAAACAGAAGGAAAAGAACAATATTAATAACTGTACAATGGGCGGTCTTATCGCTAAAGAGCGATCTCTTCCAGACAACCTTAGGATGGAGAGGAATTTATATAAATTACTAGCTTTATAGCCCGCGACTTCGTCCGCGTAGATTATTTCATTTTTCTAGATATGAATCATTGTAGCAATATAAAGCTTTGTTCATGGCTATTGTCCGCCACTACTTGTGATATTGACAATAGTTCAGGTAGATTAAGAGCTCATATGCGAGGATGCCACATAAAACTGAAACAGTCCTGCCGCAAATCAACTCTAGCAAATTTCAGAGTTTTTCCCTGTGACTACAAACCTTAATTAGGAACTGTTATCTTTTAAATTCAAACGGAAGGTGATTTGGGATCAATAGTATACGTGGCAAGAAGACTGTTTCTCCTCTAGCAGAACCAGTAAATATTTTGACCTCAATAACATTGCGGCGGAGAGCTGTTACTTGTAGTCAAGTTCCACAGCATAATTTTGGAGGCCTTATCTCTCTTTCCCTCATGTCTGAGGATCGTGATCAACATCGGGTTTGCTTCTAGAGCGAATGATCTGCCTCCACTGGTTTCTGTCTTCTGGTTTCTGTAAAACTTGGAGGACGATGAGTCTTTTACTTGATCGGACCATCTTGTTGGTGAACGACCACGTAGTCGTTTTCCTTCCGTGTTCTCAACTATGATCAGATTTCCAAACTTTCATCGCCTTTGCGCACCATGTGGCCGAAATACGAAAAAATACGTTGGTGGCATATGGTGGACAATCGTGTTTTAATTTGGAGCTGCGATAGGATTGATGCATTGTTGCGTTTAGCGTTCCAAGGTATTTCCAACATCCGTCTCCAGCACCACATCTCGAATGCATCAATCCTTTTTCTTTCTCGGGCCAGTATAGTCCACGCTTCCACTCCATACATGAAAATGAGGAATACCAATGCTCGTATAAACCGGATTTTTGTTCCTCTCTTTTTCCTGATGTTGTTTAGGCGAGTCATTTCAATACGCCAATACCATAAGCCGAAATAATAAATTGTAAAATTTTCACTCCGAAAATAAAGAACTTCATATACTAAATTTAATCCCCCTTTTCACTCCTTAAGGGTTCAAATTCCAACAACACCGATATTCGTTGCGTTAGTTTATAACCATAAGCTTAAATAATAAATTTAGTGTACTTCCATACACAAGTTCATCCCCCTTTTCCTCCCTTCGGTGGTGGAAGTATTACAAACGCTGAGATAACTATATATTAATTTTCAATCGTCAGCCTAAACACAGAAATTGAAGATCCTAACTTCAATACTGACGGACTTGCATACAAACTTTCATCCCTTAGTTTACCCTCTTAGGGGTGGAATTACCAAAAATCCTTCCTTAGTGGATGCCTACACCGTATAATAATACATTTAGTAAAGTTTACTTTGAAATTGAAGGACTTGCATTCACAACTTCATCCCCCTTTTCCTCTCTTCGATGGTGGAATTATCACAAACGCTGAGATAACTATACATTAATTTTCAATAGTCAGCCTAAACACACAATTTGAAGATCCTAACTTCAAAACTGACGAACTTGCATACAAACTTTCATCCCTTATTTTACCCCCTTAGGAGTGGAATTTCTAAAAATCCTTCCTTAGTGGATGCCTAAACCGTATAATAATATATTTAGTGAAGTTTACTTTGAAATTGAAGGACTTGCATACACAACTTCATCCCCCTTTTCCTCCCTTCGGTGGTGGAATTATCACAAACGCTGAGATAACTATATATTAATTTTCAATCGTCAGCCTAAACACAAAATTTGAAGATCCTAACTTCAAAACTGACGAACTTGCATACAAACTTTCATCCCTTATTTTAACCCCTTAGGAGTGGAATTTCCAAAAATCCTTCCTTAGTGGATGCCTACACCATATAATAATACATTTAGTGAAGTTTACTTTGAAATTGAAGGACTTGCATACCCAACTTCATCCCCCTTTTCCTCCCTTCGGTGGTGGAATTATCACAAACGCTGAGATAACTACACATTAATTTTCAATCGTCAGCCTAAACACAAAATTTGAAGATCCTAACTTCAAAACTGACGGACTTGCATACAAACTGTCATCCCCTATTTTACCCTCTTAGGGGTGGAATTTCCAAAAATCCTTCCTTAGTGGATGCCTCCACTGTATAAGGTATCTTTGTGCAAAATTTCAAATCTCTAGGTCCAGCGGTTTGGGCTGTGGGCTGATATATCAACAATCAGTTTATCATTTTATATATTAAGATAAGACGGTGGTGTCATTTTATGATAAGACATAAATAATAAATCAGTAAATAAATATGAATATGTACGTACATACATGACAAAAACATAACTAAAATACATATTATATAAAATATATATTATGTAATTAAAATATAATTTACGCATATACAGGGTGTAACGGAAACTGTATATACATTACAGTAATCCACTTTTTTGGTACGAAGGTGCACAGATCGCGGAAGATAAAAAATTATATTAATATTAGTAAGGGACGCAAAATGACAATGACCCTCATTGACCGGTGACATGTTGGTTATGATTTTAATTCAAAAAACTTGAATTAAAAAATTTGGTTTGAATTTTTTAGTTATGTATTTTGAGCTGAAAATTTTTATAGAGAGTCTGTACCTGATGTAGTCTTCACCCCCTTCGGATGTATATACCCTTTCCGTTACACCTTATATAAATACTGTACAAATAAGTAAATACCAGTAAAAGTAAATTTAAACATACTTGACAATATAAAAAGAAAAATTAGAAATAAAAATATATTAACAGCTGCAAGAAGTTTACCCAGAATGATATAATTTTTTAACATGAGCTTTAAAAACAGTGAGTGACGGTGCCCTCTTTATTGATACTGGCAATGCATTCCAGAGGTGAACTGCTTGATGTTCGTGAACTTAGCAGTTCATTTTCCAGCAGATCAAAAAAAAAGTTCTATTCACATGCAGGCTCAGAGTATATATATACATGCAGGTGAGTTCTACAATTCCTGATACTTTTTAGCGATAGTTCTGGCGATTTAACCTGAAAAAAGTCAAATGAAAATATGCTCTGCCAACTTCCGGTAGCAGATCATTTTTCTGCAAACCGAACTAAAAGTGAGTTATATGCCCATTGAGCCAAGTACAACAGTTCCTGATACTTTTTAGCGATAGTTCTGGCGATTTTACCTGAAAAAACGTCAAATGAAAAAATTATCTGCCAACTCCAAATAGCAGTTCTTTTTCAGGAAACCAAAATTGAGCTGAGTAATCTACGCATGCAAATCAGTTCTGTAGTGTTGATCGTTTATAGATTTTTTAATTACACTTCAGAAAGTATCAAAGAAATAAAGTGTACGGAACTCTCGCTTGAGAGGCAGCAGATCACGGTATAAAGGAAAATTAACAAAAAATATTCCTAGAAATTATTCATTAATCTCAGAGACTGGAACTCTTCGAACTCTTATAGATTGTCAACAGCACTTTGACCTAGAATAAGATTGGAATCCCAAACTTACGCTTGAGAGCCAGCAGATCATGGTATAAAGGATAATTAACAAAAAATATTCCTAGAAATTATTCATTAATCTCAGAGGCTGGAACTCATCGAATCTTATAGATTGTCAACAGCAGTTTGACCTAGAACAAGATTTGTATCACGAACTCACGCTTGAGAGCCAGCAGATCACGGAATAAAGGAAAATTAACAAAAAATATTCCTAGAAATTATTCATTAATCTCAGAGGCTGGAACTCTTCGAATTCTTATAGATAATTAACAGCACTTTGACTTAGAAAAAGATTTGTAACCCGAACTCACGCTTGAGAGCCAGGAGATCACGGTATTTGTTATTAATGTCAGAGGCTGGAACTCTACGATTTCTTATAGATTATGAACAGCACTTTGATGTTGAATAAGATTTCTACCCGTAACTCACGCTTGAGAGCCAGTAGAGCATAGTACAAAAGTAATATATAGAAAATATTCCTAGAAATTATTTATTAATGTCAGAGGGTGGAACTCTTCGATTTATAATAGATTAACAACAGCAATTTGAAAGAGAATAAGATTTGTATCCCAAACTCACGCTTGAGAGCCAGCAGATCACGGTATATAGGAAAATTAACGAAAAATATTCATAGAAATTATTTATTAATCCCAGAGGCTGGAACTCTTCGATTTATAATAGATTAACAACAGTACTTTGACCTAGAACAAGATTTGTATCCCAAACTCACGCTTGAGAGCCAGGAGATCATATTACAAAAGTAATGTGTGGAAAAATATTCCTAGAAATTATTTACTAATGTCAGAGGCTGGAACTCTACGATTTCTTATAGAATATGAAAATCACGTTGACCTTGAATAAGATTTCTACCCGTGACTCACGCTTGAGAGCTAGCAGAGCATAGTACAAATGTAATATATATGGAAAATATTCCTAGAAATTATTCATTAATCTCAGAGGCAGGAACTTCTCGAATTCTTGGAGATTATAAACGACACTATGATCTTGAATATGATTTCTACCCGTAACTTACGCTTGAGTGCTAGCAGAGCATGGTACAAAATAATTCGAAGAGTTCCAGCCTCTGAGATTGATGAATAATTTCTAGGAATATTTTTTGAAAATTTTCTTTTATACCGTGATCTGCTGGCTCTCAAGCGTGAGTTTGGGATACAAATCTTGTTCTAGGTCAAAGTGCTGTTAATTATCTATAAGAATTCGAAGAGTTCCAGGCTCTGAGATTAATGAATAATTTCTAGGAATATTTTTTGTTATTTTTCCTTTATACCGTGATCTGCTGGCTCTCAAGCGTGAGTTTGGGATACAAATTTTGTTCTAGGTCAAAGTGCTGATGACAATCTATAAGAATTCGTAGAGTTCCAGCCTCTGAGATCAATAAATAATTTCTGGGAATATTTTTAGTTCATTTTTTTTATACCGTGATCTGCTGCCTCTCAAGCGTGAGTTTGGGATTCAAATCTTGTTCAAGGTCAAAGTGCTGTTGACAATCTATAAGAATTCGAAGAGTTCCAGCCTCTGAGATTAATGAATAATTTCTAGGAATATTTTTAGTAATTTTTTTTATACCGTGACCAGCTGCCTCTCAAGCGTGAGTTTGGGATACAAATCTTGTTCTAGGTCAAAGTGCTATTGACAATCTTTAAGAATTCAATGAGTTCCAGCCTCTGAGATTAATAAATAATTTCTAGGAATATTTTCTGTTAATTTTCCTTTTTACCATGATCTGCTGCCTCGCAAGCGTGAGTTCCGTACACTTTATTTTTTTGATACTTTCTGAAGTGTAATTAAAAAATCTATAAACTATCCACACTACAGAACTGATTTGCATGCGTAGATTACTCAGCTTAATATTGGTTTCCTGAAAAAAGAACTGCTATTTGGAGTTGGCAGATAATTTTTTTATTCAACTTTTTTTCAGGTAAAATCGCCAGAACTATCGCTAAAAAGTATCAGGAACTGTTGTACTTGGCTCCATGGGTATATAACTCACTTTTAGTTCGGTTTGCTGAAAAATGATCTGCTACCGGAATTTGGCAGAGCTTATTTTCATTTGACTTTTTTCAGGTTAAATCGCCAGAACTATCGCTAAAAAGTATCAGGAACTGTAGAACTCATCTGCATGCGAATAGAACTCACTTTTTTTTTGATCTGCTGGAAAATTATCTGTTAAGTTCACCAACATACCACATGTTGGTGAAGTTAGCTATTATAAAAAGAGGTGTCACGTGACGGTGTTCTCAAAATAAGATTTTCTGATGACCTGAGTGACTGAAGGAAATCAAAACGTTCCTTAAGATAGCGCGGGGAAGAAGGACTGAACAGTATAGTATAAAGAAGAGAAAGCATATGAGTATTCCGGCGAAGGAGAATAGGAAGCCACTTGAGTTTAGCGCGATATTGGGAGACATGATCATATTTGCGCAAGCCAAATATAAATCTTATGCAGAAATGTTGTAGCCGCTCAAGTTTATTTAGCTGGTCCTCCGTGAGATCTAGATAGCAAGCATCAGCGTAGTCTAAAACAGGTAGCAGAAGAAACTGCGCGAGCGCAACTTTAGTGGCAGTAGGCAAAAAATTACGGAGTCTTCTCAGGAAGCCGGCTGATGCAAATAATTAGCGACTGACGGCTGCCATCTTAGGACCCCATGTAAGACATTGGTCCATGATTAGACCCAAGTTTTTAACAGTAAGGAACAGTAGCACCATAAAACTTTACTTTACGTAGATCTGACCAGTTTAACAATGATTGCACTGAGATGTGTACAGCTCGAGTGCTTGTACTAACTATCTATCCCAAAAGCAATACGCGTTCCCTTATTAACTCTATTATTTACGTTAAAGTCAAATCAGTGCTGCTACTATTTCACCCAACCCTTGTACCACGATAATATCATAATACAACTGAGTCCGACCAACGATCTAACTCTCCGACATACGTATATTATTATCCGTGCAAAACGAGCGAGAATGGGGGACCAACATTTCAAAGTAAGGCTACGTTTAAATGGGGTATCCTGAAAAAGTTTCATTTGTTCCAAAACAGGTTTTTATTTTCTTTTATGTTGCGTAGTTTTTACTTAAGATGGAAAATGTAAAAAAAACATATAATTGTTATTGTTGACCGAAAAGTACGTATGCCAAAATCTTCAAACCCTTCAATTAATGGTGTCAGGTTCTGTTTTCTTCTAGTAGCGTGCAGTAAGATAAAATATCGTGTGTGCAGCTGGTACGCACGGCTACAGATCAAGCTATACATTTCCAATATAAGCTGACCTCTCATTGTAGGGAAATCCTATACAATGCGAGATCAGCTTATACTGGAAATGTATAGCTTGATGTGTTGCCGTGTGTACATGTGATGGTGAGCGAGGGCGTGTCGCGCGGGTGGGTGCGCCCGTTGTCGCGCGTCATGTACGCGCGGCGCCGCACGACGCGCCGCGCGCCTTACTGGCACTGCTCCAAAATCGACACAGCCCAAGTAAGCTCCTTTTCTATACTTACATTATTATGAAGCTGAAGAGTTTGCATCTAGGTATCCCCGATTCCTTTTATAATTTTTTCAGATACTTTCTGGTATCCTATCAAACTAAAATTTATCCAGAGATCTTGTTGGCAGGTCGATGAGGTCTAGTCAAACTATATATAATCAAAAAATTACAATCTATTTATAACACACTTATTGCTACGTTAACAACTTTCGTTAAGGGGCAGAAACGGGCAAAAGTCTCCACATTGCAGCCCAAATTATATGAAACCTGCTAACTCTACGGTATTGAAATTGAAATATATGATACTTAAGGATATAAAAAACACATCGCCCGAGCCGAAAACATGATTTCAATTAAAAGCCTCGATAAAAAAAAAATGCCAAACATACCTCTGAAAATCAGGACATTCCCAAATATATCCAACGCCTGAAGGTATTTTGATACGATTTTTTTCATCAATATAGTCCATATCATAAGCAAATAAACGCCCAAAATAGTTTTTTGAATTTGCGATTCAGTTTTTCATAAAAATGATTTTAAAAAAGTCGCTTACGTCAAATTAATCCGAGCACCGTCAACATCATACCGCACTCTATTGTCATGCAACTCGCGTATTTTGCTTCGCGCTCACTCGCATTCCGCGGCGATCCGCGTTGCTAGATGGACCTGTCATTTTTTTTCAGAATTTTCACATAAATAAAACACTCTGAAATTAGTAAAAAATCATATCAAATTATCTTCAGAAGGCACTGGAAATGCATGCTAGTCAAATAAAGGCAATTGAGCCTATTATTTGCTTGTTATAAATAAAAATATATTAAATAAAATCTGTCATGATAGATGCTTTTGAAAATTGTCACCGAGCCATGTCGTGGTACAGATAGAGACTAATTCTTATTTTCGTCTATGAAAGTGTGGTTAGTGTAGCCTAGGGGGCTAAGGTGCGGGGTATTTAACTACTCCGACTGAAGGAGGTGATGAGTCAAATCACGGAACATGTTTTTTTTTTCAAATCATAATGTTGGGTTTTGTTTTTATTTGGCTGCGCGTTCATATTTAAATTGAGGGTACACCTTGTATGAAGTATGTTTCCTACCCTCTTTTTTCCTACTCCTTCATGTGGTATGTGTCAAATCGACCGAGGGCAGCACTCGCTGAATATCTTTCGAAGGCTGAAGTCGTCGTCGCGCGCGCACCCGCCTCTTTTACCTTTAAATCTTTAATTATTACAATAATCCGTCACCATATATCTAAGAAAAGACATTTTGTGTGTGTTCCGTACAACCTAATTTCAGTGCAGCACATATTTCAAAAATCTGAAGAAAACGTGGATCCACGGAAGACAAACGACATTGCTGGAACTGTGAGTACCACATGTTTTCTTTCCCTTTTGGCTACGCCTCTTTTTGAAACCTTACCCAAAATCGTAGTCATATTTTCCCTAAAATTTTATACTTCATACAAAGGTTTTGCTATTTGGTAAAGAGTATTTTTTATCGAATTATCCAGGTTTATTAATCTAGAAACAGCCCAAAAATTACAGTCCGCTAACCGCTCCTTATTTAGGTGTATTTAACCACCACATAAGAAATGAAAAATCAGCAATATATGTATATTATTTTTAATGAGCAATTGCCTGTCTAGTTACTTTCCTGATTAAATAACACCTCATTCAATATTGTTTAGTATGAGATTAAAGAAAAGGTATGAAAGGTAGGTTGACTGATACTGGTAACAGTAGTTGCCCCGAAGTCGGGGCGGGCACGCCAGCCACTACTGCGGTCATCGAGTCATCTGTAGTCATCGAATCGAGCCGGTAAGCTTTTATATTCATTGTATTATTGTGGTCCAGTCGCGTAGTCGTCAAGTGTCAATGGCACAGTAAAATTAGTAACAGTAAGGAAAATATTACACATCTTACGTTGACTAAGTTTCTACTACTTACTGGACTGGATTGGAATGTGAACCCATCGTATATTTACAATTACTAGTAGTGAGCTCGGCTAGTATTGTGCCGATTGTCGTAACGGCTAATGGCCTGATGGCCGAAAGCCTCGAGGCTCTCGGCAGTACTCCTCGATACGGCTCGCATTGTGAGGAGGTTCTTGTTTCTGCAGCCCTAACCACCGGTAGCTTAGCTTTTTCAGCTAATCAGCGAGCCAGCCACAGTTTTATATCACTAAAAGTAATAAAATTAGAATAACTTTTTTTCCAAAACATATATAACTTCCTTAAGGTGAATTCTCAGCAAGAGGCGGGAAATTTTATATTATACTAGCTTCTGCCCGCGGCTTCGCCCGCGTGGCCTACAGGAAACAAATGACATATTTTTCTTCTCAAACAAACATTATAAGCGCTCTCACTCCCTCTCAATTGAATATACAAACTATCATTATCCTAAAGAAAGCAATAATGACGAATTTCTCCGTAAAACTAAACTAATCTCTGGGATGAGAGTACTCGAAGGACTCGAAGCGTGTGTGAAAATACCTAAATAGGAGACAGCCAGAAGTGGATAATAAATAATTTATATTGATTACAACGAAACGCCTCTCAAATTCCGATGACAATATAATATTATGGTGACAGCGAGCTGAACTGAGGATGGAGACGGAAAGTAGACAAAGTATTTTTCAGGAACGGGTGGACCTAGCAAGTTCAAATTTATACCAGATACTGAGGTCTATAGTCCCTATTAGGTGTACAAAAATCAAGGTCCTGATTCAACACGATAAAAAGATATGGGCAAATTTAGATTTTCGCGAAAACTTGTAAGTACCCAAGTTTACCTTAATTTTCAACTTTTTTATTTTTCGGAATTTTCCCTTTATTTGTGCTGTAAAACCTTGCTTTTAACCAAAATTGTCAATTCCAGGTCAACCGGAAGTAGGTACCCTATAGGTTTTGGGTCGAAAACCTATATCGCTGTTCGCGTTGACCCAGAATCACGAAATTTGGCAAAAAGCAAGGTCTTAGCACAAGTAATGGGAAAATTCCGAAAAATAAAAAATTTGAAAATTAAGGTAAATTTTGGTACTATTAAATTTTTCTTCTACGATTAGCTACTACTACGATTTTGAAATCGATACAAACAATAAAACTAAAAAAAAGAATACAAATCGATAAGTTTCGAAGAAATTTCAACCCCCGTTTCACACTTTTGTGGGAAAAATTTCGAAAAATCCTTTCTTAGTGGATACTTACACTTCACAAAGAACACACGCCCTAAATTTAATATCTCTAGGACCAGCAGTTTAGTCTGTGCATATGTCTAAATATCAGCCAGTTAATGAGTTAGTCAGGACTTTGAATTTTGGGGATGATTTTGGAAAAACTGATACACGTGTCTCATAATTTTAATTGAAGAGTATGTGTACCAATTTTAGAGTTAATCGACACCGAGAATCAAAGTCAAAGTCAAAGCCATTTATTCAATTAAGGCCCTTATAGGGCGCACTTATGAAGGTCAAAGCTACTCAAGCTACTACCTGTTCGTAAGTCGGCCTTCAATTTATAGGTTAAAATTTTTTAAAAAAATTGGGGCTATATGATTGTTTTTTTTTTTTTTTACATTTTGTTTTTATTTACACAATAAAGTATAATACTTAATAACAAACCAACAACTTACACACGTGATCAAACTAAATTCAAACCCCTTTTCACCCTCTTAGGGGTCAAATTTCGAAAAACCCTTTCTTATTGGATACCTACACTTCACAAAGAACACATGACATGAACAAATTTCATGTCTCTAAGACCAGCGGCTGTGCGTTGATATATCAGTCAGTGAGTTCCCATACCTAACTTCATCCCGCTTTTCATCTCTTCGAGGGTAGAATTATCTAAAACGCTGAGACACGTATAAATTAATTTTCAATCGTCAGCCTAAACACAAAATTTGAAGATTCTAACTTCGAAACTGAGGGACTTTCATACAAACTTTCATCCCCTATTTTACCTCCTTAGAGGAGTAATTTCGAAAAACCCTTCCGTAGTGGATACCTACTCTTCCCAAAGAATACACCCTCCAAATTTCATGACTCAAGGACCAGCAGTTTAGGCTGTGCGTTGATATATCAGTCAGTCAGCCAGGACTTTGTTTTTTTTTTATTTGTTTTGGTAAACAAACAGATATACAATGACAATTATGTATAGTAATAATTATAGTTAATCGCTTGCCTCGCGGTTAAAAATATAACAATGATATCAATTGTTATAATAGGATGCGCGTCCCTCGCGAGAACCAACGGGTTAATTATATATCCCACAGCGTTACCACAAATAGAAAATATAAAGACCACGGCATTCGTGATAGTCACACGCGCTCTAAATATACATTTTAATGTACGTATTCTATGAGTAGTTAACAAAATTATCACTCTTTCAACCATACTCAGAGATGTCAATTAGAAATTTGATGAAAATCAGATTATCTTGATTATCTCCACGAATTTTATATATATAGATGTGCATAAACAACTTAAATAAATAATTTTACTTTGAAACTTGAAATACCTTAAGGGTTGAAATTCCAACAATACCGATATACGTTGGTAGTAAACTTAGTGACGTTTAATTTGAAAATGAAGGACTTCCATACACATTTCCATCCTCTTTTCACCCCTTCGGGGGTGGAATTATCAATAACGCTGAGACACCTATAAATTAATTTTCAATCGTCAGTCTACACACATAATTTGAAGATTCTAACATCAAAACTGACAGACTTTCATACAAACTTTCATCCCCTATTTTACCCCCTTAGGGGTGAAATTTCCAAAAATCCTTCTAAAGTGGATGCCCTCACTATATAATTATAAATTTTGTGATGTTTACTCTGACATTTAAGAACTTCTCATACACAACTTCATTCCCCTTTTCACCCCTTCGGGGTCGGAATTATCAAAAACGCTGAGACACCTATAAATTAATTTTCAATCGTCAGCCTAAATACAAAATTTGAAGATCCTAACTTCAAAACTGACGGACTTTCATACAAACTTTCATCCCCTATTTTACCCCCTTAGGGGTGGAATTTCCAAAAATCATTTCTTAGCGGATGCCTACGTCATTGCAACTATCTGTATGCCAAATTTCAGCTCAATCCGTTCAGTGGTTTGAGCTATGCGTTGATAGATCAGTCAGTCACGGTTTCCTTTTATATATACAGATGGGTAAAAATAGCTTTTTGAGTTAGATGCCTGCAATAAGGATCATTCACATACTGACTTTTTGATTACTACAGAGGATGCACATAACCTTTTTGAACATAATGTTTTTTAAATTATTAATATCCATCAATAAATGACAAAGTAATTAAAGTTTTAAAAACGGCTTAATTAATACGCTCGCTCCCACTTGTTCATTAACGTTGACGTCATTATTCGGCCACCGCGCAACTCTAGATATTTGTCAGTTCGTTTGTAACCTTTTCACGGCTTAATCACTGAACAGATTTAAATACAATTTGGCAGGGAGATAGTTCAATTAGTGGAGAAGGACAAAGGATACTTTTGAACGTAAATGAT
Source organism: Polyploca ridens (assembly GCA_951394255.1). Classification (NCBI taxonomy): domain Eukaryota; kingdom Metazoa; phylum Arthropoda; class Insecta; order Lepidoptera; family Drepanidae; genus Polyploca; species Polyploca ridens. The sequence continues at coordinate 10,695,717 of OX596260.1, forward strand.
CCTCATTGCTCAAAAATGCAATTATGTTACATTTACATACCTCGGTGATACCTGCAGATTTTTAACTACCGCGGTAGTACATACATATACAAAAATTATGTCTAATATTTGTATTCCACCAATACCCGTGATTATTGGAGACACTGCTCTCGAAGTTGACGAGTATGTTTACCTAGGACAAATTGTCGAACTAGGTAGGTTCAACTTCGACAAAGACGTCAACGGAAGAATCCAACTCAGCTAGACAGCGTTCGGGAAGCTACGGCATATCTTCAAGTCCAGAATACCTCAGACTAGAGTCAGTCTTAAGACAAAGGTTTTCAACTAGTGCATATTACCAGTGATGACATATGGAACATAGACGTGGTCTTTCACTGCAGGCCGCATAAATAAGCTCAGAGTCACTGAGCAAGCTATGGACATGCTATCCGAAACAGCGTTGCCAGGCGTCCCGATTTTGGCGGGACGTCCCGATTTTTAGTCCAAAATTAAATGTCCCGCGCGGGACAGACTCAGTCCCGCTTTTCGAGGATTATTAGACGGTGAAATGAACGTTGGACGTAAAAGTGGGAAATTATAATGACACCACTGCACAGAAATGGCACCAGCTTTCCCGTGACGCGTCTAAACACCGCAATGGTGTTTAAGGAGAACCGCCCCAAAGTGAGCTAAATGTCACTGTGACATTCAAAAATCAAACTTCTAAGTCAACGCAATCAAAAGATACGGCCGTATAAGATTCTTGGGCCGTATAAGCCGCATATTTTGACGTTCGCAAGGGAATCAAAACCTATAGGGTATTTCCTGTTGACATAGAATCATAAAATTTGTCAAGAAGCAATTCCATGTAGCACAAGTAAAGGAAGAAATCTGAAAATGGATTTGTATTTACATTATAAATAATGTTTTGTTACAACATAATCGAAAAATGGGAAAAAATCTTCGAGACTCGATTCCCGTGATTAATGAACTATTTACATACCTACATACCATAATAGTTTCTACGGAACTCTCGGTGCGCGAGTCCGTCTTGCACTTGGCCGGTTTTTTTTAGTATGTCCCGCTTTCGGCGATAGAATCCCGCTTTTTTTACTCAAGATGCTTCAAAATCCCGCTTTGCCCGAAAAAAAATCTGGCAACGCTGATCCAAAATGAAGACAACAAAAATTATCTACATAACTCGTAGAGTTAGTAAGTTGATGTGGCTATGGGCAGGCCACATAGTTTGAAGAACCGATAACCGATGGGGATGGAAGTTTCTCGAGTGGCGACCACTAACTGGAAGGGGACACCGTGCAGGATGACCTCCCACCAGGTGGATTAAGGTCCGATTTTTTGCCTCAATTTGCATTTTATGAGGACGCCTTGTTATTTTCAATTATACTGAGTTTGTTGCATTGTGATATATCGCTAAGTTTTAAAAGTTGCATAGTAGTTATGGCTGTATAATGATTTTAGGTGGTAGTGAGATAGTCGGGATTTTTAGGAAGTAAAAAAACAGCATTTGTTATCCTGAAAAGCAAGGTGGTATAAAAATCGCTTTTGCACACGTTCAAGTCTCTCCGAATGGAATTGGTAACCGGGACTCCATATGAGACTAGAATATTCAAGAATACTACGGATCAAACTATTAAATAATACCAGTGCAATTAGTGGGTCTTTGAAAATTTTTGTTTGCCTTATAACAAATCCCGAAAGGCGACTTGTTTTCTTAATAATAGCATCAATATGGAAACGGAAACTAAGTGAGTTGTCAATAAATACTCCCAAATCCTTAATAATAGTGACTTCCATTAAAAGCGAGCCATTAATATAGTAAAATCCAGGGGTCGGTTGCTTTTTGTTTTGAAAATTTTACGTGAAAACACTTTTCAGTGTTAAGCACCATATGATTATGAACACACCAATCCTGTATCCGGTCTAAGTCAGCCTGCAAAGCTCCCATATCAATTTCACTTTTGATAATGTGGTACAATTTCAAATCATCGGCATACATCTTAAACGATTCAATTCCGTTGCACAAATCATTAATAAATATAATGATGAAAAGTGGCCCTAAGTGCGATCCTTGCGGAACCCCAGACGGCACCACACTCTTCACAGACTTGTAGCCGTACACAAAAACCAACTGAGATAGATTCTCCAAATAAGACGCGCACCATCTCAGAAGTGAGCCATGTATACCCATAGTAGACAACTTTTGAATGAGTAAATTATGTAATTTGTTGTTAATTTGTGCACATTATGAAGACTTACAGTGTATACGAGTAGGATACTCTCGTGTCTGTCCATTTGTCACAGCCTGTTTTCTCCGAATTTATAGAACACAAATTATGTTTAGATAAAAACGCTTAGTTTCGTGACCCGACTACACTTACCTAAGTAGCGTATGTAAAAGAATTCTTATTTTGGGTGACAATTACCTAACCTGAGAAATATTATCGTAAGTATCCACTTTTAAAAACAAATATCTTAAGACATTTTTCACACACGGCTCCCAAACTAAGCAGAACTTGTAAATAAATCTCTAAATAGTATAAAAAGAAGTCGTTTTCCGCGTCTGTTTGTCTCTCTGTTTATCCGCTAACTCTAAACCACGCAACGGATTTTGTTGCAGTTTTAACCATCAGATAGAATTGTGACTACGTAAAGAGGAGCCACACATCGCAACTATGTTCCGTTCAAGTTAGGCCACCCGACCACACTTGTTGTTGTAAAACGATGAACGAAATGCGTCAGCGCCGTGAAAATCACGGTGTTTGCGAGAAAAATACTCCTAAAAGCGTTCTAATAGCGCTACGTGTTTCACTGTCTGCTTAGACGACTAATAAAATTATTGTTTCAGTGCTAAAGAGACCTTTAGTCGACTCTAAAGAAATGGGACATAACCTTTCCTTATCTAATACCTAATCTATTATCTAATGTCTAAAAGCTTATTGTTTCATCCAACGTAGTGTTTGACTGCGAAAAAAGAGAGACAGCATCAGAGCCGTAGGTTATCAGTCGGTAAATTCCGCTGATCACTCGCGGCCGCTTCGCTAGGTCGTCATTCATGATTTCGCATATCATAAAACTTGTTCCAGGCGTATACTTCTTGTGAAAAAATCTTACAAGTTTGTGAAAAAAAAGTTAGTTAATTAGAATCTCCAATACATTTGCAAGCCTGGTATCTAAATGTTTTCTTTACTTTTAAAATTTATAGGTACATTAGATAAGGCCAAAGTTCAGGTAAAATTTGAGCAAAAACGCTGTTTTTCGGAGGCTTTTACTGAATTTTTTCACCCTTTTTTTAATTTCGCCTAGTTACACGGCTAGATATAGTGCACAAGATACTAATTCGTCCAAAACATCTAATGGTTTTGTATGAAAAGTATGGCGAATTGAGTGCTCTTAAGGTGGATGCCAATGAAATGAACCGATACGGTCGCTCGAATCACTGAAATATTTACCTATATTGTTCTACGAAGGTAAAAATCAAGAAAAACTTAAACAAATTTCCCGCCTCATGCTGAGCACCTTAATGTAGCTATGCCTAAAGTTAAGTGGACATGATCGTCGTACTTTTGTCTCTGTTGTCGCCGCCGACCACCGCCCTGAAAGCACCTGTATTATCTGAATGGCAAAAGACTAATGTGCCCTGGCCAACCAGTCTTTAAGGACTTGATGGACAGCCTTGACAGTCCAGCTAATGACCCTGGGTTGGGCCAGTCGCTCCTTCCACCTAACCTGAGACACATGGACTAATTTCTTTAAAAAAAAATCTTTTAAAAAGTGGAAATAAACATTTTAATGACGTACTAAGTACCCGTTGCGGATGTTTCATATATGGAAAAGGGTCAGAATTGTACTGCCAGTTGTTTTTGAGAGGGAGTTAATGTCGTTAGAGAATCGGTTAAGTTTACAAAATATCTCTGAGTGAAACTGGCTGACAGCTAGTTTTTATATAATAACTAGCTGTCCCGCGCGGTTTCACCCGCATTCCCGAGGGATTGTATGATTTTCCGGAATAAAAGTATCCTTTGTATAAATCCAAAACGTATTCTATCTGTGTGCCAAATTTCATCCAAATCCGTTCAGTAGTTTATGGGTGAAGGAGTAACAAACATCCATACATACAAACACGTTTATAATATTAGTAAGAAGTAGATGCATTATAAATTCATTATTTTAATCACTTACCATGGTGACATTGTAGTCAAACACAGGCCTATCAGCATTGAAAAATAAAGATTCTTATTTAGGTATATATATTATTAATATTAAATAACTATGTATTATCTCTAATTATTTTCCCTTACAGATATAACAATACCCGAAGGTGTTGCTGAAAATGCAACTCTAGAAGATTTAGGTGCAAGTACTGAGAAATTACAAACAATTGAAGTCTTTCTGCGCGATAATCACAATATTTGCTTGTCGGAAGAACAAATACTGATGCTATGTTTAGAAAAGTGAGTATAAGTACGAGCAAGATTTATTATATTTATAGCGCTGTAACCTAAACCCGCACTTAGGTCACGCTTCTCTGTGACATAAGTACATAGTACAGTTTTACACCGTGCAAAAATTAATCCGAAAATAGTATATAGCGGTACGCAAGTCCATTATAGCACAGCGTTTCGCACGTATACTTAAGTATCTATATTTTAATTTACTATTAAACACTTGACCGTTATTTGAAACTTTCTATTTGAGATAGGCTTCCTTGTTTTCTGCTTTATATATACCTTCCTTGTCTACCTTATATTGTCGTCTCGCTCGCACATCCCCTTCCATCCACTCCAGGCAGAGTGGCGGTGAGCCGCGCGCTCTCTGGTCATCAGTGCTGCAAACTCTCCTTCTTTTCCAGGAGATTCCATGATTTTTGGACATGTCTCCTTATCTCCTTCTTTATTTTACAAATCAATGAAAATCTCCTGGATTTTCACGATGTGAGTTAAGTGTACGACATTTTATATTTTTATAAAAATAACACCTGATATTGACATAAAATAAACCAGTCCATGCTCTGTATAATCTGCATCTCTGTGTAAAACTGTGAAACTTACAAAGTAACGTTGCGTTTTCGTTTTATTTTCAAGAGTTCGTGTATTTTGAGTTATATTGCATA